>JAJEJO010000673.1:330706-408287 GCA_020662805.1 Glaucomys volans | reverse complement strand
GTTTTCCTTTCCCTTTTTAACCTAGAAATTATGGCCATTGTTTTTTTGTTGTTGTTGTTTTTTTTTTTTTTTCTAGAAGATAATGCAAATAGCAAATAAAGGCTTATGGGGTCACCAAAGTCCTTCACTGCACTTACAATAATTAACTTTAATAACTACTTCTTCCCTTCTTAAGTTTGTAATTTAGTTACTCAGAATTGATTCTGTGCACCTATAATTATTATGTACCTACCAAGTGCCAGGTGCCTAATGGCTTTGCCTGCATAAAGCTTACTTTACAAGCCCACTTTTATGAATTCTCTACTAAACATTTTCCAGAATGTTTCTTTCTAGGTGGAATATGCTATTCAGGCTTCTCTGTGAAATAGTTAATGCATTCTAAGAAACACATACGCACACCCACAATTATGAAAAAAAGAGATATATTTGGTTTAGTTTTAATTTGTTAAAGTACTAAAATACAGGTGGTTTTGAGCCAACCTAATTTTCTGCCCTTTCTTCTATTTAGGGCTGAGACTGGTTGCCCTGCTTAATACTTTATTCCTAACCACTGTTTTGTGTGGCATCAAAGCTTTCCTCAGTTCTATCCCAGTCTTGTATATTTTCTGATTCAATGTGCATGTTTTCTAAGAACTTTTCTTCCTTCTTTTTGAAGCTACTTTCAAAAGATTTTGAAGAATACTCAGGTCTATTCAGAAGTAGTCATGCATAAAGATGAACTGCCTTTGTTTTATGACTGAACAACTTCCCCTCTTGGAGCACCTCAAGGGGAACATATTTAACTGATACCATGATGGGCTTGTCTCATTTCTCTTCTCCTTCCTCACTTTCCTGGTGAACTTCATGAATGTGAATAGTTCCCAAATATCTTAGTGGTTTATTTTCCTAAAACTGCTGGTGGATCTTAAAACGTGTGGGTGTGAGAGGGGGTGGGGGACAAGATATAGTAACCTCATATGTGGTTCTCATTGTGCACCATTTTTTTCTTCATGTTTCCAAGGAATTCTTTAGGTGAGTTATAATTTAGTTCTCTCAGCAAACATTGAACTTCAGGATTTCAACTTCATAGGCCAAATTTGTCTTTAGGAAAAGATTTTTTTTTTTTTTTTTTTTTTTAGTTTCTATTATTCCAGAGCCCTGGGTGTGCGGGGAGTGTAGGCAGAGGTGTTAACTATAGTCAGGATGCTGATGTTTAGATATAGTTTGAGTGTGGCTCCCAAAGACTTCTGTGCTGCAGGTTTGTTCCCCAGTATGGTGATGTTGAGGTGATGGAAACCTTCAGAAGTAGAGACTAAGTGTAAAGTAATTAAGTCTTTGGGGGCTACACTCTTGTCAATCGATTAATGATGGTCTCACAGAGTATGGTGGGTCTCCCAAGAGTGAGTGACTTCCCATGAGAGGAGGTTACAAAAAGAACAAACCCAGTCCATCCCTAGTCTCTTGTTTCCTATCTTGCCCTGTGATCTCTCCCTTTGCACCTACTTCCATCAAGATGAATCTCCCATATTATGATGTAACCAGAAATCCTTTACCAGAGTCACACAGAGGCTGGTACCATGATATCAGTCCCCTAAAATTGAGCTAGATAAATTTTTTCTTCATGTAGTACCCAGTGTCAGGTATTTTGTTATACCATCAGAAAATGAGTTGAGACACTAGGATAGGTTTACACTATAAAAATCAAATGATTGAACAAATTCTCAATGCAATGCATGCAAAAATCTCTCCAGTCTTGCCTTTATTACCATTCTGATAATATGATTAATAATAGTCATCATTTTTTCTCTTGGTTTTGTCATTCAGTCCCAGCCTTCAGTTATAAGGTTTTATTTTCCATACTTCAGTTGTCCATGATGAGCTGATACCGCCAACATATTTTACTATTAAGGGATGCTTCTCACTTCTCACTTCTTCCTTCATCTCACTACTCATTTTTCTAACAATTCCTTCACCAGATTTCCTACTTTGTAAAGTAGGAAACTGTGGAGTTTGCCAAAGTCATTGTTCTTTTGTATGTTATTTTCTCCTGATGTTTATTTTTTCCTCTCTCCTTTCTTCCTGAACATTTTTACTTTATCTCATGACTCCTTTCTTTCTTTGCTTTCTTCCCTTATGTGGTCATATAAAGGACAAGCAGGACCATAGTCTTAAGGTCATTTACATAGATTTACCCATACATTTATGGATCTGTAAAACCTTTGAAGCAGAGGAAGAAAAATCTCTGTTGTTAATCAAAATCCCTAACATTAACAATAATGCTTGTGTACTTCAAGTACTCAAGCCGCTTAAAGACTCATGAGGGTCATCAAATGAACAGGCAATAGAGAAAAAAAATCTTTCCTACCTATGATTGGTTTTTAAAGAAAATACATATCTCAGTTTTTTTCTGGTGACACTAGTGAATTTGTTTCCCAAGTTTTACTGCATTAAGTTTAAATAGCATTAATTTATTTTGCAAGAGGCAGTGGGAGGTTCATCTTACACCTGCTTTTGTACTACTTCTTCTCTGATAGAACTTATTGCTGCAAAATTGAAGGCAGGTCACATAAAACATTTTCTACATGGAATTATTACTGGAGATCTGGCTCATTTAAATAATAGAGAATGGGTCTTTAATTCTTATAGCTGTAAAAATCCCCTAATTTCAAGAAAACTTAGAGCATAAAGAAAGCAAAAAAATGTATTGTGAATAATCCTAATGAGTGCATGTCCTGCTTAGTAGCACTATGTTTGATGAGGATGAATTTGTACTCATAGTTTATGAGGATTCTAGGATGGCTAGACTAGGAATATAAAGGACTAGGAATACATCTGTGTATCAAGGACTAGGAATACATTTGTGTATCAGTCAGAATGGACTGAGCATTGCTGAAGCAACAAATGACTTTAAATTTGCAGTAACATAAATCAACATAGATATATTTCTCATTCATTCTATGTGTTTATCATGGATATATATAAGACTGCCTATTGTAGTTGTTCATGGCAACTGAATAGCTACTGTTTTAAGAGTTTCCAATTACTGAAGGAAAAACACCTTGTAATGTATCAAACTAGCAGTTCAATACTTTTCCCTAAAGTGACATCCATTGTTTCTGATCACAGTTCAGGGTCCAATAGTCACATGAACTTACTCCCCATACAAGTTTTCCTTTTGAGAAGTGTCATCCTACCACATGCTCAAAAGAGTGCACAAATGGGCATGTTTGGTTATGAGCATTAATAACCATCAAAAACTCGATCTAGGTCTAGTACTGCTCCCAGCAAGTTCATAGTCCGTAGTGTGGGAAGAATTAAGAAGGGAGGGAAAGTGATTGGAGATAGATTCATACATGTGTACAAACAAGGCAGAGAAATATGGTTAGGGAAATAGAATGTCTAGTAGAGCACAGAGATAGAGACCTTGCCCAGGCTGAAGGGTTCCTAAAGTTTCTTAGATGGAGCTGAGACTTCAGGTATCGTATGAGTCAGTCTAGCAGTATATTTCATTCAATTCACATGACAACACTAACATGTAGGAATGAAGAATACTCTTTAATAAACAATGGAATTGGGACTCAAAGAATCATACAGGATGAACCAAGAGTAGACTCTAAGTCCAGCTGTTTCCAAATCCCCTGCTTTTAAACAGCCAGATCTGAAGGAGGAGCCTTTTGTGGTAGGCTTTTTGAAAGGAATAGCAGTTATGTTTAACTTTAAAGAAACCAGGTTAAAAATACCTTGAAAGAACACCTGTGATCTCAAGCTAGGTTAATTTTTCATAGCACAAATTATAACATAATTCCACAATACTAATTGCTACACAAGACATTGCATCTATATTGGGGGGTGAAGGGAAATCCAGTGGTGCTAATTAAATAGTGTATTTCTCTAAAAGCAATAATTGAGACTTGGATTGGAACAAAACAATTCTAGTACTCTGCTGTTCAAAACCTAAGTGAATGAATACAACAATGGTTTATTTATGTAGCACTGAAATTGCACACCACCCAGTATCTTACAACATGGGGCATAGGCTGAATACAAATACATGAACCTGACTGTTTATTTTTTCAGTTGGCTGTGGATTGCCAGTGTTTAGAAAAAGGATAGTGTCACTGAAGAAATTTACACAAAAAGGTTGATTCAAGTCCCCATATGTAGGAGTTTATGAACACAGAGAGCTCTGCACATCTATAAACGGAGCCATCCCCCAAACAGCACTAAAAAGATGCTGGGTTGTGCAAGCTGGCCATAAAATCAAGGCAACACACAATTAAGGGTAAAAACTGCTATATATCCTCCAACACCTGAGAGGGCAGCCACATAACAACGTCTCAACTTGCCTTCTTGCTACACGAAGTAGTAGACAATGGAAGTAATGCATAATCTACACGATTTGGGGAAAAATCATAGAAAGCAATTTCTCTTTATTTCAATATTTTAAAAAATATATTGAGATCTTTCATTCTCCAAGCTTTCTGGCAGCACTAAAGACAATTTCATTGCCTCTACATTGTACCAAACATTGTAACAGATCAATTTCATCTTTTCATTTCCCTCTGCAAATCTTCAGAGCCAGCCAGCCCAGAAGTGGGGCATCTGCTCAGTGCTTTGAGGCCTGAAGAAGATGCCTTTGTTGCCATTTCAGATATTATAACTGGCAGCCCCAATTGGCGACCTAAAACTCCCTTGTGTCTCTGCGGAGGCAACCACCTATTGATTTCCTAATTTTTCATCACCAGAAGGCATGGATTTCCTTTTTTTTCACTAATTATATACTTAATTTGAAATAAGGAAAGGGCAATGGGTAATGCGTATTGTGTGTGGGTTAACCTTCTTCAGTTAACCTTCCCAGGTCCCTCTTCATGGTGAATATGAAAATAGGAAATTAACAAGGACGCAGAGGGAGGCAATTGTTCTCTCCAAGACCAACCAAGAAAAGGCGCTCACATGCTTCAAAATAGGAGCATGGAGGATCTTTTCCCTCCTTTTAGAGTTGGGATTTGACCCTGATGGAGAGTTTATGGTTCCAGGGCTTTGCTTTGATCTCTACCAAAAAGTTTCAGGGTGGAATTGACTTATTTTCTCATAGAGTAATGGAATGTTAGCATTAAGAATAAATTTCATTCTCTGCATCTACGAAGATATTTTACAGGTGAACATTATGTCCTAAACCAGAGGAACAGTTTCATAATGTGAAGACTAATATTCTAAATAGAAGAGGGGAGAAACAGTAAGATTACTCCTAAAAGTGAGTATATTATTATATGGTATTCTAAGTCATTTCCAGGTAAAGTGTCAAGACAGCAAAGTCAGGGAGAAGGCACACACTCACACATTTTATTTGAGTTTTGTGAGTGAGAAAGAATAAGAGGAGTTCTGTTCTGTTGACTGACTTGAATATTTCCTATTGGAAGAAAAAGGGAAAAAAGAGGTGATGCATTCTAAGTATGAAGATTTCAGAGGATTGTTTGAATTTTTAATTGTGAAAACAGAATCATTTGCACAATTGTCACTATCTTTTAAAATCACATTTTTAGTCACATTTTATACTCAAGTCACTAGTTTTTCATGTTTGAAGTCAAACTAGAATGAAAGGTTTAATTACTTATGCTTCAAAAATTTTCCCTGCAATTTTCCTTTCAATTCTGGTTGTGGACCAGTATCTGGCTATTACTTAAAAATCTCTTGGGCATGTGAGCTTTGAAATTCTGAACAAAGATGGAGAACACAGCTCCACCAAGTGTCATAAGATGTGAGTTCAAGAACTTTTGAGACTTGCCCATTAATTTCTCTTTCTCACAGCCACTGCTTCTTTTTATAGCTATCCAGATTTATCTGCCTACTCATTAACACCTCGTTAGACTGGCCACCTGCCAGGGTTTGGGTCATCTGGGGACACATTAGCCATTACCTCTTCTCTTCACTGGGATCTGCTGTCACTGATCATAGATGGGGCATATGAGAGTTCAGCAGCGGTGCCTGCTCTATGCCCATATGCAGGTTTATTATGCCTAGTTAGGGGATATGATTTTTGTTCTGTAGTTCTCCCATATTGCCTGAAGTCTGCATATATATATATATATATATATATATATATATATATATGTATATATATATGTAATTTCTTAATTCTACCCAGTTCCCAATTCTGATTTAATATCCAGAGATGGATGCCTCTCAGTATATTAGTTTTCCCTGCCTGCCACTAAAATCACCCCAAATTTCATGACTTTAACAACACAGTTTTTTCCTCTTAGAGTTCCACAGGTCAGACGTCTAACAGAAGTCTCACTGGGCTGAAATCAATTGTCATGGGACTTGGTTCCTTTGTGAAGACTCTGGGTAGAATTGTTTCCCTGCCTTTTCCTGATTCTAGAGGCTCCATGTGGCTTGACTTATACCCCTTCCTTCATCTTAAAAGCCAGCTGATTTCTCTTCTTCCTCCTCCTCTTTCTTTTAAGGATCTTGTGATTTCATGGAGGCAGCACAAATAATCCAGGATTAACACTCTACTTTAAGATCAGCTCATTAACAACCTCATTCCATATTCAACCTTAATTTGCCTTTGGCGTATAAGGTAAAATTGTCACAGAATCCTAAGATTAGTATGAGGACCGTTTTAGAGACCATTTACCCATTTTCCACATCTGGTTGAGTTTTTCAGATTCAAAAATTTATTAAATTAAAATATATACACCAAAAGGCGCATAACTGGTAAACAGGTCAATGAATTCTTATGGAGGTAAAATACTCATGTGCCTTTTTAATAAGGTTGCAGATCAAGAAAGAGAACCTCACTGCCCTCCTGGAAGGTTTTCTTGGAGTCCTTTCAAGTCATCACTGGTCTTCCCAAAGGGCAACTACACTCTTGACTTCTAACACTACAGAGTCATTTCAACCATTTTAAAACAGCTTTATTGAGTGATAATATATATGCCATACAATTCACAAATTTAAAGTATACAATCCAATAGCTTCTACTATATTCACAGGAGTGTGCAAGTATGGATGCAATCAATTTTGGAATATTTTTATTATCCCCCAAACTCTACCACCCTTAACTGCTCAACCCCATCTTCTACCACTACCCTCAGTCCTAGGTAAATACTAAGCTCTTCTCTGTCTTTATGGATCTATTTTGAGCATTGCAAGTGAAAGAAGTCATGCAATATATGTTGTTTGTGACTGGCTTGTTTTTCTATGCACAATATTTTCAAGATTCATCCATATTGTGACATGTATTAATGCTTCATTTCTTTTTATTGTTGAATATATTCCACTGCATGGATATATCACATTCTATTCTGCATTCACCCATGAATTAATATTTAGCTGTTTGCACATTATTTTTTGAGTAATGCTGCTATAAATATTTGTGTTCAAGTTTTTGTTTGATTATGTTTCCATTTCTCTTGGGTATATTCCTAATAGTGATATTGTTGGATTATATAAACTTCATGTTTAAATGCTTGAGGAACTACCAAAATATTTTCCAGATCAGTGGCCCTGATTTTTTACTCCACCAGCAATTGGAAATACAAGAATTTCTATATCTTCCACAACCTTGCCTACACTTTTTATTGTCTTTTTAATTTTGGCCACACTTAGTGGGTGTGAAGTGGTATCTCATTGTGATTTTGGTTTGCATTTCCCTGATAAGTAATAATGTTGAGCATCATGTCATTTGCCTATTGGCCATCTGTATATATATGTATATAAATGGGTATATAAATATATATTTATATGTGTATATAAAGATATATATGTATATATGTATATGGATATATGTATATAAAGATATATATCTCTATGTAGAGATATATAATATATATATTTATATATGTATGTAAAGAATAAATCTATCTAGTCAGACATTTTATCCACTGTTTATTAGGTTGGTCATTTTATTATTAAATTTTGGTAATCTATTATTATATAGTCTAAGTGCTTCAGATGTATGATTTGCAAAAATTTTCTTCTAGTTTTGGGTTGTCTTTTCACTTTATTGATGGTTTTCTTTGAGATACAAAAGCTTGTGTTTCTATTTGTTTGTTTGCTTGTTTTTATATTTGGTAGTGGGGATTGGACCCAGGGGCACTTTACCATTGAGCTACATCTCCAGTCCTTTGTATTTTAAATTTTGAGACAGGGTCTTGCTAAGTTGCTTAGGACCTTTCTAAGTTGTTGAGACTGGCCCCAACTTGCAATCCTCCTGCCTTGGCCTCCTGAGTCCCTGGGATTTCTGATGTATGACACTACACCCAAATGAAACACGAAAGTTTTTAATTTCGATGATGTTCAATTTATCTAGTGTGTGTGTGCCTCTGTGTGTGTGTGTGTGTGTGTGTGTGTATGTGATATTTTAGTATCTCATCTTAAAAAAAAAACTGTTGTCTAATCCAAGTTCATAAATATTTAAGCCTACATTTTGATCTTTGATCCATTTCAATGTAATTTTGCATAAGGTGTGAGGTAGAAACTCAAATTTCTTTGGTGTGTGGATGTCTGGCATTATTTGTTGAAAATTTCTCCCATTTTCCCTTGTTTTAATGGATTTTTGCAGGCTTTATCCCTCTAAATTGTGCATGACTTTGCATGTAGTCTCTTCCCATGACCCCCTAATGAATAAATATATAATCATAATTCATCCATTTTACCTTTGTTGGGCACATGGGTGGGGTCTCTCTGGGAGCTCTTATCGGTCATTGTTGGGTTCATGGATTGTGTGGTGCCTGAACTCTATATTAAACTACAGCTTTAGTACAAGGACAGATCCTGGGCATAATATTGTAAAGGAGAAAATCTTGGAGATTCAAGTAGGGATTCTGTAATTCAATCAGCAATCTGAGTTCTTTCCTGACCTAAAGAGATATTGCATAGCAGCCACACTCTAGAACTTTCTTGGGGAATATTCTGGTTTGGAATAACAGCAAGAAATATTTTCCAACAAATGCTCTTTTACTTTATTTGTTCAAGGTTTTGGCATGTGTTCATGCACAGGGAAGAAATCAATGTGAAGCATAGACACATTAACACATAAATAGAAAATTGTTATATGGTTTGATGAGTTCTTTACTGTTCCATGTACAATGGCCTATAGAGGAAAGAACCTTCCCAGAAGAGGTGGTATATTATCTATGCTGAGAGGTGAGTGGTGATTTAAAGTCCCTAAACATGGTGCATTGGTTGGAAGGGTAATGATCTGGACAGAAAATAATGCCTGCTATCTACCAGGTAGACATAATATATACCAAGAACACAAGGTGAGTTCATGTTTTGCCTAGAATGGGATTAGACTCTTTTTCTGAATTCCTTTGTATTCTTTTTTTTAGAATTTTATTTATTTATATGTGGTGCTGAGAATCGAACCCAGTGCCTCATGCATGCTAGGCAAGCACTATACCACTGAGCCACAACTCCAGCCCCCTCCTTTGTATTCTTCTGTAACTGGAAGTTGTTCTTCAAGTTACTTAGAATCACAGCAAGGTGGAAGCTGTTGATTTCTTTAGTTCCCCAATCTCTATTTACTCAGAGAATACAGAGAATGAACATTAAGGAGGTAAAAATGTAAAGTGAAGTTTTTCTGAAAAAAAATGTTAAAACACTCAGACAATTGTATTTCAATATATTTGGCTTCCTTTATACTAACATGTATTTAATATGTATTTTCCTTTATGAATTTAAAAACTCTATTATCAAAAGGGATCCACAGTCATCATCAGACTGCTAAAGAAGCCCACAGCACAAAAAGGTTAAAAATCCCTAGCTTACAATCCAAATCCAAAATTGAATTATGCTAATAGAGTCAGATGCATTATTTTTGCTGAAAGGAAGCTATGTCTGAAAACTAGTTATTAGCATGGGTTGATGTGAAAGATCAGTTCTTCCTTAGCTCTGTCTGGAAGAGACTGGTAATTGGACTGATTCCCATGAATTTTGGCAAGTGGAAGCACCTGGCACAAAGACATCCATCTAGCTTGGTAGGGGTTTACTTCTGGGTAACTAAGTCTTCAAACACTCTGTTACACGGAGTCTACCAATGATCTATGCACCTTTGCTGTAATTTTTTCCTGTACTCAAGTTCCTCTGAGTCATACTTTAATTTTCTTTTCTTCAAGTGAAACTAAAACCCTGAATAGAATATAGCTTTTTTCCTTATAAGGTTGCATAGTAACCACTATCTTGATTTCTCCGGAAACTATAAGCCATAAACCTATAAACCTTTAATCACTACAAATCCAGTTTCAGCAAGAAATAACCTGGACGAAAGGAGGTGGAGGTGGGCAGATGTATAATCCGCTAGTTGTTTTCCCAAGAGGATCATTTCCTTCTCCTTTAAGCAGATGTCAAATTGGAGTGGTGCAGCCTTTCTGCAGGATTACTAGGGAGTCTCTGACACAGGAAGTTCATCTCTGTGTATCACGTTAGGAAATAAAATTAGCTTTTTCCTGTTACTTTTCATCAAAATACACAGATTCTGATTATTTGAAAATAATTAGATTTCCGTTCTTAGCATACGCTTTGCTTTGGGTTGCTGGGTACTGCTGGAAAAAATAAATAAATAAAAGGGCCAAAGTACAATCATGAGAAAATCACAAGAACCGAGCCCCCTCAGTGCTGCATTTTGGTGATCACCTTACTTCAGAGCAGAGGGTCAAGATAATTTACATATTGGTTTTCACAAAAGAAATAATTGTGCTGTCATTCTGGCTGATAAGAGTTCCATAATTGGAAGTAGTACTTTAAAATTTTTAGATTTTTGAAAATAATTCCTATTTGTCTAGACCAAGAATTAACTACCTATAGTTTATGGGCCAAATCTAGCCCGCCATCTTTTATAGATAAAGATTTTTGGAACACATCCCCTATCATTTGTTTCTATGGTGTTGATGGTAGCTTTTGCCCTGCAGCAAAGAGCTGAGCAGTTGCCATAGACCATATGGCCAACAAAGCCTAGGATATTTACTCTGGCCCTTTGTGACCCCTGGTCTAGACTATAGGATATCTTCTCCATCAGTAGGTTTATGAGAGAAGAATGTTTAATGGTTCAAGGAAGTCAGTAGGGTTCACTGGTTTCACATTTAGCCTGATTTGCTCAAAGACTTTGAAGCCAGCTGAGGCTTCAAATCATCCCTTTTTTAAGTCATAAAGGACTTACAAACTCTCTGAGATTACAGTGATAGCTGTCCTGGTCACATCTCTGTCTACATTCAAGGGATCATGAGCTAAATAGCAGCATATCTAACACAGAACAACCAGAGTGCAGAGTCAGCACGGCAGTTGCGGGTGTTTTGGAAATGCTAATAATTTGTTGTCTCTTCAAATTAATGTTCATAGACTATATTTTCAAGATGTATTTAGGAGAGAGATTGGATGTAACGTGGTTGAGAGGAGAATAGGAGGACTCTGTTAAGAATCTTGACAGAGATACTTAAGAAATCTTTCTGAGAATATGACTGAATAACTTAGTAAATGCCAGTGTCATGTATATTTTTTTTACTTTCTTCTAGTCTACAAATAAATGCAACATGAAAAATATCCTTCAGAATTCTAATAAAATAAAATACATAAAGAAGGTTGAGGAAGATGAACTTTAACCTGCTGCAGAGTTGGGATTCTCAGGGGAAGTCACCAGGTTAAGAAAAGAAAAAAGGAACCTCTACAGGTCAGGATTGAGGAACCAGGGATCTAAAAGCACCATTACTGATGAGGTCAGAAGCCAGATCTGACTACAAAGCAAATTTAGGCTGCTAAGTAGAAGGATGTGTGTGCTATTGTGAAGCTAGGAATGAGGGCAGATTTGGGAAAATTCATTCGATGACATGCTTTATTGCTTAAGTTCTCTTTTGGGTTTTCTCTGTCATCTTGGCACAGAAATAAAAGATGCTACACAAGCTTTACTATATATCTGCTTTCTGCAGCTTATCTGAGACTTCAGAGAGTTGTAGGAAATCAGTAGAGGTTGCAAAGACTCAAGAGGAGACCAATGACTCAGCTGGCCAACAGAGAACACAGAAGGGATACTACTGCACTATTTATGCTTAGTTAAGAGAACATCACAACCTGCTGCATTCATTAAGCTGACATCTATCTATTGAATGCCAACTACTGTGAGGTTTTGTAGGATACAAAATACTGTTGGGGATTAAGAAATAGGGCCCCTTCTACCCTCTTCAGAAATCTACCTGATTCTATTGTGCACATATCAAACTGAAGCTAATACATATAAACTATAGCAAATCTCTCTAACAATCAAGTTATATTTTCATTCCTAAACTTAAGGTTCATGTTTTGTAATCCCAACAGCTTCTGCATTGTGTTTCCATGACACTCTGTGTTTTTTTCCTTTAGAGACTGAAATTTAGCAAGGTGCAGTGTCACATACCTTTAGCCCCAAAGACTTGGGAGGCTGAAGCAGGAGGATCCCAAGTTCCAGGCAAACCTCAGTTATTTAGCAAGACTCTGTCTCTAAACATTTTTTTTAAAAGGCTTGGGATGTAGTTCTGTTGTATAGTGACCTGGGTTCAATCCCCAGAACGGCAAAATAAATAAATAAATAAATAAATAAATAAATTGATTAATTAAATTAAATTTTAAAAAGGAATAGGAATAAAAAAAGTAGTACTTCCTGCACTTGTAATGCCAATGGTGAGAGAGAGAGCTAATGAAACCAGTAATTACAGGATGAGTGATTAGTGTTGTTTTTGCTACTGGAAAGCATTATGCTAAGGGTTCTTGGAGTCGGTACCTCAGAGAGCATTGGGGCCTCTGTGTGGAGTGCGATCAGGGGAGCCTCTCCTTAGAAACTATGAAATGAATCTTGAGTGGTAAACAGGAGTAAGTCAATGGAACTTAGGGAGGGGAAGCAGTCCAAGTGTTTGTGTACTTCAGATAGATATGCAAGGGAGTTATTTTCCCAGGGGCAATCCTTAATCAATGGAGGATAGAAAGTGACAGAAAAATTTTCTTCACTCTTGTGCTTTGGGTAGGGACACATGGGAGGCTGTCTCTAGGCTTCTCAGGGAATACCAGTCACTATAAGCCCTTGGCTCACAGCAGTGAAAATGACAGTGTACCCGTGTCCTGGCTTTTCTTTATTCCTTTTCTCAGGGTTCCAGAACCCTCCTTCCTATTCCCTTCTGAGCACAAGAAACAGCTGTCTGCGAGCACTGAGGTGGCACTGTGTACTCACGACACTGCCAGAAAATCACTAGCTGAAGAGCAGATACCTGTGGACAGAATAAGAGACAGGTGTAGCGTTAGGCAAGGACTGGATCAGAAAAGGCCTCAGGTGCATCCGAAGGCATTAGGGCTGTGATCTGAAGGCAGTGGGAGATTCATGGAGTTTTTAGCCATGGAATGACATGGTAGCATTTCTATTTACTCACTTGCATTCTAACTGTTTGCCACTTGTATCAGACCCTAAACAACCTTGTTCATCAGATGCGAGGTTTCCTAGCAAAAGGCTCCGGGTAGTCTCCGGGTGTTCTTCTAAATACACCTGTTTAGTACCCAAAGTAGATCCACAATTACATATAAAATATGTTTGGAAAGTGGAATTTAAAACATTTAAATAATTTTGTTACAGAAAAAGAAATATATAATCATAATAGCAACTTTAGAAAATAAAGCAAAACAATAAAATTAGCCTTAGTCCTATTGCTAGCAGGCATATTGTTGCAATGTTGATATAGTATTAATGTTTTACTATATTTTTTCCAATTGTTAATTTATGTATGTGTATTTTGTGTCACATACTTTATTGCATATTCAAATTTGTGTCTTTTGTCATTTAACATTATGCATGAACACTTCCCAAGGACATTAAATAGTTTTGAAATCATGAATTATGATGAGCACATAATAGTCCGTTATATGGATGTGCCATAATTTAATGAATCTTCAATTGTGGGACATTCAGTTCATTTCCAATTGTATGCTATTATAAATAATGGTGCATTATTTTCTTGTGCCTTAATCTTTGTCTGAATTTATGACCATTTCCTTAGGAAATGCTTACTGGAAGGCTCAAAGGAATACTTTTTAATTTTTTTCCTGGATAAGGCAAGACCCAAATAAATAAATTAAATACTCTTAGTGTATAAAAACGTAAACAAGAATTTTTAGAATATTCTGCATATGTATTTCTAAATTAATTTATAGAAAGTCTTATAAGCTTATACTTTTCATAATATTTATTGCACAGAACTACCTTGTCACCATTCTTTTGATATTATGAAGATTGTTATCCTTTAAAAATCTTAGTTATTTGAAAAATGAAAATTTCAACATAATTGAAATTTATATTGCATTCACATTTTATCTATAAGGCTTAGGAAAACAATTTTTGCTTTATCATGATTTATGTATAAGTCACTGAATATTCAACATAAAACTAAAAATGGTAATTAAATATCTACATGCTTAAGACAAAATCAGAAACTTCCTAAGTTCTGGGTTGTCCATTCATCCTTCTGTACTAATCAGTGTAATTTAGGTACTTCAACAAAACAAGACAAAGTAAAAGCTCTAAAATGCAGGACCTTCCCCAATAAAAGCTTGGTTTTCACTCATGCTGTGGTCCACAAAGTGGGTTGGGTTGGCAAGTCAGGGTAGAGGGAGGGCTCTGTCCACTCTGCCCCTCAGCAGATACATTTTGGGCCCCGACCCACTTCCCTTGGACTTACCTCTGACTTCCAACTGATGGCTCTGAACAGTTGCTGGTAGCACCCCACCTTCAGCTGCACAGTGTTCCTCTTCCTGTTTCTTGGCACTCCTTGGACTCCATGGTACCCTGAGGAGGCATGGGAAGAGCTCATACTGTCTAGTGCTTGTGCAGTTTAGAAGGTCTCGGGGATTAACACCCCTGCAGGCAGCCTTTGACTGGTAAGAGATTAGAGTTGATGTGCGGGTGTTACCACCTCCCAACCTTTAGGCAGACAGCATTGGGAGTATTCAGCAGGTCCTTCAGGGGAACTCAGGAACAATGTCCCTGTCCTGAAAAACCCACCTTTATAATAGCTTTCTTCACTATCTCTGCTTCCTCATTCTGTTTTCTAGGATCACTGTCCAAATAAACTATTTGTAACAATCAATGTTCCTTTCTGAGGCTAATCTGTCAGGGGAACTCAATCTGATGTTCAGGGATAATAGTTCCTTCTATTTGGTGGCTTTTCCATTTTCTAAATCCTCCAAGAGAGAATGTGGGGTGTGGAAGACTGCATGGGTGGGTCAGACCTGGAAGTGGCAGATATCATTGCTGCCCACAGGTCAAGGACAGACTTCAATCATGTGGGAGTTGGAGAATTATGGGCTAGCTGTGCTCCTACAAGGAAAAGAAGACAGGGATTCAGGAACACATAGCATCCTCTATCACACTGTCTTAGTGAGTTTCAAACTCTTATTTTAATGTTCTAAGAAAGGAAACAGAAGTTGCCTCTTTCATGAGTAATAGGGAAAGATCAAAGATAATTGCTCAAATTGTTAGAAATTAGGAATACGTTTTTTATTTTATTCTGGATATGTAACTTTGTTCTGGTTCTTTCCCCTGAAAATTATGGCTTCCAGATTCTTTCAAAGGAGTTTGTGTTTGCTAAAACTTTCGATAGCTTATCTTCTGTGATTGCAGGTTTTCTTATTTTCTTTAAGGATTCACTGAGCTACTAAAGTGGTGGCCTTAATTGCAATGTCCTAAAGCAGGTTCAAACTCATTTGTACCTAGTATACTTATAGTCAATGGATATTTTGAATACTTACAAGGGCCTTTGTACCAAGACAGAAATTGATGTGAGTGAAGCCTGGTAATTCAACTTATTAACTGAGGAGATGAAATTCTCCAAGACTCAGTGCAATCCTATGTAAAAATGAGGATAGTAATATTTATCTTACATCTTATTTTCTAGTTCTTGTGCAAAGGAATCTACACATATAAAACCTATTCAGAAAATGTGAATGATCCTTCCAAAATTCCTTGAGTTTGTCACTAATTTACATGAGAGAGAAGAAATCAAATTTTTATTTATTAACCAACTCTCCTTTCTCATTGTCTAATTTTACTGAGGTGTGTATTCAAACTGAGGGAAGAACTAAATTGACAAAGAAGATTTGAAGAGATTTTAGGGAAGAAAAGAGAAAGGAGTGATAAACCAGATGATAAGAGAGAAGGAACTATAAGAGGAAACCAAAATATCTGATTTTTTAATGTTGCAGCCATCTGGTGTATGATGTGAATTCTCCATTGCCTTACAACATTAGTACAATTAATATAAATAAACTTGCTAATGCTTTTGGAGTTGTATTTTGTCTGCTGAGCTATTACACATTACTGAATCTGGTCTGATGCAGGGTTAGTAATCTAAACAAGGGCAACTCATGTGGGCTGGTAAATTCGAAACATCCTTTATTTCTCTGAAGAATTTTATGCACTTTTGAGTTTAGAAAATCTAAATCTAAAATTCAGATGAGAAGTAAACCTCAGAACTACTCTGGAGATGGGGTATGCAGTGATAGGACTGAATGAAATTTGTTACTTCTTTTGGTCTAAAGGTCATAGAGTTTGCAAATCCATAAGAAGCTTAATAGAGTAACTGACATTATTTTTCAGAAGCAAGTACTATGGAATGTGGGATTGGAAGACAATTAGACCTGTATTTGAACACCAGTCTGATACTTATTTTCTGAGTGCTACTTTTCTGGTTGGGTAACCTCTCCAGTTTCAAATTCCTCCTCTATAAACAGGGATAGGGATGCCTATCTTTCAGTTTAGAGTGAGAACTAAGTAAATGAACATATGTAGTATGCTTTTAGGTTTTAGCAAATAGTAAGTAGCAGCTTATCAATAATAACAAATAAGAATAACACTATGGTGTATTAAGTTCTATATGTGACATTAATAGGATACTGAACAACTGATGAATTATATCCTCATTCTATATTATGGTTTGGATATGAAACATTCCCCAAAGAGCCTGTGTTAATGTAGGAATGTTCAGAGGTAAAATGATTGGATTGTGAGAGCTATTGTCTAAATACTTCATCTTAGTTTGAATGGACAGGGTGGTAATTCTAGGCAGGTGGGGCATGGCTGGAGGAAGTGGGTCACTGGAGCATGCTCTAAAAGGATCTTCTTGTGGACCTTTCTTCCCTTTTCTGATACTCTGCTTCCTGGCCTCTATGAATGGAGCAGCACTTCTCTGCCATGAACTTCTGCCATGAGGTGCTGCCTTATCTTGGGCCCAGAACAATTAACTCATCCATCTGTGGACTGATACCTATGAAGCCATGAGCCCCAAATATACTTTTCCTCCTCTAAGTTGCTCCTGTTGGGCATTTTGGCCACAGTGATGAAAACCTGACTAACACACTTCACAAGGGTAAATGTAGTTTCTTTTGGCACCCATGTTTATTCTACCCTACAAATACCTGGTAAGGCTAGTACAGATGAATTATTTTTGTGTGACAAAATCATAAAAACTATTCTTGAAGCATCAGTCTGTAAAGCATATTCATTAACTGTAAAAATGAGAAATTGGATGCATCCAGCCCCATGTTGTGCATGCACACGTTATCGTGGTCAAGGTACTGAGGAGATGTGGACAGGGTTGACATTAAACTCACAATACTTTCATAAATGGACTATATTCATTATTTGGTCGTCAGAATGATTTGTTTCAGAGGATTATGGCACAGAAAAATGCCAGAGTATCTTCGAAGCTGTCAATATGTACTTGGTAATTATCTATTATTTACCTTGTGTCTTGTGTTTTCAACATGCATTGTAATCAGTTAAAGCAGGTAGGTAATATTCATATTCCTGGAGGGCTTTGGAAAATAAATATAGGAGAGTGTAGAAAGTGGGACTGATTCTTAGCTTTTAAGATTTGATAGTTGAGAGGATCCAGCAAATATGTGGCACAGAAATGATAATATTTGATGATCTTCATTCCAACATGAAGTTTTTGTTTTCTCACACACACACACACACACACACATACACACACACACACAATGTCTTACTCGCACCTGCTACTTGTAGCTGGAGTACTTCCTAGTAGAGATTTTTCTGGTATAGTGTTTCATAGCCTTTGGTCTATGTTCAAGTTTGCAAATGAAGATGGCAATTGGTATCAGCAAAAATTACCTTAAGACCAACATCCTTTTCATGAAATCCTTATATTGGCAAAATCCATGTGCCAGTGATTTTGGTTTTATTGAATAATGATAGTGGACACTATAATATAAAATTATAGGACAACTGAGAGGCAGAGCTACCATTATTACAAAGAACAAATCCCTTTTACTGGTTCCTTGAGTGGGCCTAACTTTGCTTTAGCCAGGAAAATGACTTGTTTAATGGAATATGACCTGGATTTCAATCATCAATCATACTTCCACAATCAGATAGTATCTCTTCTGGTAGAATACAGGAAGAAAGGCTGTGGTAAGTCACTTCCAAGGACAGCTGTCAATAATGTTTTCAGCCCCTATATGTTCATAATGTTCTTATATTGAAAATTGGAGTTTATTTCTCCTCCCTGGAAATCTGGGTTGATCTTCTGACTATTTTGATCAATAGATTGCTGCTGAACTGATAACATTAACATTCCTAAGCTCAGACATTAAGTGGACTGTCAGACTCTGCTTCCTTCCTCTTGAGATACTCCTTCTCATGATCAAGTAACCACACTATAAGGAAGGCAAACAGCTGTAAGGAGAGGCTTAGGCACTGAAGAAACATGGCCCCAGCCACAGCCATAATTGAGCTCCCAATCAGTAGCCAGTATCAACTGCCATTCAACTGATAACAAGTGAAATAGAAGAACTGGATAGGTAGTCTAACAATTATAAGAGGTAGCTGTTGTTCAAGATACTAAGTTTTGTGTTGGTTTGTTATGCAACAAAAGATAACTAAAAAGGAAGTCACAAGGATTAATGAAGGTTTGGACCTGTGTGACAAGATTTAATGATTCCAGAGTTAATTCTACTCATCTGGTTTTAGTTTAGAACATTACAGTGATGTGCTATTTCCACACTTGCTTTCCAAGTTCAAGCCATTGAGTGAAATGGGACAAGAGTGGGAGAGAACATGGAATGGGCAACCAAGCTGCTATGCTTTGATTCCTGGTTTGGAGTCCTGCCATTCATCATTGTCGCAGCCCTTTGCTTTCCCATCTGCACGAGGAAAGGTCAGAGCTATTACCAGCATCGTAAGTGAGTCAGTTGCAGTAACGATGTGATGGCAAATGTTTGGGGATTAAAGATACATTCACAACCTAACCCCCAGAGTATGTGAATGCTACCTTATTTGGAAGAAAAAAGAAAGGATCTTTGCCAATGTGATTAAGATTTTAAGATGAGGACAGCATCCTGGATTATCTGGGTGGGTCCTAAATCCAGGGATAAATACTCATATAAGAGACAAAAAAGAAGAAAGTAGTGTGATCACGAAGGCAGATTTCAGAGTAATGTGGCCACAGAGTAAGAAAAGCTTAGGGCCACCAGAAGCTAGAAGAGGTAAAGAAAGGATTTCCTCCAAAAACTCCCAGAGGGAGCATGAATGATAGATTTTGAATTTCTAGCTTCCAGAACAGAAATTTCTAGCTTCTAGTACTGTGAAACAATAAATTTATATTGTTTTGATCCACTGAGTTTTTGGTAACTTGTTAAAGCACCCTCAGGAAACTAATACGAATTTTGGGACTGGGAATGGACTGCTGCTATAAGAAACATCTAAACATGCAGAAGTGGCTTTGGAATTGGGCAATAGGTCGAGGTTGAATGAATTTTTGTCACATGTTAGAAAAAGTCAAGAGTACCTTAAATAGACTATTGGTAGAAACAAGGACTCTGCCAGTATCAGAGTAGAGCAAAATAAGGAACATGTTAATTTAGTGAAAATGGTAGGAAAAACAATCCTTGTTACACAGTAACAGAAAATGTGGAGGAGCTTTGATCTGCAGTTGTGTGGAACATAGAATTTTCAGCAATTAACCCTGATGCTCACCTAAGGAGGTTTCAAAGCAAAGTGGTCAAGGTGTGGTCTGACTTATTCTTGCTGCTTATAGTAAAATACAAGAGGAAAGAAATAAGTTAAGAAAGATAGCATTGAGTCAAAAATAATCAACACTTGATAATTTGGGAAATTCTCAGCATATCCTAATTGCAAAAGATGCCTTAACGGGATTTGCGTGCTTCTACTTGTTCTCATACCTCTGCCATCAACCTGTGAACAAGCGCATGCTATTCTACTGGACAATTTCAGAAGCCATGAAGGAGAGTTCAAGTGTCCAAACCAAAGCTTTTCTAGAACATCTACCAGACATCAGACACTCAAATATGTATGAGCCCAACTCATTAGAGAATAGTTACCTAAGCCAACCTTCATGTGACTGAAGTTCATAAATAATAATTCCATATTATTTGAAGGATCTAACTTTTGGGATGGTTTGTTTAGCAACAGTTGCTAACTGGAACAGAATGCAAGATGACTTTCTCTGCTGGTTATTGAGGAAGATTTTAGTTTCCTGTGATCAAATGAAAGTACAGGGGAAATTCTCTGGTCAAACATGGCTTTCATATAGGAAAGTTTTACATAAGTATCTGCAACCTAGATGGAAGAAGAAAGCAAGAGAACTTGCGTAGAAGCCGTGTTGGTATAGCACGAACATTATATTTGTTTTGGTGTCTGTATCTGGGGTGGGAATCAGGGATGATGTTAAGAGGTGGACATGTACAATGAATTTGCAAAGATAAGAAATGAGTTGGTCAGATTAACAACAGGGAGGAGAACTGACAGAAAGATTTTCCAAGCGTAGGTTTCAGCTTGAGCAGAAGCCAAGAGGCGGTTGTGCTCAATACATTTTTAATACATAAGCAAGTGTCCACAGCCAGCCCTTAGTGTTTTGCTTCATTACCATCTTTAAAACAACACCCAAGATATCTAGGATGCCAGCTGCCAGCCTCCCCCGACACTTCCTCTCCCCTTCCTTTAACCTACAAAAACACCGCCTGCCGATAAGTTGTAAGTCATTTTGTAGAGGAAATTGGGTGTGCAAATCCTGAGATTAGACAAACATCCCTCATTAAAAGTTGTAATCCACTGGCCCTCCATGCTGACACCTTAATTCTGAACCCTTAACAGCCTGAGCACACTCAATAGCCCTGAACAGCTCCACCTTCTTCGTCTCATTCCCTGTTCCCTCCCCTCCTTGCTTGAGTCGCCACCAGAAAATGACACAGTCTTCCAGATGGGGTAACAGGGCCTTCTCTTACTTGCAGTGATAATAATGTTTTCTCAGTTTTATTACAGTCTCTTGAGAGTGGGACTGATTTGCATATTCCCTAACACTTAATTAACGATGTCACCTTCCCAGTGCCTTGAAAACAGTTTGCATTTTTTTCTTCCTCCCCGGGCAGACCTCCAACAGTTACCTCCCACATTTTCTGCTGCAGTCCTTTTTATTACTTTAATGACAAATAATTGGACAGATTCTGAGTAATGAGGGTGAGAGCCAAAGGACTGTTGCAAGGGAGACGGCTGCATGTTACAAGACACTTTTAGTGGTCTCTAAATCAGACAGACAAGTAGAGTAATGATCATCTTGCCATAATGAGACACAATTAAGAATCACTGCGGCAAATGACAGAGCAGTTCATTGAACAGTAACCTCCTTCCTCACGTTCTCTCTTCCTTTTTTTTCCAAAGGAGATCGAAGCTTAATTATAGCATCGCCATTTGCAATGCTATCCTTAAGATTGTGTCAGCACTTCCAATACGAATCACATATTTTCAAGGGTTTATTACTAAAACATAAAATACTGGCTCCATTTTGAAATTCAGGGTGTCAGATCTTGATCTAAGAAAGTAAAAAAATATAGATTCTCAATATTAGAAAAGTTCTTGCTGGTGCTCTGTGTATATCTGATCCTCAAATGCTACATTCAGATTAAACAGATTAGGGCATTTGGGGTGGATTTCTAAGGAAAGGCCCTTTTGTCCAGTGCTTCTCAAACTTTGGCATATGTCAGGACAATAGGCAGGTCTTATCATAGCAGATTGCCTGGCTTCACTGACGGTTTCTGATTCAGCAACTTGGGGAAGGGTTTATATTTGTGAAAATGTCCCTGAAGATGCTGCAGGCTGGTCCAGGTACCAGGCATTCTGTTTGTCTTTACCATTAATGGGGATCACAATCAAAACTCCAAACCATCAAACCATAGATCTGAAAAGTTAGTGATACTGCTTTTTATTTAAAAGAGCACATCAAAAACCATGTAGAAAATAGAGTTCCATCCAGAAACCCACACAGTGACCTCTCTCCATTATAAATAGTGGCTATTCGTTTTACAGTCAATTCTTTAACAAGATATATTAAAAATTAAATGTATGCATAATGAACCACTGAAATTGCAATTGATAAATTCTTTTTTATTTTAATCTACAATCTTTTTTTAAAATTTATTTTGATTCATTGTACACAAATGGAGTACAACTGTTGTTTCTCTGGTTGTACATGAACTAGAATCACACCATTTGTGTAATCATACATGTACATAGGGTAATGACATTTGTCTCATTCTCTTATTATTCTTACCCCCCACCCCGAACCCACACCTCTTTTTCCTCTATGCTATCCATGCTTCCTCCATTCTTGCCTCCCTCCCACCATGCATTATGTATCATCATCTACTTATCAGAGAAATCATTCCGCCTAACTTTCCCTTTCCTAATGAGTAGACTGCCTTTTGGAATATTTTCTTATTCCCTAGACAAGTTCTCCTTTTCCAGAGCTACCTATCTCTCTCAAAACACTATGTTTAGAATGGTCAAAACATTCCTAATTATAAATATATTGAACTGATAATAAATGCTAAAAAGTTTCCCCAAAGTCAGAGAGATTTTGTGATAATGGTAGAAAGAGTTTTCTGGGTGCTTCTTCTACTGATGGTACAATTTTATAATATTTATGAAAAGACAGATCCAATGCCATTGTACTTAATTCCAATTCTTTTGTGATTGTTTTAGAGCTATGTAATTTGCTGACAAATGCCAAAGTTTGAGAAACACTAGACAAACGGGCTTTAAAAATCTGCCTCAGACACCTTGATCCACATAATATAAACTTAACATTCACAGATCAGATTGAAATAGAGCACCTGCAAGACCTTTCCTAACACCGAGGAACTTCATTTTCAGATTCTCTTAGATGAGGATCTGTTGCCCTATATTTCAAAATGGAGCCAGTTTTTATGTGTGAGCACTAAATCAGTTGGAGAAATTGGAGAATAATTCATCATTTATATATAAATATTTTTAGGAGAATATGGAATCACAAATAAATATTCACAAGGTCATCTCCATTTTTTTTCCCCTTAAAAGTCACATTGCAGCTAGTGAAGTGCATTATGCTACATACATGTTTAATGAGTAATGTAAAGTAAATTTTGAAAAATGGAAGCCTTTGGTAATAACTGTCAATGTATCTGTGGAAGTATACTTATGAGTGAAAAGTAATCTTTTTCTTCTTTCACCGCATTTACTAACTATCAATTTTTCTGGCATTGTGATGATGTCACAAAAGTTAGTGAATAGAAGTATTGAATAATTCAAAAGAAAAAATTGAGTTGATTAGCAACATTTATGAAACTCAGATGCCCAAAGTTAAACATCTACAGTACTTGTGGCTGTGACCTACAGGAATGTAGGATACTCTGAAAATACCCTCAGGATTATGCTAGTCAGAGTAGGTTAAGTTATGCTGTGGTAACAAAACCAATAAAAAAATTTCATACAGGTTTATTTTTCTGCTCATGTACTAATCTATTGTGGATCCAAGTGAAACTCAGGGCAATATTCCTCATTTAGGAACTCAGTTAACCAGGCTGCTAGGATCTCTTGGTCCCTCCATCTCAGCTGAGACCTCCTTAGTCATGTTGGCAAGGGAAGAGAATGCTGAAGGGCTGTGCATTGGTAAAGAAAGCTTTATTCAGCTTAGCAGTGTCAGCCTGCTGGCTGTATGGGCAGAATCATACACACCTCTGCCCAATTCCAAAGTGGCAGGGAAAGGTAATCCTCTTACATGTCCAGAAGAAAAACTGAATAAATATAAGCATTGGAAAGCTCTACCACAGTGGTTCATATAAAATCTCCCTTGTCAGTAGTCTACACAAAATTAACTTTTCTATGTAGAATCTACCTTCACTTTCTAATTGTGTAGTAAGAAATTTTTATTTTTATTTTTATTAATTATTTCTATTCTGCACTTTTATCATTGAAACAGAAAACCTTAATCATCCTGGACTTACATAGTTTACCATAGTTTGCAAAGTGTATGTGTGTGTGTGTGTGTGTGTGTTATACAAATATGTATGTTTATATTATATATAGACATATAATAATATCAGTTAATATAATCCTTCATAATGTATATAGAAAGGTGTCATGTTACTTTCAGAAAATGGACTCTATTTGGTTTAGAAACTTTCTTAAGTTTTCCTAGTTATATAAGCACTGAAGTAAGACACCAAACTCAGATTTTCTGAATAAGTGCTATATTCATTACACTGTACCATATTATCATCTTTGTTGGAACTCTTTATGATTATTTTTCTCAAATAACAAAGTCAAATTTATTTAAACATGGAATATTCTGGGTCTGGTTTGCCTTAGAGTTTCAGGCTCAATTTAGGGTGTTTATGAGGTTTGGAGTTGTTTTGTCATAAGGTTGCTTTAGAACTCATTAGTTAATAATTTCCTTAAAAGTCTAAAATGCATTCTGATTTAATCCCATTTTATTTGATCCTCACATGTGCTTTTAAAATTCAAGATTATTGGCCATTAAATTAATTTTATTAAATTCCTGTAATTACAGGGTCTTAGCTAATGCAGTTCTAATATGTGCCATTTGTACTTCTTTACCAGTAAATTGAGATCTGTCAACTTTTATGGTGTCATTTTATAGTTCCTTTTACCCCAGAACTTTAGTGCTTTTTACATTAGCATTAAGAGAAACTAAACTCCTTGGAACTGGATATTTGCCTTTTTACCAAGAGAGAAAATGAGGCCCACTGGGGGTCATATTGCAACTTCTCCAGAACAGTTGCTCCCCTCTTGGTTCTGGTAGTATACCCACCAGCATTCAGAATTGATCTTCTCATACCAAACTGAACCATGAATGCAATTATAAGCTATGTAAATATCCACCCACAGGAGAAGGAGAATCAAGATGGCGGGCTAGAGGAAGGCTGCATTCCTACTTGCTCCGTGGATTCCTACTTGCTGGGGATTCAAACAGCAGGAATATCGCTCTCAACGAGATTTTATATTCAAATTACGTATAAGAGATCCCCAGTCACCGCTCCAGAACCAAGTCCGCTGGGCGGGGCTCGGCCTGGCCGCGGGCAGCTACCCGCCGGGAGGGTGGGACCCCAGCAGCCACTTCAGAGTCACCAACCGAGCTCGGGCTTGGGCCTGGGCACCAGGCAGTCAGTGAGTGCGGGACCCCAGCAGCCGTTGCAAAATCACCGACGCCAGTCTGGCTCGGGCCTGGGCTTGGGCACCAAACAGCCAGTGGGCGTGGGTCTGCAGCAGCAGCTTCAGAGTCACCGACCAGGCTCGGGCTCGGGCTCGGGCCTGGGCTTGGGCACCAGCCAGTGAGTGCGGGACCCCAGCAGCCGTTCCAGAATCACCAACTGGGCTCGGCCCTGATCCCACACAGCAGCTAACCGTGAGTGTGGGACCCCATTTGCCGCTCTGAAATCACCATCGCTGGGCCAGGTTCGGGCCTGACCCCCAGGCAGCCCCAACTGTGAACACATACGCACGAAGCCATTGGGCCGCCATATCCAACTCCAAGCCCAGGCCTGCACCCTGTACCTGGTCTAGTCTCAGGCTAGTCGCAGGCTGGCACCCATGCTGTCGCAGACCATCTAACAACAGCAGGTTACCTTAGCCCACAAACATTGATTATCCTTGACCTGGAGGCAGTGGGACAGCATCCTTTTTGGGACACAGCATTACCAAGTGCCTGACAGGCATCAGACTACTGAACAATAGGAGGTTTGAATAGTAGAATATAATTTTACTGCAGAACTTTCTTTCTCTTTTTCTTTTGTCTAAATAGTAATATTATGATTATTCCTAATATACTAACTACATTCCCACTTCTTTCCTATTAATATCCTTATCATTCTATCACCATCTAATATAGCAATGTCCTTGGAGACTTTTCTTTTCTCATGCTAAAAACTTATTTCCTTTAATTCCACTCTCACTATTCCTATGACATAGTAACTCTATAGATTCACTTCCTATCTCATTAACGTTTTATTCTAAACCCCTCAGCATTTTCTTTTTCCGCTATTTGAAATTGTGGTCCTTATTGCAAACCTATCAATTATGCAGTAGATAATTTGCACTCATTTCTGTATGTTATAATGCAGTATATATCTAAATAGGTTCTATATGGTTTAAGGACACATTTTGTTTATATGGGGTACTGCTAATAATAATCTCCTCAAGGTGAGGTATTGGAAATCTGTAAGGACACTATAAGTCTTTACAGGCAAACTGCAATCCCTCTGATTCACACTACTAGAGAGGAAGATAAACAAGCAACATGAGAAAACACGGGAAGAAAGTGTCCCAAACAAACCTAGATGATATATCAAGAGAACCCAAAGACAGCATGGTAGAAGGAATGACAGAAAGGGAGTTCAGAATGTTCATAACTAAAATTATCCGAGAAGAGAATGAGGTGATGAGAGAGCAAATTCAGGCTATGAATAATCAGCTAATAGAGCAATTGCAGGAAGCAAAAAATCATTTCAATAAAGAGATAGAAGTTCTGAAAAAAAAAAACAAATGAACAGAAATCCTTGAAGGAAACAAGGAAATGAAGGAAACAATAAACCAAGTTAAAAACTCAATAGAAAGCATAATTAAAAGAATAGATCACTTGGAAGACAGAACCTCAGACAATGAAGACAAAATATTTAATCTTGAAAACAAAGTCGAACAAACAGAGAAGATGGTTAGGAATCATGAACGAAACCTCCAAGAAATATGGGACATCATGAAAAGACCAAATTTAAGAGTTATTGGGATTGAGGAAGGCACAGAGATACAAACCAAGGAAACGAATAATCTGTTCAATGATATAATATCAGAAAATTTCCCAAATATGACAAATGAGATGGAAAACCAATTACAAGAGGCTTACAGGACACCAAATGCACAGAATTACAACAGATCCACACCAAGGCACATTATAATGAAAATACATAACATAAAAAATAAAGATAGAATTTTAAAGGCTGCAAGAGAAGAGCATCAGATTACCTACAGGGGGAAACTAATACGGATATCAGCAGATTTCTCAACCCAGACCCTGAAAGCAAGAAGGGCCTGGAAAAACATATTTCAAGCTCTGAAAGAAAACGGATGCCAACCAAGAATCTTATACCCAGCAAAACTTACCTTCAGATTTGATGATGAAATAGAATCCTTCCATGATAAACAAAAGCTTAAAGAATTCACAAAGAGAAAGCCTGCCCTACAGAACATTCTCAGCAAAATATTCCAAGAGGAAGAAATGAAAAATAACAATGTTAGTCAACATGGGGAGGAATTACCCTAAAGAAATAGCCAATCAAAGGAGAAACAAAGTTAAGTTAGAAGCCACAAAGAAAGCTAAAATGACAGGAAATACAAGTCATATCTCAATAATAACCCCGAATGTAAATGACCTAAACTCATCAATCAAAAGACATAGACTGACAGATTGGATTAAAAAGAAAGACCCAACAATATGCTGCCTTCAAGAGACTCATCTCATAGAAAGACATGCCCACAGACTAAGGATGAAAGGTTGGGAAAAAACATACCATGCACATGGACTGAGTAAAAAAGCAGGAGTTTCCATCCTCCTTTCAGATAAAGCAGACTTCAAGCCAAAGTTAGTCAGAAGGGATAAAGAAGGACATTTCATACTGCTTAAAAGAAGCATAAATCAGCAAGACATAACAGTCATAAATATTTGTGCACCAAACAATGGCGCATCCATGTATGTCAATCAGATCCTTCTCAATCTCAGGAACCAAATAGACCAAAACACAATAATACTGGGGGACTTGAACACTCCTCTCTCACCGTTGGACAGATCTTCCAAGCAAGAATTGAACAAAGAAACCATAGGACTCAATGACACAATCGCTTATTTAGACTTAACAGATATATATAGAATATTCCATTCATCAAAAAGCGAATACACTTTCTTCTCAGCAGCCTATGGCTCCTTCTCTAAAATAGACCATATGTTATGCCACAAAGCTACTCTTAGCAAATACAAAAACATAGAGATACTACCTTGTATTCTATCAGATCATAATGGAATGAAATTAGATATCAATGATAAAGTTAAAAACAGAAACTACTCCAAGACCTGGAGATTAAATAATATGCTATTGAATGATGCATGGATAACAGAAGACATTAGGGGGGGAAATTAAAAAATTCTTAGAGGTCAATGAGAACAAAGATACAACATATCAAAATCTCTGGGATACTATGAAAGCAGTGCTAAGAGGAAAATTCATTGCATGGAGTGCATTCAATCAAAGACTGAAAAGTCAACAAATCAATGACCTCACATTAGAGCTCAAACCCCTAGAAAAAGAGGAACAGATCATCACCAAAAGCAGTAGAAGACAGGAAATAATTAAAATCAGAGCTGAAATCAATGAAATTGAAACAAAATAAACAATTCAAAAAATTGGCAAAACAAAAAGTTGGTTCTTTGAAAAAATAAACAAAATTGATAAACCCTTAGTCACGCTAACGAAGTGAAGGAGAGAGAAAATCCAAGTTACTAAAATTCGTGATGGAAATGGAAATATCACAACAGACACTACTGAAATACAAAACATAATTAGAAGCTATATTGACAATTTATATTCCAACAAAATAGAAAAGCTGGAAGATATCAACAGGTTCCTAGAGGCATATGAGCCACACAAACTGAATCTGGAGGACATACACAACTTAAATAGATCAATTTCAAGCAATGAAATAGAAGAAGTCATTAAAAGCCTACCAACAAAGAAAAGTCCAGGACCAGATGGATTCACAGTCGAGTTCTACAAGACCTTCAAAGAAGAGCTCATTCCATTACTCCTCAAAGTATTTCATGAAATAGAGAAGGAGGGATCCCTTCCAAACTCATTCTATGAAGCTAATATCACCCTGATAACAAAACCACAGAAGGACACATCGAGGAAAGAAAATTTCAGACCAACATCCCTAATGAACATACACGCAAAAATTCTTAACAAAATTTTAGCAAATTTCATACAAAAGCATATTAAAAAGATAGTGCACCATGATCAAGTGGATTTCATCCTGGAGGTGCAAGGTTGTTTCAACAGACGCAATTCAATAAATGTAATTCACCACATCAACAGACTTAAAGTCAAAAACCCACATGATTATTTCAATAGATGCAGAAAAAGCATTTGATAAAATACAGCACCCCTTCATGCTCAAAACACTAGAAAAAATAGGGATAGTAGGAATGTTCCTTAACATTGTAAATGCTATCTATGCTAAGCCCACAGCTAACATCATTCTAAATGGAGAAAAATTGAAAGCATTCCCCCTGAGAACTGGAACAAGGCAGGAATGCCCTCTTTCACCACTACTATTCAACATTGTTCTTGAAACTCTAGCCAGAGCAATTAGACAGACCCAAGAAATTAGAGGAATACGAATAGGAAAAGAAGAGCTCAAACTATCCCTATTTGCTGATGACATGATTGTCTATTTGGAAGACCCTAAAAATTCCACCAGAAAACTTCTGGAACTCATAAATGAATTCAGTAAAGTAGGAGGATATAAAATTAATGCTCATAAATCTAATGCATTTTTATTTGTAAGTGATGCATCCTCTGAGAGAGAAATTAGGAAAACTACCCCATTCACATTAACCTCAAAAAAAAAGTAAAATACTTGGGAGTCAATCTAACAAAAGAAGTGAAAGACCTCTACACTGAGAACTACAGAACATTAAAAGAAGAATTTAAAGAGCATCTGAGAAGATGGAAAGATCTCCCATGTTCTTGGATAGGCAGAATTAATATTGTCAAAATGGCCATATTTCCAAAACCGCTAAACAAATTCAATGCAATTCCAATTAAAATCCCAGTGACGGACCTCATAGAATTAGAGCAAGCAATCATGAAATTCATTCGGAGGAATAAGAGACCCAGAATAGCTAAAATAATTCTTAGCAAGAAGAGCGAAGCAGGGGGTATCACAATACTAGACCTTCAACTATATTACAGAGCAATAGTAACAAAAACAGCATGGTATTGGCACCAAAATAGGCAGGTAGATCAATGGTAGAGAATAGAGGACACAGAGACAAACCCACATAAATACAGGTATCTCATACTTGACAAAGGAGACAAAAAGATACAATGGAGAAAAGATAGCCTCTTCAACAAATGGTGCTGGGAAAACTGGAAATGCATATGCAGCAAAATGAAACTAAACCCATATCTCTCACCCTGTACAAAACTCAGCTCAAAATGGGTCAAGGACCTAGGAATTAGACCAGAGACCCTGCACCTAATAGAAGAGAAAATAGGTCCAAATATTCATCATGTTGGCCTAGGACCAGATTTCCTTAACATGACTCCCAAAGCACAAGAAATAAAAGCAGGAATCAATGATTGGGATAGAGTCAAACTAAAAAGCTTTTTTCTCAGCAAAGGAAACAATCAGCAATGTGAAGAGAGAGCCTTCAGAGTGGGAGAAAATCTTTGCCACTTACTCTTCAGATAGAGCACTAATCTCCAGAATCTACAAAGTACTCAAAAATCTTTATACCAAGAATACTAATACCCAATCAATAAATGGGCCAAGGAAATGAACAGACACTTCACAGAAGAAGATCTACAAGCAATCCACAGATTTATGAAGAAATGTTCTACATCCCTCGTTATAAGAGAAATGCAAATTAAAACCACCTTAAGACTTCATCTTACTCCAATTAGAATGTCTTTTATTAAGAATACAGGCAACAACAGGTGTTGGCGAGGATGTGGGGAAAAGGGTACACTCATACATTGCTGGTGGGATTGCAAGTTGGTGCAGCCACTCTGGAAAGCAGTGTGGAGATTCCTTAGAAACTTGGAATGGATCCACCATTTGACCCAGCTATCCCACTCCTTGGTCTATACCCAAAGGACTTAAAAGCAGATTACTACAGTGATACAGCCACATCAATGTTCATAGTTGCTTAATTCACAATAGCTAGATTGTGGAACCAACCTAGATGCCCTTCAATAGATGAATGGATAAAGAAACTGTGGTATATATACACAATGGAATATTACTTGGCCATAAAGAAAATACAATTATGGCATTTTCTAGATAAATGGATGATGTTGGAAACTGTTATGCTAAGTGAGATTAGCCAATCTCAAAAATCCAAAGATTGAATGATCTCTCTGATAAGTGAATGATGATGCATAATGCGGGGTGGAAGGTTGGCAAGAATGGTGGAAGGAAAGATAGCATAGAGGGAATAGAAGGGTGGGGTCAGGGTGGGGGGTAAGAATAATAACAGCATGTGTGACAGACATCATTGCCCTGTGTACATGTATGAATGCACAGATGGTGTGACTCTCCTTTGTGTACAACGAGAGAAACAACAGCTGTACTCCATTTGTGTTCAATGAATCAAAATTAAATAAATAAATAAAAAATATCCACCCACAAAGTCCAGCAAACAAAAATTATACTTTTTTTTTTTTCCTCTTTAGCTAACTCAAGCTAGATACTTCTACGAGTTCCTGTTCCACAGAGTGGTAGAAACGTAAATGTAACCTCATTGTATTTAGAGTAATTAGGTGCTGTCCGTGCCTCCTCTGCATACCCTTGGCATCACCATTCCCACTCATGTCAGCAGTGTCTTACTGCCAACTTCTTCAGCTCTCCACTTGAGGATTCACTTGCTCCTGCACAGGCAGGGAAAAGTGGAAATCCTGAAGAGTAGCCCTCAAACCAGTATGGATAGAAGTTAGAGAAATATATTCCAGCTTTCTGGCCTCTCAGGTGGGAAACTGAAGTATATTCCACACTTTCCTGTTGAAATTGGTTCTGAGTTTTCCATAGCAGTAACCAATTCATTAATGCACACCTCTTCTTCCTCATTTCATTTCTCCACTTCTCTATGAGGACTTCCCACAGGCATATCCAAATATGCCTATCACACTCAGATCCCTTTCTCAGGGAAAGAGAAGGACCAGTCTAAGCTACGTATGCTCCCGATTTTCACAGAAATACATCTAAGTTCCACTGACTCTCAGAATATCAAAACATAAATAGAGGGCTTGTATTTTATGAGACTGAATCCCAAGTATGAAAATTCCATGGTCTAAGAAACAAAGGATGGAAGGGAAAGTGACTCTGCTCTTCAGTATTCCCAGAGACCTTCTTGGGGATGGGTATGCTTCTCATCCCTTCAACTTTTCAGTCTGATGTTTCTAATTCCCATGTACATAGACACTTATATCAAAGGAAACAATCAATTTCACTCCATATAATGTTAAGACTGCTGGTTGTTCATGTGAGCTCCTTGTACTAGCAGGCCAGGAGACACAAACAGGAGTTACCACACTGGCAGGTGTAATTGTCTGTGATCATCATAATCAGTAATAATCAGCTACATAAGGGGGCAAAGAATATGTCTGGCATTAAGATACACCTTCAACAGATGAATGGACAAAGAAAATGTGAGATATATATATCTACAAGCTCCTGTTCTGTAGAGTGGTAGAAATGTAAGTAGAATATTACTCAACCTTAAAAAAGAATGAAATTATGGCATTTTTTGGTAAATGGATGGAGCTGGAGAATATCATGCTAAGTGAAATAAGCCACTCCCAAAAAAACCAAAGACTGAATGATGTTTTCTCTGACATGTGGATGCTAATTCACAATAAGGGGTGGGGTTAGGGAAGAACAGAGTTACTTTAGATTAGGTAGAGGGGAGTGAAGGGAGGGGAGGGAGTATGGGGATAGAAAGGATAGTAGAATGAATCAGACATTATTACCCTATGTACATATATAAATATACTACCAGTGGGATTCTACATTGTGTACAATCAGAAGAATGAGAAATTTATACTCCATCTATATATGATGTATCATATAGTTCATTCTACTATTATGTGTAACTAATTAGAATAAATAAAAATAAGTACACAAAAAGATACTCTACTAGGGTGTCTCTTGGTACTCTAATCTGTGTTTTTAACTGTAGGTAGGCAAGTAGAGGAATCATAGACTTACAAGTGCTTTCAATCCCTCAGTGATAGAGATAAGTGTCACCTAGACCAGCACAAGTATGAGAAAAGAATGAGAGGAGTCTAGAATAGGTGATAGAGAATGTAAATATTATCAATTATGGTTTAGGGCTCAAGAGCAACTGTGGTTTGATCCACACTTCTTCCTAATATAAATTTACCTAGGAATTGTGAGCACAGAATCCTGGAGCATCTGTGTCTAGATGCTGGCTGGATGGAATGCAATGTGAGAAACAAGGGTATCTGAGCAGTATAAGAAATGACTGTGTTAGACATTCTTTTGGTGCTCCACCCAGTGCCTTTTCTCAGTTTGCTGAGAATGTTGACTGTGACAACTTACAGATGGGCTTCTGCTCTGTAGAAATTGATTGTATTTGATGAGGTCTTATATATATATCATCTTTAATCTCAAGGAGGACCACAGACATAGGCTGAGTGATGCAAGAGTATCAAAGATCAGCACTTACCTCAAAGAGAAACAACTCCTGAATTTGAATTGTACAATTCATACTGAGGAACTCTTGTGCTTGTGAGATCATATCCTTGCTTAGTTCTTACCCCTTCTTTACCCTGATTTGCTCCCTCTTTCACATGAATTTTCTTGGGCATTCTCTTAATTCGTCATGTATATGTAAATCCCTGCCAAAAGTTATGCTGTAAGGATTTTTGAATGAAGACAATTATACCTGCAGACATTTTCTTGAGATTTACATAACTTTACAATGCAAAGACCAAAACAAAACAAAACAACAACAACAACAACAACAAAAAATGACTCTCCTTTTCATTTTCTAAAATGATAGGACAAACCAAAAGTGTGGCTTATTAGAGTTTCTTTCACATGTTTTATCATCTGTCATATTCAAGGTCATATTTAAGAACTCTCTTTTTTGGGGGAGTAGGGGCTAACTGTAGCCCTAAATGTTAGCCAAAATAATGTACCTGAATATATTACATTTGAAAGGTGGGCTTGAAATCATCTTAGTTTTTTGAAGATAGTAATTGGAAATAGCTAGAGACTTTGGATGCGCTCTATGTATGTAAGGGTATATAGAACAACAAGTTGGAGTACCTGGATGTTTTGTATGTATATGAAAGAGATACCTGTCTTTCTGTCTATCTTTACCTACTGTTTTAGTCAGCCTTTTGTCACTGTGAGCCAAAGGCCTGAAAAGAAAAAATGTAGAGGAGAAAAGTTTTGTGGTGGCTCCTTGTTTTAGTGGTTCAGTGCATGGGTGGCTAACTCCCTAGCTCTGGGCCCAAGCCAAGGCAGAACATCATGCTAGAAGAGTGTGATAGGAAAGCAACACAGGATATGAGAGCCAAGAAGCAAACAGAGAGCTCTGCTCACCAGGAACAAAATACAAACCCCAAAGGCACACCCCTAGTGACCTACCTCCTCCAGCCACAGCCCACCTGCCCAGAGTTACCACCCTGGATCCATATCAGTGCTCATATCATATCAGGATCATTTCAGTGGACCAATTCACTGAAAACAGGTCACACCTCATAATTCAATCATTTCATCTTTGAAAATCCCTGCATTATCTCACACATAAGCTTTTGGGAGATACCTCATATCTGAACCATAACATCTACCTCCTACCTACTTATTATTTTCACAAGTATTTATGCTTACAAAGGCTCTTTTGTTAGGTCAACATAACAACTTATTGCTGGTATAAAATTAGCATATACACTGTGAAGAAACACTGGGTTAGAGAATTTAAGAAAATGCTTCAGTATCATATTTTGGGGGTGATGATTAGGTAAGTACTGACTGGTTAGGCTGCTCCTTTTCAATTCTTATTCAGCCACAGTAGCTTGGTTTTATTCTGTTGTACTTATTAGGCCAGGACCTAGTCTTGACAATCTCTCTAGTCTTCATTGTTTGGCACTGTTCCCCTGCATGACATGCTTCATGCAGTTTTGAAAAGTTTTCAATATGCTTCTCAGAAAGTGTCCTGCTGTTTTTATCTCTTATCATCACACATGTCATTTTCTCTCTCCTTTCCTCATTCACACTTTTGTATGGTCAGCTCTATTCATTGTATGGTCAAATCCATGGTGAAATTGTTAATTACTTGTAGGTCCTATTATATTTTGATTACATAGAACCTTACATTTTTACTTCCTTTAATTCCTTTAAATCATTTATTGATGACAAGGAATATGTATTCAGTTTTGTATCCACACTGTCTAACACACAGTCTAATACATAGTAAATATTAAGAAATGGTACTTAATACTAGCATCAGAAAAAGCATTTGGATCTAATCATCTAAGTTCCCAGTTTCAAAAGCTCAGACACAAAACACCTTTGCTGCTCAATACTGATAAATAACCATAGCCATCATGTAAACATATTTACATTTTCCGGTCTTCCAAATTGTCTAGTGTTGTCAAATGGTCCATGTTATAATGCAAATCAGTGTGGTTATTGCACGAGGAAATGGCAAATGATCTTGCAAACCATGCAGGATTTCATAAGGTTGATGAGAGTGATGTTGTAGAACTACTCAATTCAACTCAAAGCCATAGAGAAATGGCTTCCCAAATGCAGAGTGGACAAGATAAGCATGGGAAGATAGTACTTCAAACAAGAATAATTAGTATAATAAAGGATTAAGAGAAATCCTGAGGAAAACTGTTGAATTTTAGTATTTTTACAAAAATTACCCACTTTATAGCAATATTGCAAAAGTGATATGAGAAATAAAAAATATTCTATCAGCATTTTATATGTGCATAAAATGCTTACCTGAATTTTTTTAATTGTACAAAACAATATGAAATTTTATAAAATATTTTTAAGTTTCATTTTCAAAATGCCCAACCAAAATATTTTTTCATTTTTCACCATAAGATTTTGGTTCCCATTTAAAGTGATTCATGTTAAATAGTCTTCGTCATACCAGTTATTTCACACATTGGGAACCTCTTGAGGTTTCAGGGACAAAGCTAGAACTAAATTATGGCCATTGCAGGTACGTGACAGGAGACTCTTGAGAATGAAAGGAAACACCCATAATAGTCATAGAATAGATACAACCTGAAATTGACCTAGGCAAAACAAAACACACAACTATCTTGTTTTAAAGAGATATATGTGTCAAAAATTTATGGATGAAAATTTGTTTTTCTGATGGTATGAAGAATCTGCTACTGTAGTGAGTTCCCTGCCACTGGAAATATTTGACCAGAATGTATCAACAATGATACTGATGAATATCTGAGGATTTCTTTTCAATGTGACTCATCAGATTTTCCAATTCTTATCCATCTCCAAGAGCACAGCTCTTCGATATGTACCTAAAGCCAAGTAGGTTATGGCCTGGCCATAGAAAACCTTGGCATATGGAAATACATAAAGGTATTACGTCTTTGTGTCCTGCTAGCCCTGTGAACCTACTTGATGAACGGTGTTGTGGGAATTTGATAAGCGTTGTTGCTGACCTTTTTTCAAGTTTCATCACGTTCCTCTTCTGAGGAACTTGTTCTACCACTCTATCTTTAGTTGAGTCTTGGATTTCCCTAGTTACCTACCACAAGCACTACCTAGTCTTATGAAAATAGATTCCCATAGGTGATGATAATGGAGGGAGGACTTAAGGTCAGAGATAAAGACAAAATTTAAGTATCATAAAAAGTGTAATGGAAAAATAAAAGAATTGATCAATTGGTTAGTGTTTTGAAAAACAGAAAGATACCTCCTATCCTTTCTATAAATAGAGAACTGAATGAAAACTCTACCATTCCCTGAAAGCATTGGGGTGCATCAAATATTTAAGAGAAATTTAATAACATATTCTACTGCACTTCTGGATCAAAATGGCAGCCTGAAAACATTAGTTTACTTCATTATTTTCATTTCTTCATTTAAAAATAACAAGACACTTATAAGCTGGGAGGCAACCTTTTAATATCTGGTATCTACAAAAGCTAGAATGAAGTTGTATTTCCTTTTGATCCCTGCCACTAAGCTAGCCATATTTCCAACACACTTAGAGAAAATTATCTGCACATAAAATAAAGCAGCAGCACCAGCAACGTGAAAACACAGAAGATAATAAAGAAAGGGAAAAATGTGGATAATCCTAAATAAGTAACTTCACATGATCCTGTGTTTTCATTCCCACTTCTTGCCTCTTCTTCCTATTTCACTGATGTGACTCCTGCTTCCCAGGGCTTTTGTAGTTGACATTACCTCTTTTCTAAACTAATCCTCTTGTGTATTCTAGGGGTAACATCTCCATTCTGTTGCATGCTTCCATTACTACTATCGAGAGCTTGCTCCCAGCATACACACTGTAAATTAAAGTAGGCATGCCCCACCCACCTACAGGAAATTTCTTTTTAGGCTTCCTGACACCCCATATTTATAAGAATAGAAAAGTTAAAATAACTAGACATTTAAAAAAATCACAAAGCATGAAGGAGGAAAATACAAAAATTTAAAAAAATATTTATTTAATGAAAATTTTTAAGTAATAGAACTTTGAAAATGTGATTGGAAAGTTCCAGTCTGAACAAGATGTCATTGACCTCTTTATGCTGAACTAATATAAAAACCAACACACAAAAATAAAAAATATGGACCAGTATATTTGCAAAAATCTGCAACAAAATATTAACCAACTGACTCAAAAAATACAAAAAAATACAACATGACCAATGGGATTTATTCCAGGTATTCAAAGTTGGCTCAACATTAAAAAAATAATCAATAATTCATTAGATCAATAAGTTAAATAAGAAAAGTCGTGTGGCTATATCAATTGAAGAAAAAATTTGACAAAATCCAATATACATAGATGATTTTAAAAATTCAGCAAATTAGGAATAGAAGCAAATTACCTCAACTTGATGAAGAGCATCTACAAAAAACCTGTAACTAACCTCACATGGTGATAATGGTGATAGACTGATTGCTCTCACCATTGGGTCAGCTATAAAGCAAAGATGTCCATTCCCTCTACTCTTATTTGAAATAGTGTTGGAAGTTCCAGCTACTGCAATGAGTAAAGAAATGAAGTAAGAGATGTACAGACAATAAAAGAGAGGTTAAATTATATCTATTTGCAGATAACAGGATCATCTACATATAAAATTCAAAGGACTCTATAAAAGGATACCTAGAATGAATAACTACTGCAAGGTCACAATATACAACCAAAAAAAGTAATGACTTTTAAAATATCCTAAAAACAAACATGTTGAATCCAAAATAAAAAAATATACTATTTATAGTTATTCCAAAGTAAATAAAATACACTAAACAAAACACTCATAGGATTTGTATTCTGATAATTACAAAATGCTGATGAAAGACATCAAAGAAGACCTAAATAAGTGGGGTCACATGATGTTCATGAACTGGAAGAATCAACATAATAATGAAGTCAATTCTTTCCAAACTGATCTACCAGTTTAGTCCAATTCCTATTACAGTCCCACCAAAGGCTTCTGTGGACATAGAGAAGCTTATTCTAAAATTTATACAAGAAGGAAAAAGCTCTGGAATAACTAAAGCAACCTTGCCAAAGAAGAATAAAGCGAGAGGACTTTTACATATTAAGCCTTGCTGTATAGCTATAGTAATCAAGAAAGTATTTTATTGACAGAGGGAGAGACACATGGATCAATGGAACAGCATAGAGCACACAGAAATAGACGTACAAATATGCTGAACTGATTTAGGCACAGGTCCAGAAGCATAACTAAAGGTATGATAGCCCTTCCAACAAATGGAACTAGAGCAATTTCACATAAAATTTTTTCTAACAGAACCTTTACTGGAACCTCACACTTAAACAAAAATTAACTTCAAGTGAATTAGGTTTTTAATAATAAAATGTAAACCTATCAAAATTTCAGAAAATAAAATCTTAAGAAAAGGGCTTTGGGATCTTGGATTAGGCAAAGATTTCAGATTTGACATTGAGTGCTTGATAAAAAGAGGAAAGAAAGAAAAATTGATAAATTGGACATTTATAAAATAAACTTTTGCTCTCAATATAAAGAGACTAAAAAGGCAAACTTGAGACTAGGAGAAAGTATTTACAAACTATACATACAATAAAGGACTAAATCTATAGAAAATGTAATGAACTCTCAAAACTCATCAATTTGAAAAAATCCAACTAGAAAATGGGCAAAAACACAGAGACATTTCACTAAAGAAGACATACAGACAGCAAATAAGTACAAGAAAAGATCATTAAATTAAAAGAACTATGCATCTATCAGAATGACTAAAGTAGGGAAATACTAACAACATAGAATGCTAGTGAAGATGTGAAGAAACTGGATTACTCAAACATTTCTGGTGGGAATACACTTGAGCACAACCATTTTGGAAAGTAGTGATGAAAGTACTAAAAGTTTGGCAGTAACTCATAAAACTAAACTTGCAACCGTTACATGACCCAGCAATTGCACTCTCAAGTGCTTACTGATCCCAGGGAATGGATGTTTGTTAATGTGAAATCTGTACATGAACGTTCAATAACTGCTTTACTCACAACAGAAAAAAAGTGGAAACAGCCTGATGACCTTCAGCTGGTGAACGGTTAAATAAACTGATATGTACCTACTATGGAATTCTAATCAACAATAAAAAAGGAACACAATATTAAGTACATAACAACTTGGATGAATTTTCAGAGAATTTGTGCTGAGTTTAAAAAATCCAAAAAGTTCCATAATGTTTGATTTAATTTATGTGACATTTTAAAATGATAAAAATTTCAGAAACAAAGATCAGTGGTTATTAGGTATGGAGGTGGAAGTTGTAAAAAGGAATGTGACGATGTAACTGTCCAACATTTTGACTGTGGCAGTGGCTACACAAACCTATACATGTGATTAAATTGCATAGAACCACACACACATACATACACACAAACACACAGCAGTCCATGTAAAACTGAGGAAATCTGAAAAACACTATTGGATTGTCAATTACCTGGTTGTGATATTACTTTGGGGAAATAGTATAAAGTGTACTTGGGATCTCTTTGTGTCATTTCTTAAAATTGCTTATGAATCCAAATTTTCTGTAAACATTTCAATTTTAAAAATTCTTGAAAAAATGTGATTGGGATTCTCAGAAAGTCAAAATATTATATCATCTATTAAACAAGAGTAGGTGCTAAGAAATGAGATAACAGAGAAGTCATAAATATTCTTGGAAAATGAAACATGTTTGCCATGATAAACTTAGAGAAAATTTGAAAGATTCCAGAATGCAGAGAAAAAATAAAGGGAGAGAAAATACTAAATGTGTGTGTGTGTGTGTGTGTGTGTGTGTGTGTGTCTCGGGGCGGGGGGTGGATTTACAGAGGTTCAGTCCAGGAGTTCAAACCTATCCAGAGTGTTATGTTTTGGATCTTCAATATCCCCCAAAGTCCCTTACGCTAAAGGGTTAGGTGCCCACTGGCAGTGCTATTGGGAGGTGGTGGAATGCTTAAGAGGTAGGACCTATTTGGAGGAAGTAAGGTCATTGAGGGCATGTCCTTGAAGGAGATGTTGGATCCCCAGCTCTCTTCTCTCTTCTCTTTCCCTTTCTCTCTCTCTCTCTCTCTCTCTCTCTCTCTTTCCCTTTCTCTCTTTCTTGTGAACGGTCTTTTCCACCATAAACTCCCATCATAATGAAATGTCTTGCCAAAGGCCCAAAAGTAACACCAAGCATCGGTGGACTGAAACCACCAGCCTTTTTTCCTTATAAGCTATTCAGCTGAGGTATTTGTCACAATGACTGAAAGGTGACTAACATGCATGCACACAGAATGAGAGAGAGAGAGAGAGAGAGAGAGAGAGAGAGAGAGAGAGAGAGAGAAAGTAGAGGAGGAAAGTACAAAAGAAGTCACGGGACACAAAAATTCCTGCTCATGGGCTGGTGATATAGCTCAATTGGTAGAGTGCTTGCCACACAAGCACCACACACACACACACACACACACACACACACACACACACAAATAAATTAAAAAAAGAAAGAAAGAAAGAAAAATCCTGCTCACTATAGAGAGAAAGGGATCTTGAAATAAGAGTCAGAAACAACTAACCAAGATGATTTGAAAAACAAAACCAAAACACAGAGTTATTCTGAGCAAAAGAAAATTCTAAACCTGCAAGAATTTGGCACATTAACTTCTAATTCATTCTTTCTGATGAAATTTCACAAGTATATATTCTTGCACCCAAAGGAGAGAACTTGTTGAAATTATGAATCCAATAAGATGAAATCCTAAGAGGGCAGCTGAGTAGCAGGTTTACCAAACAACTAGTCAAAATTAAAACATGGTGCTAGTGGGATCTAAGTAAAATCATTTCAAAAATGGGGATGTATATCAAATAAAAGAGAATCTGAAGAGCCAGAAAAACATTAGGGGCACATGATAAAGAGGCATAACTCTTTCAAATATAAAATAAAAGAAAGGCAATAAGAAATGCCAGGGAAGAAATATACCAGTCATGGCCCCAATACAAAATAAACCAAATTGTGTAATGATTTTAATTTATGTACAGGAAAGAAAGGAGAAAGTTCACCAGTCATTTTGATTTTGACTAGAGACAGTGACCCTACACTAGGAGCACTATGATTTGGATGATAGAAGGAGAAATGACTACACAGGATCTGAAACTGTGAAATGTAACTCCAGCATGCTCCTTGACTTCATCATAAATGGCATTTATTTAGTTACAGTTACAATCCTGTTAAAATATTTAGTGCTGTAAAATTTATAATTAAACAGTAGTCAAAATGAAAACTATAATTAAATGTTTAAAACAGATTGGGAGGTGAAAGGGAGAGCAGGACAAATATGCTTAAAATCCTTATTTTATAAATTGAGGATTTGATCTAAATTTTAAAATGTATGGAAGATGAAATGAGAGGCTACGGATTTCTTTCATAGTTAAGAGTATTCAAAACACTAAAAATAGTGATATAACCATCAAAAGCTGAGAGTGGGGATGATATAAAGTGACCCTTTTTCAATCATTCCATTGATGTAAAACTAGACTGTCTAAAGTTTGTATAAGAATTAGTCTTAATGAGAAATTATTCAAATCTATGTCTAACTCTCAAAATCTCTAGACATGGAAATAGTTAAATGTGATCGTCCTTGGAGAGTAGAGTAGAAAGTGATGAAGTGACAGACTTTCACTTTATTTTATAAGCCAGTCTATTCTATTTGATTTTCTACTACATGCATACATTACATTGATCAAGGAAAAACTATTATACAAGATTCACTAGCATAACCCCATGGGAAACCCTGGCCTAGTGTCATTCTGCAAAGGGATGTAACGTAATACAAGGGGTGCATACTTAGGAAACATCTGTGATGGCAGTGAAATGTTGAGAAGGGAACAATAAAAGACACGAATGCAGATCACACCCCAAACACCACATGTGGGAACATCTGTGTTAATTCTGACAAATTCACTGGTCATATCACTAAAAAAATTATTTTTATTTATCAGGAAAAATAAATTCTTTCCTTTGAGATATTAATTTCACCTTATTAATATAGGTCGATGTACATATTGAGTATAGGATGGAGATCAGATAATTGCTGGGTAATTTCGGTGTGATGACTTTGACAGTCTTCAGACACTCTGCCTTTATAATGGCTATTCTATGTGTACATATAATCAACTCTCATGAGAGAGCAGTAAAATAAATGATCTCTACTCTGATGCACACACACACATTGAATTGGATTTCTGGAGCCTAGTCATTTGTTTTTATTCATTCTTTTAAATGCATACCTCTGGTTACATTTGCAAGTTTGTCTTCCTCATTACTCCCTTCAACTCTGTGAAAAGCCATCTGATCTTGGCAGCTTCTTTGATGGCCTGTTCACTGATCTGGGGTCCTCAGAGCCTACTGCTGGTGTTCAGGCAGCAGATGGGGTCTTGCTTCTAGGCTCTGTGGTTTAAAGAAGCCTGAAGTAGCTCAGTAGGTGGAGCTCAGGTGCCACGCTCACATCCTGCCTTTAGTTGGACATGCTGCTGATTTCAGCCAAACAGCAGCCTCCATTCAATCTTTTCCATGCAGGGAACGTTATTCTGAGATGAAACTCACACAGATGTGAATAATTATGGGGAGAGAGAGCAATTCCTGGGTAGAAGACTTTTGACCCATTCTGTCAGAGGAGATAGGCAAAGCTCCTTTGGAAACTGCTCTTAGAAGGATTTGGGGTTATTGGGGTAAACTACAGAAGTGAAAAATGGTTTCTGATGGAATTTACTATACCCTTCTCTCCCTTAGGAACAGAAATCTATGCTATATTTAATTAATCTGGCAAGCTATAGGCCTGCATGCTTTGTGGGTTTAAAACCTCCTTTTCTTTTAAGTGCATGGACTCTGGAGCAAATTTTGGCTGAAGAACGTATAAGCTGTTTAACCTTACACAGGTAAGTTATATTCTCAATGCACCCATCACCACATCCGTTGAATGGGGAGAATGATAATAATACTCATGCTAGAGGATTATTACAAAAACATGAGACATCCTGTGTTCTGTGTACGCAATGCTTGTAAACAATAATAATTAATAGGAATAATGACTGTTTTTTTTAATGAAACTAACACTGGAAGATGTGTACAGAATGGCTTTAGGTTTGCAAGATATGAATGGGGGTTTGAAAATGAGAGGATGGTGAGAAAACAGCTTATAATACAAAGCTTTGGGTTTCTTTTCTGGACTTTCCTGCACTTTCCATGCACACTCATTTACATTTCCCATGAAGAATTGGTGTGACAGACATAAAGAGAGAAAAAGATAGTTATTGTTCCATCTTGAACTTCCACAATAAGTTTGGATGTTGCCAAAACTTTGGGGTGTTTTCAAACCAGATTATAGTAAGACAATGTATTTTATTCAGCAGATTTGTTTTAATTTAATTATGTAGGTGAATAAAAACTGGTAAACTGGCTTTGAGAGTCAAAAGTTTTCATTTGCAAGAGTTGATTTTTATGACTTTTAAAGGTTCAAGCATAAGACCTTATAGGATGCAAGTTTGTGCTATAACAGATTACAAGATAAGTCTGGGAGATTCAGACTGTGTCCTTTCACCAAGACTGGACAAGATTATGGTGACCACCTAATTTAAAATCCAAAGGGGGCATCATTAATCATTATTCTGGGGCAAAATGAGGACTCACTGGGGCAAATCAGAGCATGTAACTACCTAGCCAACGTGCATTGGACTGGGAAAATGAAATTGGAGCTGGACCAGGGAGGTAAATGAAACCTGGGCAATATGAGGAGGAAAGCAGGATCAGCAAATAGAGCCCAGCACCATCTCTTGCCAAAACGACAGAGCTGTGTGGGACTAGGAAGAACCAGCAGGTCATTCATTAATACTTGTCACCTGCCTGATGAGCCATGTGGACCTCTGGGAGAGCCTTCCACCAATAGCTGCTAGCATGCTGCATTTACGTCATCCAGCAGAAGTGATGGCCGTTGCTCTCATAGCCTTTGTTGAACCATATCCAAACTTCCCTATGTGGACACTTTCTTTGTCAATGGCTCAGTATATTCAGAAACCTCTGAGAACAGAGAGACATATGGATGGGGGACTCTCAAGCATCCATACTTGGGTGGAATTAGACCACATTGGAGCTCAGTTCCCATTATAACAGATTCCAGCAGAATTTTTCAGCAATGGAAAATGGCAAGAGCTGGAGAGACAATGGTGGGAAGTGGAAGATAGCAGCTTACAGATGGGAAGACTTCGAGATCCACCAGAAAAAAATCTTAATGCAAGATTTCCTTAGCCTAAAAAAGAAACATAACTTAAAAATGAGTTAATCTTGCAAAAGTGAAGTAGACAAAAGAAAATAGGCATGCAAAATAATCATAGTGGGCTTTCAGATTGTGGATTAGGGCTGTTCAGAAATTAATTTCCCTAAACAATTTATTGCTCCTCATAATTTCCCAGAGGTAAACATCAAAGTTATATGTTGATGGCTTTACTTTGGAATCACCATTGCAGGTTCTTATTTGACCTTAAGGATATTTCTTGTTGGCTCTAAGCTGTTAATATTCATAATCACCTACTCTTATAACCACCCACTCTTATAACCTTTTGGAAAACATTTCTTAGGGTGAATTATGTATTTATATGTAAAGCACCAGCAAATATCCTTGTGGTCATAACTTTTGGGTGTTTTCAAACCAGATTATAGTAAGACAATGTATTTTATTCAGCAGATTTGTTTTAATCTAATTATGTAGGTGAATAAAAATTACTGCATGCTGGTGCATCTAATGTAAGTTATCTATTATTCACACCACATTTACTTTTAATATTCATGCAGATTCCCTTTGACATAACCTACTGTGTCACAGTTAATCCAATAAAGATAAAATATAGCTCAGCAAAACACCAGTCGATTCCAGCTTTCTGGTAATTATTAAAGACTATTTCACACTGGTTCCTTCAATCAATGTATTTCCCCTTGGATATGATGGTGCTCCTCTTTGAAGCTTTCAATCCTCCCAATGGATTCAGAGGAACACTCAGGACCTTTTTCAGTCTCTGGGTCTCAGAGATGGTTCAAAGAGCACAACAAGGCTTCACAGGTTTATCCTCAAAGGCTGACACTGTCTTTTTGATGTATGGTGACTTAAAAAGTCATCTCTGGCAAAGCATGTGTTTGCTACCAGTCTATCGAATCAGCCATTTATCAACTTATCTGTATTCACCCAGTGCACCTGCTAACAGCTCAAAGGGGAACACACACTGTCTCCTGCTGGACTGACTATTGATTTGATTCCCTCCTCTAATTTTATATTGTTTTGCTGACCTGTGGATGAAGCAACTCCTTTACTGGATGAAATGAACATGGAACCCGTGAACTGATGCCCTTTGACTGTTTTGCTCAAGAGCCCAGAGGGCAGCAGACTCTTCACAGGTTGAGGACAGCTGGGCTAACAGAGTGGATCCAAGCCTTCGTTTCCCAGCATGCCTTGCTTTTCACTTTCGTCCACCTGGCAGGCATTGCCCTGTAGGGACCCTGCTAGGAAACTGCAGGGAGATCACTAGGAATTCCCAACCTCATAATCAGAAGTTGGTGATAACCAACATCTCCCTCTCTGCCTCATCTTAACCATTTCCATGCTTCCAGGAAACTTCCCTTTATATTCTGTAATCTTGAACATAATTCTAGCTGGGACAGTTCCCTTTCCACTTGTCCTCCATTACCTGTTTTTAATTAAAATAAAATGAGGCTACCTCACTGCATCACGAAAATTATCACCATTTATGAAGCTCTTCTTCATTAATTTAATATCTGATGTGATCATATAATTTGATTAATATTGTGTCTAATGCTTTAACTATATAAAAAAGACAATTTTGATGGATTCTTATGAAAAAGGACAAAGACAAGGTCAATATTTTCTCTGGGCAATATTATATATTTTAAGTAGAGCAGTTACTATTGTGATTGAAATTTAAAGTCGTAAAGTGAACTGGATCTAAGAGAGAGTATGCTTGTTCCTGGTTCCCTTCCTATATATAAAACAGATCTCTTTCTCCATACCTTGGTGAAATGCACTATGATTCTGTCCATGATACTCTACTTCTTGCTTTGCGCACATTATCTGGGTGAACCGATTCAATCATGCCTCCCATTATCATCTACATGCAGAAAATTCCTCCAGATTTCCTCTATCCCTGATTTCTCTGCTGGGCATCAGCCCCTATTTCTAACTCTCTGATAAATATTTCCATTTACATAGGTTGTAGATGTCTTAATCTCAGCATATTCAGTTTTCAACTCATTATCTTTATACCAAACTCTTTCTTAGTTCTTTGTCAGTAGCACTTGCTAGGTGCCAAGTAAGTCACTCATCACTGGAGCTGATGCTCCAAGTATAATGAATCTCCAAGTAATGGCCATTAAGTCTCAATCTGAAATGTTCTCTGTAGACTGCTGTCACATGTCTGTTTCAGGATCCTATTGTCTTTAGCCCTAACCACTTAACTCCAAATCTAAACCATTATTCTTTCTTGCCCACTTCTCGAAGGCTGCCACTATCCCAGCTTTCTCATGACTTAGTATGTTTTTTTTTTAAAATAAGCCTCAACCATAAAACCTATCTATATTGTTCCTGCCTTCTTTATTAAAAAGTAATAAAAAGTCTAATTGCTTGCTTAAATTGTTTTACTGCCTCCTATTTACCTTCAGGATAAAGTTCAAAATTGTTTTTAGCAATGTGTAGCAAACTGATTTTAACCAATTAAGTCATTCAGTAAGTACTGGGTTCTCTTTAATGAGCACTGGTAGTTTCAGTCATTAGAGGCAGATGGAAGCTGCAATTATACCCTCCCCACCAGAAGGCATATCTCATTCAAAAGAGGTCTTAGCTTCAATTTCCGCCAGAGAGCAAAATTCTGTCTTACACTATTAGATATCTTGAAAGAAAGCTATATTTATTAGTATGAGGAAGATTTGATGTGCCATTTTGGGCTCTGAAATACAAAAGAGGGCCATGTGCAAGGACCAAGAGCAACCTTCAGGAGCTAAAGGCAACCTCTGTGGAAAAGCCAGCAAGGAAACAGGTATTTCAGTCCCACAACTACTGGGAATTGGCTGCCCATTACCAGAAAGTTTTAGGAAGCTGTTGATTTCCCAGAGTCTCTGGATAAGGGCTCATGACTAAAGACACTGATTTCAGCCTTGTGACACCCAGAACAGGGAAGTACTTGAGCCCACCTAGACCTCTGACCTACAGAACTGTGAAATAATAAATTAGAGTTATTTTAAGCTGCTCAATTAGTTATTATTTTATAGTAGCAACATAAAACTAATATACTCATTAGGAATAAAATGGAGAAATAAATTGTGATCAGTCCTTGCAATGAACTATTATGGAATAGTATTTAGCAAACTTTGGTTCATAGGTCAAATTTGGTCTGTACTTACTTTTAGAAATAAAACTTTATTATCACAAATCATGACTGCTTATGTTTTGCCTATGGCTGCATTCATTCATTTATTTATTTTTATTTGTTCTTTGTAGATATGCATGAGAGTAGAGTGTATTTTGACATATTATACATACATGGAATATAACTTATTCTCCTTAGGATTCCATTTTTGTGGTTGTACATGATGTGGAGTTTCAATGGTGGTTTATTTGTTGCTTCTGAGCTATGGTAGCAGAGTTAAGCCGTTGGCACAGAGTTCAGCAACCCCCAATTCTGAAGATATTTATGACCTGACCCTTTAAAGAAGAATTTTGTGATTTCACTCTGCTGTAAATGAGTGAAAAGCAACAAATAAAAGAGTGGTGCACAATCATGTGGATGGGTATCATGTACCCAATGGTCAAAGAAACTGGAAACAGAGTGTCTACTGCATGATTTTTGTTTATATGAAAGTTTACAACTAATCTCTGCTTTCAGGAGTCAGGATAGTGGCTGCCTTTGAGAAGTGGGCAAGAAAAAATAATGGTTTAGAGCCAGATGGGAGGGATTTCCCAGATGGTGGTTAAATGGCTTTGGGAAAAATTCGCAAAGCACAATTTCCTCACTTTTTTCGATATGCTTTTTTAGATATCCTTCAACAACAAAAAAACTTAAAACAGTATGTCTTTACCCATCTGTTTAAAAAATATATTTAAAAAATATAGAGGCCATTAGTAACACTGAATCTAAAACTTTAAATATATTTAGAATTTCTCTTGAATCTATGCAAGAAATTTGACTGTCTCTAGTGGTTTCTCTACTTCTCTTGCACCAGCAAGCTTGACACCAACTGGGAACTTGTTAAGACTGAAGAATCTCAGCATCATCTCAAATGTGTTGAATCAGAACCTTATTTTAATAAGATACCAGATTATTCTTCCCTACATTAAAGTATGAGAAGTTCTGCTCTTGTGGATTTGCTAAGTCATTGCATCATTTCTAATGTATACCTACATGATCAAAAAAGGCAGATCTTGTGGCCTGCACTCCCCAAAAGTGTCATGTGCACCCTCAGGGCTGCTCTGGAAGCAAATACCTGGACCTTGCTTCTTTGGTTAAAGCTGTCTGGTTTCTGTATCAGAAGAAGCCCACCTTGCTCTAATTTGCATTTGCATGGATGAAATGACCCCAGATTTATCTTTGTTATAATAACAAAGGGAACAAACAAGAAAAGCTTATCAGTCATAAATAAGCCAACTGCTTTCTCTGGCACCTTGCAATTCAGATCTCAGAGGGAATATAGACATATCCATGGATTATTTTTGTAATCTCAAAGGGTCAGTTTTTCATCTTCAGAGAGTTGAATACAATGAGAAACATTGCCTTTTGGAGAGTGAGGAGCTCCATCATATGGGAAATAAAACCATGTTTTCTTCTCCTGAAAACTGAAGAAGGTCATACATCACAAAACCAGAGGTGGGAAAATAACAACACACTGTTCCATGAGTAGAGAAGAATAGAGAAATGACCCTTGCTGGATAATAGTTCTTATGTTGATGATCCAGAAATCAAAAGTCAAGAAAGGAGTGTTAAAGGGATTTTTAGCAATTGTTCTGCGATCTAAATGTTTCTGCTCTTTTTTACAGGTTGTTATTGCTTGGAAGTGTTCATTTTATTGAATATCTTTGCCATTTGTTGTTGCTATCAGTTCTCAAATGTCTTGTGTAGCTGAAAAAATAAATCACTCGATACAAAATTTGAAAGTCCTGGGTTTATGGGAGGAAGGACATTGAAGGAAAGCACTAACCCTGCTCTATAAAGTAATGGAGCTATGCCACAAAAGCAGAACCACCCTGTGGCAGTGGATAACACAGGTGGAGGTCCACAACCTGTGTTGCAGAATGGCCAAAAGAGGTGGTTTTCTGTTAAAATTTAGGTTTTGGGATTTTTGTGCATTGAGATATAAACCCCTCACTTTTACTACTTCTTCAAAATAAGTGAGTGAATGGGTAAACACAATAGCAGGTAAGTGAGTGAATGGGTGTGATTCTATCCTGAAAATCCTTGAAAGAAACTACATTCAATATTGGGGTCAGAAAGATAAGACAAAGATTCAAGGTGACTGGGAGGGTAAGATCTATAAACTGAACTATCCTGAGCCCAGTAAGAACTGTGTTCCTTCTAGATTCTGACAGGTCCAAAGACTTAGACACTCTGGGAATTGCTAGTGCTTTTATAGAGAATGCTAGATTGAAGGGATGGTGATTTGAGCCAAACAGCTACAAACTAGAGAGCTGACCTGCCTCCCTGGGCTGAAAAGACAAGCTTGAAAGTGGTATATTGCAGGATGTGAAATTATCTTGGAGTGGCTGAGCTTTCTTGTGTTTATATAAAAACTTGGCAATTATGTTTTATATTCTCTCACATTCAAGAAGAAAAGGATGCTGAATATATTTAATCTATATATCAGAATGCATTTTATCTGTCCATTATTAAAATAATTGTATTTAAAGAGAAAAAGAAGTATTTAGCTATGTTTGGTGCTTTATGTTTTGGTGCTTATAATATCCCTTAAAACTCTAAGTACTTAGTGTTGAAAATGAATGTCTATGCTGGTTCTACTAGTAGGGGGAGTCGGTTATTGTAAATTGTAATCTACAGTTCAGGAGTGGTCATCTAACATTATACAGGAAAGGCCACATTTCAGAGGTAAATATTAAAGGCATGTTTTTTAATCCACATCTCTTATTTGCACTGGCACTCTTGTTAATCAGCATAATGGATGCTAGAAATAGATTTTTATTGGAGAAACTGGTAACTTCTAATGAGCATAATGGGTATTAGCATTGGTAAATTAATGGCATTTAAGGTATATGCACTGGCGGATGTACTTGGTAACACCTAAAAGGCCAGAGAACTAAGACTTCTTCAAATTCATAGAACAAGTGTATGAACTACTTTCTGTCAGCTTGCTAATGGATGTTTATTAACTATGTACCTAGGTCACTAGGTTAAGGCATATTTATTTGGTACATATCTGTCCTATATATATATATATGATAGCACTTTCTCTGAGACTTGGTCTGAATATACAGAAAATAACTGTCCTTCCCCACCGGAAGCACATCAGCAGTTACCATTATTTTTACAGCAAATAGCCAATAGTTGTTCATGACCAAACTTGCTGAGATCAGTTTTCAATAATTGTGAAAACCTTATTTACGTGCATTTTTCATCTTTATCAGTGTTCTATCATCAGATTAATATCTCTGGGGGAAAAATGTTCAGATATTGGAGTTAGAGGCCATGAGTAGCGTTCACTTTTGGCAATTCCCGGGGTGACAATAGCTATCATTTCCCAATTTGGTTTCCTGATGCACTTCTGCCTACTTAGACCCATCCCATTAGTCTCCATCTGTGGGATATGAAGATTAACCTTGCTCAGTGTTATGTTAGAGATTTGAATTGGAGATCAATTTCCTTTAGGAAAGAGACTATCAATCAATGTCAACCTTTTATTTATGCAATACCCACTGTGTGCACAGTATGGTTTGAAGTCCTTAGAGAATGATCAAAATTGCCTACATTATAGTCCGTGATCTCTCAGAACCCAGGATCTACAGTAGCGTAAAGGATTGGGTGTATTTAATTCCATTCTCTAAAACTGAACTTCACTGACAGCTCTCTGTGGATTCACTATTGCAGGCTGTAATTTAATATGGATCCCATGTCCTTTAAACTTCTTTTTATTCCATGCCATTCTTCCTTCCCTTCATCTTTTCTTCTTTCATTTTCCCCCATTTCTTCCTCCCTTTTACTCTCCAGCTCTCCTTTCCTTTTTACCTTCTCTCTTCCCTTATAAAAGTTTGAGATTTTACCCAAGATATAAAAGCTTTTAATCTATTGTTTTGTTTTGTCTTCCTGCTTTTCACATCATGAAAGTTAAATGGCTTCGTTTAAAAGCAAATATGCTTTCTCCTCACAGAGCCTGACGGCTGAAAGCTGGTGCTATATGGCTTGAATATGAAACTCATGGTACAGTTTGCTATTGTGGCAGTGTTGGAAGATGGTGCCTTTAAGAGATGATTAGATTGCTAAAGGGATTAATGCCTTTTTCATGGGACTGATTAGTTGCCAGAAGGGACTGGATTAGTTGCCAGGAGAATGGTGTTGTGGCAAAGTGAGGCTGACCCTAGTGTTTTGTCTCTTCTGTATGTCTGCTTGAACTTTGGGTATAAGATCCTCATCAGAAGCTCTAGAATAGTAAGCCAAAATAAACTTCTATTCTTTATAACTCTCCAAGTCTCAGATATTCTGTTATAGCAACAGAAAATAAACCAAGACACTGGATTTTGAGTCTTTCTTTCAGGTTGTTCTGAGAGCAACTGGCTCTCCACCTTCACCAAGACTAGATGCATTTTCTAATAGTATATATTTATTTGAACCCTCCACTTACAGAAGTTCCTTGCCCCCATTTTGTCATTTTAGGACCCAGACATTTGGGGGTGTGACTCTTACTTCTAAAATGTCCTGATTCTATGGCATGGGAGGAGGTATCCAAATTCAGCCCTGGTTTCTTCATCCATAAACTAGAGGCCATGATATTGACATCACAATCTATAGAAAGGGTTGGTTTTTGCTATCAATTCTGCTCTATTTTTAACCCAACTCTTGAGGTCTCTTTTTGCACCCCAGCCCATGCAGGTCTCTGCACTGGGATGACCTCCCGTGTTCATTCATCCATCAGGTATGTCTGATGACTTCAGCATCCCTTCCCCATCAGAGCATCGACCCCACCACACCACACACACACACACACACACACACACACACACATACACAAGACTGAGATGATAACAGAAGATCCTGGATCTTTCCATAATTTGGGGCCCTAAAGGGAGGATCCATTTTAATTAGGAAGATCAATAACTCATTCACCATTTTTCAGTTGTTATATGATACCCTTTTCAGGATGTATTTAGGCTCTGGAGTGATATATACCTACTTGGGAATGTTCAGAAATCTTAGGGAGGAAGATGTTTAAGAATTACAACTTGGGGCTGGGGTTGTGGCTCAGTGGTAGAGCACTTGCCTGGCATGTGTGGCAACCTGGGTTCTATTCTCAGCACTGCATATAAATAAATAAATAAAATAAAGGTCTATTGACAACTAAAAATATTTTTAAAAAGGATTTACAACTTGGATTTGAAAAAACTAGACTTCAGTTACTGACTTTGTCAATTAGTAGCTATGTAAATTTGGGGCATTTTGACCATTTTGAGCCTTAGTCTCAATCCCACCTATTTATCTAAAGATGAAACTTTCCTTAGGTAGAATGAGCCTGGTCTGGGTATCAGAGACATCGATTGAAATATTGCCTCCACCACTTATAGAATGAACAATTTTGAAAAATTTCGCTCTTTCTGCCTATTTCCTCATTTACAAAATGGAAATAAAAAATGCACAGAGAAATTTTTTTGTGGTAAAGATTAATGAGTAAGTTCTTTTTGTGGAAACTTGAAGGTGAACAGCTGCTTCAGAGTCAAGTTGAATAGCTCCTTTCCAGTCACTGGCTGCCAGAAGCTCACCGAAGCGAATCAAACGTGTGAAACACAAACTTCGTACCTTTATGAGAAGTGTATGGCCACAGGAGCTGCTGCTGACACTCTGGGTGAAGAACAGAAGGGTGATGTGATATGAATCAGTAGTGGGAATGACAAGTAATATTTTCCCATGAAGCAGGCCGTCTTGACCCAGGTAGCTGGGTCTAAGTGCTACTTAGTAAGGGGCATTCCTATTAGAGATTCTTATTATAGACCAAGGAGAATTTGTGAAAGGAAGTGCACATCTGTTCCAGGTTATTCTTTGGAGACCAGAGTGTTCTCAGTTTGATTATTGTAGAAGAAGGAAGAGGAGGAAGAGGAAGAGGAAGGGGAGGAAGAAGTCGAATAAGAGGAGGAGATTTCTGGATTGATATACCACTGTGCTTCATCACCTAAGGCCCCAAAGAGCCAACAGAACATGTAAATTTTCAATTTTTCCAAATATGAAGCTCTCAGAGCTTCTACCTCTAAGTATGAAACAGTCAAAAGTAAAATTTTCTATGGGTAACAAGTAAATAAGATCAGACTTTAAAACAGGATTTGAGTGAGATAAAATCTATGAATACATTTAACTATCAATGCTTTGAAAATGTTATTTTTAGGCCCAAGAAGGATGCTCTTACATAAGGCTAGTCAGAATTCAAGTGGGTCAAGAAAGGAAACAACAGAATCCCTCTTTCCAACCTGCTTTTCATGGTCCTTCAAGTTTTACTAGATCTCTCCCTCTCTTTGTTTAGTTCTCACGCCTTCTCTCTTATATTGCTCCTGTGATCTTCTTCCTCTCCTTTCTCTCTTCTAGAGAAACTGTCCAACCCACATCAATAAAAAAATAGCAACAAAAATTATTTGTCTTCGAATGGCTCTTATTCCTCCTTTATTCACTGTTCTTTTCAAGATCTTTTCTCTTGAGTTCTCATTTTGAGAGACATATTTAATTACGTTGTGTTCATTGTGATGACATGCAGGGTAGCAGAGCATCCCTGGGACATCACTCGTGTCTTAAGGGTAGCAGAGCATCCTTGAGGTATTGTGCAGCGTAGTTGGTGTCCAGTATAAGCTGATTTTTAATGTTAGGGCAACTAGCTGGACACAATTCTTTTGATAAGTCTTCTAATGAACTGAGGAAATTTATGAGCAGAGAAGAGCTCTGATAAGATTTCTTGTTTCCATTGAAGCTGAGCTTCTGACCCTATCCAAAGAGATTTGAATCACTGTACTGAGAAAATATATGCCCTCACCACTGTATACATATGGGCATCATACAATCTTTTAGGGGCCCAAGTAGAACAAAGAAAGATGGAGTAAGGGAAATTTTTCTCTTCTTGAGACAAACATCTCCTGACCTTGGACATTAGAACTTCAGGTTCTCCTGTTTTCAGATTTGGGTTTAAAGTCACACCTTTAGTTCTATTCATTCTCAGGCCTTCAGATGTGACTGAATGGTGTCCCTGACCTTCCTTGCTCTCTAGCTTGCAGATCATGGGACTTAGCGTCTGTAATTGGGCGAGCCAATTCTTTACAAGGAAAGCCCTCTTTATCAATCTACACATTATCTGTATGTCTATCTATCTTATTATCGATCTATTCATCCATCCATCTCATTAATTTTATTTCTCTGAAGAATCCTGCCTAAAACAGCATCACAGTGCTTTCAACTCTTAACCCTTAACCCTTAAGAAAATATCCCTACATGAAAACCAAGAATATTTGTGATTCAAAAGCATTCCCTTCTGATGGTGAATAAAGAGCATGAGGAATAGATCTCTGTGTGCAAAGAAAATGTTATAATCAGAAATCCTCCCTAAACTTAAACATGACCAAACACAGACTGTTTAAAGAGAAATATTAAAATTGAGTTTATATTGGGAGTACACCCTATATCAATTTAGCATCTCATAATGTTGCATCTAAATAATCTAGATTGCAGGTCCAAACTCAAATACCAGTAGGAGGCAAGCACAGAGCCTAGTTGAGAGAAGTTGCCTGGTGGGGACCTTGGCATTAGGAGAAAGCAGACATCTAAAGGGGCAGATGCAAATGCACTTCTGGTGATTGTTAGCTTGACTGTTGTCAAATTCTCTGGTTTATCAAGAAAAACTGGATTTTCATGTGAAATCCTTTTAAATATTCGTAACTGATTGCACAAATATGCAAAGTACCATGTGAGTCAAGTGGTTGCTGTTTTGTAATCACTATTGTACTTAATATTTTTTTAAAACGAAACTGATCCTCAGCAATGATAAGTGACAGCTACACAGCAAGTTTCAGACATGCTGAATGGTAGGGCCCCAGTCTAAAATTAATTTATTAAGACCAAGTCCATGGTCACTCAATTCCTAAAAATATACTGATAGAACATAAATTTGATAGATAAAATAATCAATCTCAATTCCTCACTTCCCATTGAATGGAAATGAATTTAATGCCATTGCTATGGTCTTGTCGTGGGTAAAATATATTTGCTCATCCTTGACTTTGGGCTTGACTTTTTGATTTGCTCTGACCAATGGATGGTGGTTGGACACAAACAGAGGCTTAAACTGCTATCATGGCTGGTTTTGCTCTCATCTGCCATCACCATGAGAAGAATGTGCCCCAAGTAGGTGCTGGTATCTGCAAAACATGATGCCTGAACCTCAACTGAAATCTGGAACTAAGCCCAATAGGGTTCAGACAAGATTAGATGAAGCCCAGCCAGTCTGATGAAGAGCATGGAAATAATACTCATTTTTACTGCTGGGATTTTTGTGGTTATCTGTCATGCACTGAGAGCTCTTGAATAAATACACTAAGGATTTTGCTCTTGTCCAGATTTAGGGGAAATTTACACTACTTAATGAAACTACCACAACCACCTCCTCCACATGAGACATGTAACGACACACCACAGACAGGGTGGCTTAAGTCACAGAAATTAATTTTCTCACAGTTCTAGAGGCTAGAAGTCCAAGATCGAGGTGTTGGCAGGTTTGGTTTCTCATGGGCTCCCCTTCGGCTTGCAGATAACCACCCTCTTTCTGCGTGCTCAGAGGGTTTGTCCTCTGGGTGCAACGTACCCCTGGTGTCCCTGTGTCCAAAGTTTCTCTTCTTATAAGAACACCCATCAAACCGAATTAGGACCTGTCCTACTGGCCTCATTTTAACTTAGGCATTCCTTTAAAGACTTTGTCTCCAAATACAGTCACATTCTGAGGTAATTGGGTTAGGATTTCAACAAATGGATTTTGGATGTTACATGATTGATTCAGTCTATAACATACAGGATACCTTTTGATTAGGGTGACCATTTCTTGTCTATACCTAGATGAACCGTCAAACTGCACTAAACACTGTGATAATTAGTGTAAACTAGGACTACGTAACTAGCCTGGATGTATGGCCAGGCCATACATCCTGGTGGTACAGGGTGTATTTATTCTCCTTTTCTGGGCATCAAGTTCAGTTCCAAAAGTTCTGACTACTATTACAAAAGCTTATCTCAGCTCTCGTGCTGATTAAGGAAGGCTTCAGCTGACCAAGGTGAAAAAAGATTTAATTAACCTCCTTGAACGCTATGCCCAGAACCTGCCTTGTTTGCTTTCTCACTTCTGCCTGTTGATCCCCATCACCTGCCCTCAAGAGTGTGTTAAGCACATATGCTTCGTCCCTTGAGCAGCCTTTGTTTTACACTTTATACACTTTGAAGTCAGCTTAGTTGTCCATGCTGCTCATTTGCAAGAAACAAGTAAAGTTTTTCCTAAATTGTGATGACTCTCAACTGGGACTACAGTTCATAATCACGTGGGAAATGTCGATAAAATCCTGATGCTCATACACACTTCTCTTGACCAATTAAATCAGAATCACTGGAGGTGAAATGCAGGCATCCATTTTTTTCTGTTCTGCAGTCAAGTTTGGGACCTAACTCTCTAGTACCATTATTCTTTGTGTTCTATGGAGACACAGCATTGGCATCCCCAAGGAACACATCAGAAATGCAATATTTCAAACTTTATCACTGACCTACAGAATCAGAATCTACATTGGATCAGGATCCTTGGATGCTTTCTTACCTACATTAATGCCTGAGGAGCTCTGAGCTAGATCAACTGTTCTCACCATGGGCAGCACAGTAGTAATGAATAGGGAGCTTTCAAAATGCTAGTGTTCTGGCTGTACAATAACCAGATTCAGTAACAACCCTGGCTGTAATTCAGTTACAACTCTGCACATGATTCAGATCCAGAACTGTGATTCTAGGCTCTAACAATCATCTGTTGTTGATTTTGTGGTGCTGGGGATTGACACTGAGAGTGCTCTACCACTGAGCTATACCTCCAGCCCTTATTTTTTATTTTGAAACAGGGTCTTGCTAAATCACCCAGGCAGGCCTTGAACTTGAGATCATAGCTTCCCAAGTAACTGGGATTACAGGCATGCACTGTTGTACCTAGCATATTTATCTGATTTTTTTTTGGGGGGGGGACATGGGGGAGTATGGGGTTGTTCTGGGGATTTAGCCCAGGAGCAATTTACTACTGAGCTACATCCCCAACCCTTTTTACTTTTTATTTTGTGATAGGGTCTCACTAAGTGGCTTAGTGCCGAGCTAAATTGGTGAGGCTGATACTGAATTTGCAATTCTCCTGCCTCAGCTTCCTGAGATGCTGGGATTACAGAGGTGTACTACTGTGCTCAGTTTTATCTCTGAAGCACATTTTCCCAGCATTCAAATGCCAAGGGCTTAATGAGTTTGAGCTATGGCATCTCCTGATTTCAGTGTCAGCCAGGAGTGATGGTAGTCTAAAACAACTGTGGAACAATTATGATTTGAGCTTCTCTGCTGTATTGGTACAGCCTCGCTTGTTAGGTCCCTGGGATTGGTGGTCCTTCAAGTGAGTTCTAAACAGAGGGTCAGAATAAGTATTCAGAAATTTTATTAGGAACCTTCTGAAAAAGTTCGACCAGAATGAAATGTGGACCTGTCTCTCCTGCTTTTCACCCGTTTGGGTCAGACCAAGCTTCAGTACAGGAGCACTCCATCACTGAGCTCCAACCCTAGCCATTTTTATTTTAAATTTTGAGACAGGGTCTCAAAACCTGTGGGCAGATACTCCAAGTTGCAAATGCCTAGATGACTAGAAAGGACTTGGGGATAGAACCACCTCCTTTGGTGCTATTGAACTGTCTTAGCCACACTCAATGAATATTAACTTTATAACAATATAAGTATTAGGGATTGATTTGTGTCCTCATAAAAATTAATGCTAAAATCCTAATCCCCAGTATCTCAGTATGTGACCTTATTTGGAAATAGGGTCTTTTAGAAGTAATTGAGTTAAAATGAGGTCATTAGGATGGACTACAATTCAATATGACTGGTGTCCTTATAGAAAGGGGAAATTTGGGCACAAAGACAAACACGTGGAGAGAAGATCATGTGAAGATATACACAGAAGAGGACCATATGACTGTAGTGATTCATCTACAAGTTAAGAAAGTGCCATGAATTGCTTCCTAGGGAAGAACAGATTCTTCCCTAAGAAGGCAGCATTTTCCTGAGGACACCTCCATTTCAAACTTCTGGCCTTCAAGACCATGAGAGTAGAGATTTCCATCTGGTGTTCAAGTCACCCTGTGTTTGATACTTTATTATAGCAGCCCTAGGAAACTGATGCAAGTAAGGTCAACAATGAATTTAAGATGACAGTCTCCAAAATGAACCTAAAGGGGAAAAAATGTCAAATGAAAGAGGAAATTTTAAAGCTGAATAGCTCTTTTGGAAGATTCTTTTAACTGATAAATATAAGTACACAGATGCTTAAAATAAAAAAGCTGAGGAGCTCTTTGCTTAAAGATGTAATATTTTCCAGCAAGCAATGAATGGAACTTTAACTTAGAGCTGTTTGTGGAAATGTGTTTTCTCCTTTGAAATCATTAAAACATACATTGTTGCTCTTTATGCTAGTTTTATGATGCATGTCGGAATTCCAAATTAAATATTGTTTAGATGCTTATGCACCCAGAATTGTTTCTCAAGAAGATCTACGACAGGGCAAAAGAATATCTTTCCATACAGAGGCAGTGAATTCTTACTCAAAGGGCAAAAAAATTTTACCGTAGAGTTTTATTACAATATCAAAATATTTTGATAGGCAAAAGACTATGAATACAGAAAGACCTCTGTGTTCTACAAACCCTGTTAGCAAGTACATTTGCCAAGAAATCAGATACTGCTTTTTAAAACATGTTCATATCTTTTGTTTCATTCTTTTCTTCTGTGCCAGTAGACCTCTCAGTGCTAAATCCAAGGGACCTAGAAACCTTTTCATATTTCCCCTCCCAAGAGCCTCAGATGAAAGTACACATGCTAACTTTGCTGAGCTTTTTCATCAGCTCCTGAAGTTTCTACAAAAGCATGTTGCTGACCAGGAAACTGGGTCAGGCAATTGTTCTGCAATAAAGATGATCTTTTGAAGTGTCTCAGCAGCAGCCCACCTTTAACAGGAGTCCTGTGGATCATGCTCTTCACAAATTGAGCTTCAGGCCTCAGATATTATTTCTCCTTCTTTAATAACAATAAAAAACTTTGCCCTTATTTTTTTCCTCTTGCCTTTGGGCTTTCTGATTGATGAACCTATTCACTTAAACAGAGAAAAAAAATTTTTTTAAATGCTTTAAAAAATACAACCACTTCTTGAAATACATTTGCCAAGAAAAGCTAACTCTAAAAACTATGAAGCTAGTGCATATGAAATACTGCCATGTTGCAGGATGCCCACTGTTGGTTTGGACAGAACCTCTAAGAGGCAGTTTGACTGTGGTTAGGACAGGATTTATTTCAGAGTCGGGGATGTTTTCCAGATCCTGGGATTTCTCAGCCCCTCCCAACAGAGGCATTTTCTCTTTAGTCCCTAATCATGGAAGAAATAAGTTGTGGTTTTATTTTGATTTAAACTGACAACATTAGCATATTCAGAGTGAAATATGTATAACTCAACGGATCAGATACCCTTTAACAGGGACATGAATTATGAATCAATGCAAGGAGCTGTCACCGGCTATGTTACCTTGATATTAATGGCATAAGCAGTCAATGTTGGAAGTATATGGGGCTCATTTTCTATAAACCTATTTTGTTTTTCAGAAATGAGATAGAGAGAGAAGGGAGAGAGGGGAGAGGATGAGAACAGGCTGGAGAGATGGAAGGATAATACTATTTATGAGGATTTATTTCAACATCCAATAGGACTCAAAGAATTCAGTTGTTAGAGTTCCCAGCTAATGTAGGTACTCAGATCATGTAGTCAGAACAAAAAGGCATCCTTATCAAATTAACTTTATTGGTCTATAATAAAGGTCAGCAAGGGCTAGGAACATGGCTCAGTGGTAGTGTGCTTGCCTAGCATGAGCAAGGCCTCTGGTTCAATACTCAGCTGAGGTGGTATCAACAGACTATGGTTGATGCCTCTTTTTGTATGGCATGAGAGAAGAATGATTTTTGTATTTTTAAATGGTTGAAACAAACTGAAAGAACAACATTATTTTGTGATGCATGAAAATAATTCCAAAAGTTCTCATTTCAGTGTCCACAAATAAAGTTTTGTTAAAATACAGTCATGACCATTCTTTTATGTAATGTCTGTAGATGCTTTTGCCCAACTCTGGCAGTATTGAATAATTATAAGAGAGACCACAAGACCCAAAACTTTTAACATTTGTCTTTTTACAAAAAAAACAAACAAACAAGAAAAATAAAAACCTCTCTAACTCCTTGCTTAATAAAATGCAAACGTTTATGTAGAAATATGTACATGTATATTTAAATATCTGTCCATCCTATATCTATCATTTATCTATCATCTATCTATCCCCCTTCTTTCAATAAAAGGCAAACTTTATCCTGGCAGCATTTCTTCTTATAGCCAAAGTAATATAAGTGATAAAGCATAGTAACTGCATATCTCTATTCTCTTGTTTATTTTTTGTGGTTAAAAGCAAGACTGTCTAGATGCACAAAAATATTTTATTCTGTGTACTTATCCTGACAAAACTCAAAGTGTTCTGACTGGCAGGACTGTATAATATGTTCACCCAGACCCTGGGCCATAGTGGTATCTGGTATCCCTACAACAGCAGCTTCAAAGATGACATAAAGATGTTAGATCTTAAATGCCCATGTGGGGTGGTAGAATTCATTTCCTATCACCTGTAGTTAGATAAAGACTTAAGTTCTGGTTTTCAGTGGGTGGGAGAAGGGGTATTGAAGCTATGTTTTAAATGAATATTCAAGGAAGGGCTTAAGGAACATTTCTTCCAGTGGGACCATCTTGATCATGGAATTGCAAAAGGTCCTTTCATTTAATTTTTATAAAGTGACTAATGGGAACTTGGAGTAGCCAACTCATTCAATTTGGCAAATGTGTCTCCAGTGGTGTGATATAACAAAATATATCTGGTCTTTGTCCCTGGTTCCTGGCACAGAGCTTGAACAATCCTTGAAAATTTCCTGATAGCAATGTTTTATTATAATTCACAATGAGCTATTTTCTACCATAATTTTATGCTAATGAGGTGACTAATGACAGTTCTTGAGATAGTCTCAAGGGAGGGGCTGTTAATGTCAGAGAGGCCAAGCACATGGTTAGAGGGTTGGAACTTTCAGTCCCTCCCCTCACTCTCTTCCAGGCACAAAAGGGGGGCTAACTAGCACCTGGTGAGGGGGCCACTCTCACCAAACAGGTGACCAGCAATTTAATCAGTCATACTCATACATTAAAATTTCAATACAGACTAAACTGTAAACTCAGAATGTCCAGGTTGGTGGTTATACTGATGTACTGGGAGAATGGCTTACCTTGACCCAGTGTGGATGGAAGTTCTGTGCCCCTCTTCTCTCAGACTTTACCTTCTTCTCCCTTCCTGAATTGTATCTTTTATAATAAAATGACAATTTTAATACTGTGCTAATAGTGAGTTCTATGAATCATTTGAAGTGAATTACAAAACTTGAAAGGAGTTGTGAGAACCTTCAAATTTGTATCTGTCTTACCAGAAGTGAAAGTGGCTGGGGTACACCTAGACCATGCAGCTGGCACTTGAGGTGAGGCAGTCTTATTGGACTGATCCCATTTACCTGGGGGGTTTTCATTAACTCCAGACAGTGTCAGAATTGAATTGAACTGTGGGTCTCCTGGTTTGGTGTCTCAGGTTGTCATTGAAATGCATATGGTAACTGTGGGCAGTCCAGTGCTAGCTGCTGAGGATAAAGAATGAGTAAGGTGTGCCAGTCTGGTTCTCAAAGTGTTAATGATCTGGTTGTGTAACTTACTACATTTAGAAAATAGGGTGTTAGCATAAGAGGCAAGCCTCCTATGATAAGAAGGGAGCAAGAGGAATAAAATGTGAGGCAGACACATAAGATCCTTGGTTTTAGTATTTACGCATGAAGTACGCAATGAAACTTGGGGCTCCATTCCCGTGTCATCCCAAGGTTTTATGTGTGCCAGTTCTCATTACCTATCTGTTATTGGGTTTGTGTGCTTGGAGTTTCCCTTAGCTTTGTATATACTTCAGTTATTATTCTGTAAGGGACTTGTCTTGGATGAAAGTGTTTGATACTGGGAAAAAAGGGAAAGTTGTTCCCATAGTGGCTCCAGAAGCCCTCACCAGGGGCTAGTTAGCTTCTGGGACTCAGTGGAGGTTTGATATTCATTTGTAAAAAGTGGTGCCCTTCCCAACGAGATATACTTGAAAGCAAGCTGAGTGGAGTAGGTTATAACTGTAAGTGATGAATTGAGAGCCAAGTGGTATGATTTTGGACACTAACTTCTCTTAGGAGAAAAGCAGCATTGATAAGTCAGTTTCTAGTGCAGGATGGGTAGAGTTGGAGGGCAAGGAAAGATGTTAGCTAGAAGAAAAAAAATGTCCACAGCAATAACAACAAAGCTGCAAAATAGGGCTTGAGGTGGATGTAACAATACTATTCTAGCTATTTTAAGCAAAAAAGAACTTAATTCTAGGACTTAGGTATTTATGAAATTATGCTTGGACTGGAGGAAATAGGCATAGTACTGGGGTTCCCAGTAATGACTCTGAACACAATGTTGCAAAAATAGCTCTCCCAGGTAGTAAGCAGCTGCCTCTGCTACCTTGAGAGCCAGGGACCCACAATACCACTGACCCCCGAGTTGGTTCAAGGATGGCAGCATTTAAGCTGTAGTTCATGACCAAGGAAGGCCACATGTGGCTGCAAGCATCTCACCATTTTTGAAGTCCCTAACCGCTTCTTCTGTCTCTGTTTTCTCCCCACTTCTGTGCAAGACACGGGGACCCTAACTCACATCAGCAAAACGGGTGAAAGAGTATTTGGGAAATGTGATTAGTGTCTTTCTAACTCCTACAGTACAGATGGAAATCAGAGCAGATATTGAAAGGAGAAACAAATTGGCCTTAGATTCCATGGGCTGGTAAAGGGATAAAAGGGCATTAGAACTTCTCTGTCTTATCATCATAAACCTGTACTTGAGAAACTTAGACATTTTCATGTTCTTTATAATTTAGGGCAGCTATTGTAATATGTGCATGAAATGGGATTTTAATCCATATCTAAAAATGAGTTTTCAAGTGGGAGAGGTGTCTTTTCTAGGTCCCTGCATGCTGGTTGGTGGCAACAGGAAAGTCTTGCTTTGAGTAGAGAAGAAGGGGAAAGAATCGAGGGCTGGATTTATAATCATCTCTTTCCACCTAGAGGCTTAGAATCCTCAAAGTTGTCCTTTATTTCCACATAAATTTAATAAAAAGGCCACTGCTCACTTACACATTATGGTGTGGCCTCCACTTACAGTGGCAAATCAAACTTCCAGCAGATGAGCAGTTTTTCAGAGAATTTTAAAGCATCAGCGCATTTAACACAACAATTTAACAGTTGTATGAACCAGTTGCAGTGGCGCACACCTGTAACCCCAGTTACATGGGAGGTTGAGGCAGGGGTATCTGAAGTTCAAGACTAGCCTGGACAACTGAGTGAGACCCTATCTCCAAATTTAAAAAAAAAAAAAGGACTGGGATGTAGCTAAGGGACAAAGTGCCCCTGGGTTCAATCCCCAGTACCAGTAATAATAATGATGACAATTAAATAGTAGCTATACTATATTTATGTAATAACATCTTATTAATTCATATATAATGTCCATGATATTTAATTTCTACTCATTCCACATGTATTTGTGAAGCATCTACTATTTGCTAAGCACAATGAAAAAAAAGACAAAAGATCAGTTTTTGACCTAAGACTGCTTAGTTTAGTAAAAGATATAACAATATTTATGCTGTTATTTAATCTTAATAAGAATCTTTGAGTATGATTCTATTCATATCCCATCTTATATAGTCTATCTAGGGTAAAGAGTCTTGCTAAATTGCTGAGGCTGGCTTTGAACTTGTGATCCTCCTGCCTCAGCCTTACAAGCTGCTGGGATTATGGCATGTACCACTGAACCCAGCTAATAAATGAGTTTTTTGAAGTTGATCCAGCTGGTAAGTGGCTGCGGAGTAGTGAGAGTCCTGTTGCAAGACTGCGCACCTGAGCTCTGGACACCTGTTGGGTTGCAGACATAGGTGAGAGCACTCACCTACAGTTTCCATTTAGACTGAGGAACACCATTCAGAGAAGTGATCCAGAGGGAGCAGATACAAACTGATATTTTAGGTGGAGTTGAGAGAAATTGAGCAGGTGACCAAAGACGGTAATATTTGGGGGTCAGAAGACCAGTATGCATGCAAGCCCAGAAGGCTGACTGGGCATGGCATATTTTGGAACTTATAAATAGTTCTACACAGCATGGGATTGTATGAAGAACTGGTGACAGGAAAGCCCTATGATTCTTTGCAAGGAAATGAACTAAAATCAAAAGGTATAGAAGGATCTTAAGCAGATGAGACACAGGATCTTTCAGAAAAACTCTCTGGAAACAAATGCAGGATCCTATTCTTAGAGCGAGAACTCCTAAAACAAAAGTGAAATCATTACCTGCTGTTACTTGGCAAGGATTCAAATAACATATAGGTTGAAAGTTAATACAAAACACTCTGATTTTTAAGTCATTAAAGAACTCAATCTCTCATCGATTTCTTTCGAGCACTAGTAAAAAACTATCTGAGATCCAGGAAAATCTATGAAGGATAATGGGATGAGTATGCCTTTCCATTTTCCGGTCTCCATACCTGTATTGAGTTAAATTAGTCTGATTGCCATGTTTTCTCTCTCCTGTGTGGAAACTGAGGTGAATCAGTGAGCTCTGGAATGGGCCATATGCTACACCCATTTTCCAAAACTTGATGAGTTCAGGTTTGTCAGTGGATTAGCCCCTGTCCTCTATGATCTATAGAATGAGTGATGCCCTCTTGCAAAGATAATCTTGCTGCTAAGGCGGCTTCTGGAAGTGAATAGCCTGTTCCAGGTCTTATGTTCCACTCCTGCAAATAAGTCACATGCCACCTGAAATTTAATGAATGGAGAAGGAAGGGTCTTTGGGAAGGCAGAGTTGTTCAGGGGTTCACCCTCCAGATTCTGACCTAGTCAAAAATATTTAACCTTCCTCTAAGCCTCAGTTTCTTCATCCCTGGAGGAAAAAAATAGCCTCCTTCACAACGTAAAGTAATCCATGTAAGTGATTAATATAGTGACTAATATACTAACACTAAGTACCTCCTCAATAAAATATTTGCTGACTGTTGGGTTTTTGTATGCACAGAAAGAAATGGCACAGATTGAACAAATGTTTGTTCTCTCACAAACCAGGCCAGGACAATTGCAGATTGCCAGCATTTATTCACTCCCTATAGGAAAAAAAATGTGAATAACAGTTGTATTATTGTGAGGAATCTTTCATGGGATACTTATTGACTAGGCTGGATCCAATCCTACTCTTCTATCAAATACACATAGGTCTTTGGGGTCTCAGCACATTCTCTGAGAGGGTCATCCTGTCTGCAACAATTCCCTCTGTCCTGTTCCAGGCAAGACATCATCCTTGTGTGATGTTAAGAGCTATGCTCCTCTGGCCTTCTATATCCACTCTCCACTCCTCCCAAACATAAGGAGCTCACCTTTGCTACATAGGAAACTGAGCTTCATTTTTATTGATCTATTTACTCTTGAAGTCCACTGTGTGTGTGTGTTGTGGTAGTGGGGTTACTGGGGTTTTGGTCCAGGTGTGCTCTACCACTGAACTATATCCTTAGCCCTTTTTATTTTTAATTTTGAGACAGGGTTTTGCTAAGTTGCCACAGCTGGTGTCAAACTTGCAATCCTCTTGCCTCAGCCTCTGGAGTTGCTGAGATTATAGGTGTGCTTCACTGCTCTTGGCTCTAAACTTCCTTTTTTAAAAATGGCATGTAATAAATGGACCAGCTTTTTAAACTTGGTTAGGCAAAGATGAAATAATACTAGACTTTTCTTTAGAATGCCAAACTGGTATGTGCTGAATAAAATGAAGTTATGTAGCACCTATTCAGCACCATACATGCTAAATCAAAACATACTCAATTTATAAACCTACTGAATGATTTTTAGTTCTTTTTCAAAGTGAGATGGTCATAAACAATATATCTAGAGTTCCTTCCCCATCACTGTGACAAAAACACATAGGCTGGCATCTGCTCAGTTCCACCTTTAATTTCAGGATAAGATGATCAGAAACAAAATCTTAGTAAATCTAAATGTCTACAAACAGAATACAGAAGGGAAAATGTCAGAACAATAGACAACATCTGAACAGACAATTATCTTAAGTCTTAAGTAACTGAGTTCCAGCAACAGGAGATAGGAGTAAGCGGAGAACCAGCCTTAGGCCAGCAGATCAAATAATTCTAGCACCAATTCTTGGTGCTCTCTGCACCAAATATTGTTCAACAAATACTAAACACCAGTGGTATGCCAGATGTGTTGGACATTACAAAGACAAGTGTTTGCTTCTCATGTGCTGTGCCTTGGTACCCTGTTAAAATCAATGAGTCCATTATCTCTTTTCCTATGGATCCAAGGTGAAAACAGGCTAACCCGACAACATGCTAATGTGTGGGTAGCCTTCTGTACCGTCTCCCCTGTTCATTTGCAGCATAATAGGAATCTGAATAAATTGTGAAAATGTATCAATTCCAAAGAAAACCTCTAAAAGTTGATGGCAGGCTGTGCACTGACATTTTTGAGCAAAGAAATAAGTCCCAAATCCTGACTGCTGCTTCTATGCAAGGTGGATTTTGAGTCACAGAGTAGAATGTTTTAGACTTGGGGAAATAGTTGAGATTAACTCTTTTCAATCAATCTGTAGAATTTCAGGTCTCATACAGATGTATAGATATTATGTTATTCTGGGTAATTTATGAATTCCTGGAAATTCAAATGCTGAGTTACACTATCCTAGAAGCTAGAAGTGATTTCTAGGCAGTTGTGTTATATCACAAGTCACAATTAGAATGCTGAGGTGAAAATCAGTGAGTCTCCATTTTGTGGGTACTCAATTACTTCAATCAACAGTTGTTTCCTTATTTCATTTTTAAAAAACAGTAAGACACAATGGAAAGAGGGGCTGTTGCAACTTTCAAAGTAAGTGAAAAACACTTGAATAGGCTGAAGATGAGAGTAGGGGCATACAGGTCCTAAACTCTGTGATTCTGATCCAGGTCAGGAAGTACCATGTTTGATTTCATCAGCCTGAAATGAAATACCTTTCTGAAACCCAGGGTTTGTGCTTTTGGACAAACTGAGTTCTGAGATCTCTTAAGGGAAGTCTCTGACATCTGCATTACTATTATATGCAACATGTGTGGGATCTTTTGGGCGCATGTGCATGAGGGAAGTCAGGATATATTTCCTGAAATCCTGAAAATAAAATGTAAAGTAGAAAAGATTTAGTAGACGACCAACTATATAAAAGGGATTGAAATCCTGGAACTTCATGGTAAAATTTCATGACATCATACACTTGAAGGGTTTTTTTATTTTCGTTTTTATTGAATCCCTTCTCAGGCATACCTGAGATGCACCCAGGAATCTGCATTTCTACAAACTGCCCTGGTAAGGTAATTGCAGTATTTGGGCCTCATTCTCAGAAGCAGATTTAATATCTATGATGTCTTTATGATGATGTCAATCTTGCCCATTGTCACATGACTGGATAGGGCATCAATGTAGGAAGTTTTTGTAAAGTGTGGACACTTTTCTCCTAATTACTAGACACTGCTGTCTGGACAATGACAGCCCTGCTTTCCCCAAGGACCTCCTGTTAGGTGGAAATTTTACATAACCCCCTCTAACTTAAAAATTATACCAAATTGGAATTTGACAATTACCTAGAATATGGTTGCAATAAAATAGATGTGAACCCAGATGATGATTTGGGAATAATAAAATTTTAGAGCTTAATTTAGTCATAGCAAGAAAGACATCAATGCCATTTTTCAATTTGAGTTCCAGGTTGGGTTTAGTTCAAGGTTACTCTGAGTGCTGAATGTTCTTTCTTACCCATTTTAGTAAGCCCTGAGATGCTTTCAACAAAATAAGAAATGTAAGTCCAAGAAATAACTGATATTTCCACACGGTCTTCTGCATTCTTTAAAGCTATAAGAATCTAAATTTGAATCCTTTGTTTTAAAACATCCTGAATGGAAGACCATAGTTTCTGAAAGCTAGAACTTGAAAGAGCAAATATTTTGACAGTTTTCATATTGATTACATTCAGGGTAAGAATAATGATATAAGCTGAGTTTTTAAAAATGTAATTTGTATGGAATACGAAAACTGAGTTTTCCATGAGCTCTTAAAATATTTTTTTTTCTGATTTCAGCAAGAAGCCCCTTTACTTTGAAATGAAGAGAATAGTTTAATGAAAGCAAGCTATTAATGACATAATGGGAAAACTTAATAAGACCCTTGGCCCAGTGTTTCGCAAAGGTGTCAGTCAGACAGGCGGCAAAGGTGATGTGGCTGACAGGGTCACTGCCGTTCAAAGCCTGGGGGAACTGACACTGAAAGTCAACAACTGCATCCCTGTAGAATAAAAATGAGCAAGACTAAGTGGTATCTCAGAACTAAGTCATACAAGAAGGGAAAAATAAGCTATCAAAATATTAAGGATTTTCTTAGTAGAAACTGTACACAAAGCCTGTCTATTCTGTCTCCTGCTACTGCAAGGTCAGATATCCGAAACTCTGGAGGGTGATTCAGAAATTCTGTGAGATGGGATTTAAGGATTGACCACCTCCCCCAAACACACTGGTATTGGGAGAAGGCAAACATTTTCTTGAGTTTTGTCCTGAAGTTTTTTACTTGGGAGCTCGCTGCCTCACAGAGTGACTTCCTTTCAAGAACAAATACAGATTTCTTTTTCCTACCCTTCTGTTGCAAAGATCTCTACATTTCATTTTCCATCTCTTTTCATGTTTCTAAAACTTAACCCAAAGTATCAGGATTCCTGAAGGCAAAGAAATCCCAGTAATTATGGAAAAGTGAACAGATAGATGTGGTTGGTGTCTAAGGGTACATTCCAGTACTCAGTGAAGAGGAAGGTGAGTGAGGAAGGACAAAAACACTCTTCAAATGTCAAATGCCTCTGAGGGGAAATGACACTGGGTTTACTCTTGGTAGCTGTCATGGGTCACACTGACCCACTGAGGTTATACATTTTTTTGCTTCTGTAAAGGAATCACTTTCTAAAAGCCAGAACATTTAGGTTTGTCATGGAAGAGAATGGTTAACAGACGCAGGGGGATTAATTAAAAGTATGTTTTTACAAAAAGTTAAAAAGTACTAGATAAAAAATTGGGAAAATGGCCATTTCAGCTCCCTCCCACCCTGGCATTATAAAATTACGTGATTGTAATTCTAGTAGACAACAAATAGCCTAGTCACTCATTTTTTTTTTTTTTTTTAGTTTTGTAGATGGTTAAGCCTCTATTACTTTTTTCCAGGCTCTGGCTGATCTCACTAGTTTTGAAAGATGAGGCAGAGGCCTGAGACCTCTGCACCTGGTAGGTCGGCCCTGAGTGCTCCCTTGGGATTTCTGGCACAGCCCAGAAGAGTGGGAGACTACAGTGTGTGGTAAGCAGACACAGGGGACACTTGGGGAGGCTCAGCTCAGAGATTTGGGTTCTGCCAAGCCAAGTCCCGTGAGACTTCCAGGTCTGGGAGTTAGGAACATAGACAGACATCAGGCTCAGCCCAGCGCAGAGACCCGAGACCTCTGCACCTGATACATCAGCCCTAAGAGCTCCTGTAGGATTTCCACACTGGAGCAGCTGACAGGACGACCAGTCCAGAGGCCCAGATATACCCTAGACTGCCACAGCTCGTGATATAGTGTTACTGAAGAGTAGGAGTTGAGGTATTGGAAACCTGTAGGGACACCACAGTCTCTAGGGGTGAAGCTGCAATACCTCAGATTCTCATGAATAGAGGGGAAGATACATGAGTAACATGAGAAAACAGGGGAATAAAGTGTCTCAAATAAACCTAGATGCCACTTCAACAGAATTCAATGATAGCAGGGCAGAAGAAGTGTCAGAAAGGGAGTTCAGAGTGTACATAATTAAAATGATCAGAGAAACAAACTATGTGATGAGAGAGCAAATGCAGGCAATGAATGATGGCACCAATCAACACAGTTAAAAGAACAGTTACAGGAAGCTAAAGATCATCTCAATAAAGAGATAGAGATTCTGAAAAAACAAACAAACAGAACTCTTAGAAATGAAGAAAACAATAAACCAAATTAAGAACTCAATAGACAGCATAACCAACAAGCTAGATCACCTGGAAGACAGAACCTCAGATGTTGAAGACAAAATATTTAAACTTGTAAACAAAGTTGACCAAACAGAAAAGATGGTAAGAAGTCACGAACAGAGACTACAAGAATTATGGGATACCATGAAAAGACCAAATTTGAGAATTATTGGGATTGAGGAAGGCACAGAGATACAAACCAAAGGAATGAATAATCTATTCAATAAAATAATATCAGAAAATTTCCCACATTTGAAGAATGAAATGGAAAATCAAATACAAGAGGCTTATGGAACACCAAACATACAAAACTACAATAGATCAACACCAAGGCACATTATAATGAAAGTACCTAACATACAAAATAAAGATAGAATTTTAAAGGCTGCGAGAGAAAAAAATCAGATTACATTCAGGGGGAAACCAATACGGTTATCTGCAGATTTCTCAACATAGACCCTAAAAGCAAGAAGGGCCTGGAACAACATATTCCAAGCCCTGAAAGAAAATGAATGCCAACCAAGAATCTTATACCCAGCACAACTCACTTTCAGATTTGATGATGAAATAAAATCCTTCCATGATAAGCAAAAGCTAAAAGAATTTACAAATAGAAAGCCAGCACTACAGAACATTTTAAACAAAATATTCCATGAGGAAGAAATGAAAAATAACAATGTAAGTAAGAATAGGGAGGAACTACCCTAAAGGAAGAGCCAAATAAAGGAGAAACCAAGTCAAGTTAAAAAATAAAAATAAACCAGAATGACTAGGAATACAAATCATATCTCAATAATAACCCTGAATGTTAATGGCCTCAACTCATCAATCAAAAGCCAGACTGGCAGATTGAATTAAAAAGAAAGACCCAACAATATGCTGCCTCCAAGAGACGCATCTCATAGAAAAAGATACCCACAGACTAAAGGTGAAAGGATGGCAAAAAACTTACCATGCACACGAACTCAGTAAAAAAGCAGGGGTTTTCATCCTTATAGCAGATAAAGTGGACTTCAAGCCAAAATTAGTTAGAAGGGATAAAGAAGGGCATTTCATACTGCTTAAGGGAAGCATAAATCAGCAAAACTTAACAATCATAAATATTTATGCCCCAAACAATGGTGCATCCAAGTACGACAATCAAATCTTCCTAATTCCAGGAACCAAATAGACAAAAACACAATAATACTGGGTGACTTTAACGCACCTCTCTCACCATTGGACAAGTCTTCCAAGCATAAATTGAACAAAGAAACCATAGAACTCAATAACACAATCGTTAACTTAGACTTAACAGACATATATAGAATATTCCATCCATCAATAAGTGAATACATTTTCTTCTCAGCAGCTTATGGATCCTTCTCTAAGATAGACCATATGTTATGCCACAAAGCTACTCTTAGCAAATACAAAAAGATAGAGATACTACCTTGTGTTGTATCAGACCATAATGGAATGAAATTAGAAATCAATGATAAAATAAAAAACAGAAACTACTCCAACACCTGGAGATTAAATAATATGCTATTGAATGATGCATGGATAACAGAAGATATGAGTGGGGAAATAAAAAAAATTCTTAGAGGTCAATGAGAACAAAGATACAACATATCAAAATCTCTGGGATACTATGATAGCAGTGCTAAGAGGAAAATTCATTCTATGGGGCACATTCAATAAAAGAATGAAAAGTCAACAAATCAATGACCTCACATTAGAGCTCAAAGCCCTAGAAAAATAGGAACAGTTCATCACCAAAAGTCATAGAAGATAGAAATAATTAAAATCAGAGTGGAAATCAATGAAATTGAAACAAAAGAGACAATTCATAAAATTGACAAAACAAAAACTTGGTTCCTTGAAAAAATAAACAAAATTGATAAACCCTTTGCCACACTAACAAAGAGAAGGAGAGAGAAAACTCAAATTACTAATATTTGTGATGAAAACGGACATATCACAACAGACACTATTGAAATACAAAACATAATTAGAAGCTATTTTGAAAATTTATACTCCAACAAAATAGAAATCTCAAACACATCAACAGATTCCTGGAGGCATCTGAGTCACCTAAACTGAATCTAGAGGATATACATAATTTAAATAGATCGATTTCAAGCAATGAAATATAAGAAGTCGTCAAAAGCCTACCAACAAAGAAAAGTCCAGGACCAGATGAATTCACAGCCGAGTTCTACAAGACCTTCAAAGAAGAGCTCATTCCAATACTCCTCAAAGTATTTCATGAAATAGAGGAGGAGAGAACCCTTCCAAACTCATTCTATGAAGCTAATATCACCCTGATGTCAAAACCAGAGAAGGACACATCGAGGAAAGAAAATTTCAGACCAATATCCCTAATGAACATAGATGCAAAAAATTCTTAACAAAAGTTTAGTGAATCACATACAAAAGCATATTAAAAAGATAGTGCACCATAATCAAGTGGGTTTCATCCCAGGGATGCAAGTTTGGTTCAGCATACAGATATCAGTAAATGTAATTCATCACATCAACAGACTTAAAGTTAAGAACCACGTGATTATTTCAATAGATGCAGAGAAAGCATTTGATAAAATACAGCACCCCTTCATGCTCAAAACACTAGAAAAAATAGGGATAGGAGGAACGTTCCTAAACATTGTAAAGACTATCTATTCTAAGCCTACAGCCAACATCATTCTAAATGGAGAAAAACTGAAAGTATTCCCTCTGAAAACTGGAACAAGGAGGGATGCCCTCTTTCACCACTTCTATTCAACATCATCCTTTAAACTCTAGCCAGAGCAATTAGACAGACCAAAGGAATTAAAGGGATACAAATAGGAAAAGAGTAGTTCAAAATTTCCCTTTTTGCTGATGACATGATTCTATATTTAGACCTGCCAAACAATTCCACCAGAAAACTTCTGGAACTCATAAATGAATTCAGTAAAGTAGCAGGATATAAAATTAATGCTCATAAATCTAATGCATTTTTATTCATAAGTGAGGAATCCTCTGAAAGAGAAATTAGGAGAACTACCTCATTCACAATTGCCCCCCCCAACAACAATCTAATAAAAGAGGTGAAAGGCCTCTACAATGAGAACTACAGGACATTGAAGAAAGAAATGAAAGAAAATCTTAGAAGATGGAAAGATCTCCCATGTTCTTGGATAGGCAGAAATAATATCGTCAAAATGGCCATACTACCAAAAGCACTATACAAATTCAATGCAATTCCAATTAAAATCCCAATAACGGACCTCATAGAAATAGAGCAAGCAATCACGAAATTCATTTGGAGGAAAAAGAGACCCAGAATAGTTAAATCAATTCTTAGCAAGAAGAGTAAAGCAGGAGGTATCACAATACCAGACCTTCCACTATACGACAAAGCAATAGTAACAAGAACAACATGGTATTGGCACCAAAATAGACAGGTGGACAATGGTACAGAATAGAGCACACAGAGACAAACCCACATAAATACAGTTTTCTCATACTAGACAAAGTTACCAAAAACATACAATGGAGAAAAGATAGCCTCTTCAACAAATGGTGCTGGGAAAAGTGGAAATCCATATGCAGCAAAATGAAACTAAACCCCTATCTCTCAACTCAAAATGGATCAAAGGTCTAGGAATTAGACCAGAGACCCTGCACCTAATAGAGGAAAAAGTAGGTTCAAATCTTCATCATATCAGCCTAGGACCAGACTTCCTTAACATGACTCCCAAAGCACAAGAAATAAAAGCAGGAATCAGGAATCAATTATTGGGATAGATTCAAACTGAAAAGCTTTTTCTCAGCAAAGGAAACAATCAGAAATGTGAAGAGAGAGCCTACAGAGTGGAAGAAAATCTTTGCCACACACATGTCAGATAGAGCACTAATCTCCAGAATATATAAAGAACTCAAAAAACTTTAACCCAAGAATACAAATAACCCAATCAATAAATGGGCTAAGGAAATGAGTAGACACTTCAAAGAAGAGGATCTATAAGTAATCAACAGAAATTTGAAAAAATGTTCAACATCTCTAGTAATAAGGAAATGCAAATCAAAACTACCCTCAGATATCATCTCATCCCAATTAGATAATAGACAATTAGAATGTCTATTATCAAGAATACAAGTAATAATGGTTGTTGGGGAGGATGTGGGGAAAAACATACACTTACACATTGCTGGTGGGGTTGCAAATGGGTGCAGCCACTCTGGAAAACAGTATGGAGATTCCTTCAAAAACTCGGAATGAAACCACCATTTGACCCAGCTATCCCACTCCTTGGCCTATACCCAAAGGACTTAAAATCAGCATACTATGGTGACGTAGCCACATCAATATTTATAGCAGCCCAATTCACTATAGCTAGATTGTGGAACCAACCTACATGCCCTTCAATAGATGAATGGATAAAGAAGCTGTGGTATATATACACAATGGAATATTCAGTCATAAAGTATAATAAAATTATGACAATTGCAGATAAATAGATGGAATTGGAGAAGACCATGTTAAGTGAAATAAGCCAATCCCAAAAAACCCAAAGACCAAATGATTTCTCTTATAAGTGGATGATGACACATAGCAGGGGGTGGGGAGGCACGGGAAGAATGGAGAAGGGATGGATTGTATAGAGGAGAAAGAGGGGTGGATAGGGGGCAGGGAAGGAAAGAGAATGAGACAAACATCTATACCTATGTGTATGTATAACTATGCAAATTGTATGATGTTACTTTGTGTACAACCAGGAAAATGATAGTTGTACTCCAGTTGTGTACAATGAACTAAAATTAAAATAAAAGATGAAAAGAATTCTAATCATTTTTATTAACATGTATTAATTGTACAAATTAATAGGTTTTACTGTGAAATTGCATCCATGCATACATCATGCATTGATCTTGTTCAACTCCCTTCTATCCTCTTACCCTCCCTGTTTCCCTCTCCACACAGCCCTCTTCCTAGTCCCTAATTATCCCTCTCTACTTTCAAGTCATCTTTTTATTTTATTTACATATTTATTAAATTATTTTTAGTTTCCACATATGACAGAATACATGCAGTGCTTGTCCTTCTGTGCCTGGCTTATTTAGCTTAGCATGATGTTCTACAATTGCATCCATTTTCCTGCAAATGACAGTATTTCACTCATCTTCAGACCTGAATAATACTACACTGTGTTTATGCATAATATTTTATTTACCCACTTATCTGTGGACACGTAGGTTGATTCCATATCTTAACTATTGTGAATAATGCCATAATAAACATCTCCTTGGTATACTGAATTTGTTTACTTTTGGATATATTTATGCCATAAATCACATCAATCGTAAGTTTCTGTTGCTATGATTTGAAATTACAAACTTCTATCATGAAATCATCAGCAGAGGGGGAAGTGGGTCAAATGACCTTTACCTAGGTGCAAATTAAAGAATGCTTACTAACATCCACACTATCATTGTTGACATCACCATTCACGTGGTGCATTGTTTAGGAGAAATAGGAATCAAAAGAGAACAATTTTTCATCACGTAAAAATTGTCATTTTATATTGCTAAACATGTCATGCTAATCTACTGTTGATGGATACAGAGGCGGGGTGTTACCATGGGAGAAGCTAAGCAACTATTGATGGATATAGAGGTGGGGCATTCCCATGGGAGAAGTTCATTTCCTACATAACATGGAGTCTCAGAGCAAAATGGAGTCTGTTTAGTCATTGCCCACATAGCCTGACCTGTAACATTTCTATGGAGCCAAATCTGTCAGCCTGTCACAATCATTTTCCTTTATCTAATCCAAAGTATTATATTCTTCCTGCCTGCCCCCTTAGTGTGTTAGCATCAGCAAATCAGAGAGAACATTCAACCTTTGGTTTTTTGAAATTGGTTTATTTCTTTTAATATGATGTCTCCAGTTCCATCCATT
>JAJEJO010000673.1:299017-325706 GCA_020662805.1 Glaucomys volans | reverse complement strand
TTTCTCTAACTGCTAGAGGTGTTGAACATTTTTTCATAAATTTATTGACCATTCCTATTTCTTCTTCTGTGAAATGCCTGTTCAATTCCTTTGCCCACTTATTGGTTGGGTTATTTGGTTTCTGGGTGCTCAGTTTTTTGTGTCCTTTTTATATCCTGGAGATTAATGCTCTATCTGAGGTGCAGGTAGATTTTCTCCTATTCTGTAGGATCTCTCTTCATATTATTGGTTGTTTCCTTTGCTGTGAAAAAAGCTTTTAAGTTTGATACCATTCTGTTTGATGATTCCTGATTTTACTTCTTTTTTTCTTCTGAACAATTTATTTCTTTTTTGTTGTTTTTCATTTTTCATTTTTTAATTTCATTTGTTCTGATTAGTTGTACCTGACCATAGAATGCATTTATACATTTTGATAGATCATACATAAATGGAGTGGAATTTCTCATTTTTCTGATTATACATATTTTAGGATCACAACAGTCATGCAGTCATATATGTACATGGGGCAATAATGTGCTTCACTCTACTGTCATTCCTTCCCCCTTCCCCCTTCCCCTCCTTCATTCCCTTCTACCTAATATAAAGTAAATCTATTCTTCCCTATCTGCCCTCCCCTTATTGTAAATTAGCATCTACATATCATAGAAAGTGTTCAGCCTTTTGTTTTTTGGGTTTGGCTTATTCCACTTAGCATGATATTCTCTAACTCCATCCATTTATTAGCAAATGCCAGAATGTCATTCTTTTTAAAGCTCAGTAATATTCCATTGTGTGTGTGTGTGTGTGTGTGTGTGTGTGTGTTTGTGTGTGTATTGCATTTTCTTTATCCATTCATCTGTTGAAGGGCATCTAGGTTGGTTCCATAGTTTAGCTATTGTGAATTGAGCTGCTATAAACATTAATGTGACTGTGTCACTACAGTATGTTAATTTTAAGTCTTTTGGGCATAAACTGAGGAGTGGGATAACTGGGTCAAATGGTGGTTCCAGTCCAAGTTTTCTGCGGCATCTCCACACTGCTTTCCAGAGTGGTTGTACCAAATTTCACTCCCACCAGGAATGTATGAATGTTCCTTTTTCCTCACATCCTCACCAACATTTATTGTTGCTTGTATTCTTGATAATTGCCATTCTGATTAGAGTGAGATGAAATCTTAGTAGCAATAGTAATAAAAACAGCTTGATATTGGCACCAAAACAGACATGTAGACCATGGTGCAGAATAAAAGACACAGAGACGAACCCACACAAATATAGGTATCTCATACTAGACAAAGTTGCCAAAAACATTCACTGGAGAAAAGGTAGCTTATTCAACAAATGGTGCTGGGAAAAATGGAAAGCCATATGTAGCAAAATGCAATTAAACCCTTATCTCTCACCATGAAACTAAACTCACTGTGGATCAAAGACTTAAGCACTACAACAGAAACCCTGTGACTACTAGAAGAAAAGTAGGACCAAATCTTCACCATGTTGGCCTAGGATCTGACTTCCTTAACAAGATCCCTAAAGGGCAAGAAGTTAAATCAACCATCAATAAAAAGGATGGACTCAAACTATAAAGCTTCTTTTCAGCAAAAGGATAATGTGAAGAGAAAGTCTAAAGATTGGGAGAAAATCTTTACCACATGCACCTCAGATAAAGCATTAATCTCTAGGATATATAAAGAACTCAAAAAACAACATTAAAAAACCAAATAACCCAATCAATAAATGGGTTAAGGAACTGAACAGACACTTCACAGAAGAGATACAATCAATCAAGAGATATATGAAAAAATGTTCAACATCTCTAGCAATTACAGAAATCCAAACTACTCTAAGATTTCATCTCACTCCAGTCAGAATAGCAATTATCAAGAATACAAGCAACAATAAATGTTGATTTTACTTCTTGTGCTTTAGAAATGTGTTGAGTCTGTTCCTAAGTTGACATGATGGATATTTGGGTTTCTCTTTCTTCTAGTAGGTGCAGGGTCTCTGGTCTAATGCCTTGGTCCTTGATTCACTTTGAGTTTTGTGTAGGGTGAGAGATAGGGGTTTAACTTCTTTTTGCTCTGTATGGATTTCCAGTTTTCCCAGCACCATGTGTTGAACAGGCTATCTTTTCTGCAATGTATGTTTATGGTGCCTTTGTCTAGTATGAGATAACTTATGTGGTTTTGTCTCTGCATCTTCTATTCTGTACCATTGGTCTTTATATCTGTTTTGGTGCCAATACTATACCATTTTTGTTATTATAGCTCTGTGATATAACTTAAGGTCTAGTGTTGTGATGCCTCCTGCTTCACTTTTCTCACTGAGAATTGCTTTGGCTATTCTGAGCCTCTTATTTTTTTCAAATGAATTTCATGACTACTGTTTCTATTTCTATGAAGAATGTCACTGGAATTTTAATAGGAATTGTATATCTGTAATTGTAAATCTGTATAGTGCTTTTGGTAGTATGACCATCTCAACAGTATTGATTCTGCCTAGCCAAAAACATGGGAGGTCTTTCCATCTTCTAAGGTCTTCTTCAATTTCTTTCTTTAGTGTTCTGTAGTTTTCATTTTAGGGGTATTTCACCTCTTTTGTTAGGTTGATTCCCAAGTACTTTATTTTTTGAGACTATTGTGAATGGGATAGTTTTTCTAATTACTTTTTCAGTTGATTCATTACTGATATATAGGAATGCATTTGATTTATAGTTGTTAATTTTATATCCTGCAACTTTGCTGAATTCATTTATGAGTTCTAGTTGTTTTTTGGTGGAGTTTTTTAAGTTCTTCTAAATAAAGACTCATGCCATTGGCAAATAGGGATAGCTTGAATTCTTTTTTTCCTATTCATATCTCTTTAATTTCTTTCTTCTGTCTAATTGCTCTGGCTAGAGTTTTCAGGATTATGGTGAATAGGAGTGGTGAAAGAGGGCATCCTTATCTGTTCCAGTTTTTAGAGGGAATGCTTTCAATTCTACTCTTCCATTTACAATGATGTAGGCCTATGGATTTAGCATATATAGCTTTTACAATGTTGACGTGTGTTCCTACTATCCCTAGTTCTTCTAGTGTTTTGCACATGACTGGATTTCCAGATGCTTTTTAATTTGATGGAATGCCACTTGTCAGTCCTTGCTTTTGTGTCCTGTAAGAGTCCTATCCAGGATATCCTTGCCTGGTCCAATAGTTAAAAGTGTTTCCCTTATTTTTTTCTAGAAGTTTCAAATTTTCAGGTTTTGCATTAAGGTCTTTGATCTCATTTGAATTGATTTTTGAACAGGCAGAGAGATAAGGGTTGAATTTAATTCTTCTGCATGTGGATATCTAGTTTTCCCAGAACAGTTAAGAAGCTGTCCTTTCTCCAATGTATGCTTTTGGCAATTTTGTACAGAACCAGTTGGCTGAGAATTCATGGGTCTATTTTCTGAGTCTTCTATTCTGTCCCACTGGTCTATATGTCTCTTTTTATACCAATTCTGTGCTGGTTTTTGTTACTAATGCTCTACAGTATGCTTTAATGTCAGGTAATTTGGTGCTTCCAGCATTATTCTTTTTCTTCAGAATTGCTTTGGCCATTTGGGGTCTTTTGTTTTTTCATATGAATTTCAGAATTGATTTTCTAGTTCTGTGAAGAATGTCATTGGCATTTTGATTGGGATTGCATTACATCTGTCGATCACTTTGGGTAGTATGACCATTTTAGCAATATTAATTCTACCAATCCATGAACATGGGAAGTCTTTCCATCTTCTAGGCTCTTCAATTTCTTTCTTCATTGATTTGCAATTTTTATTGTAAAGGTCTTTCTCATCATCAGTTAGGTTTATTCCTAGGTATTTTGTTGTTCAACCTATTGTGAATGGGTTTACTTTTCTTATTTCTCTCTCAGTGAGTTCATTATTGGTACATAGCAAAACCACTGATTTTTATATATTGATTTTTTCCATCATATTATTTTACTAAATTTGTTTATCAGTTTTAAAAATCTTTTGGTGGAGTCTTTAGAATTTTATTAGGTGTATGGAATCATATCATCAACAGCAACAGATATAAGTACCTTCCTCCTTTCCTATTTGTATATATATTATTTCTTTACCTTGACTAATCCAGCTAAAATTTCTAGTACTCTATGGATTAAGAATGCTGAGAGTGAACACCCTTTTCTTGTTCCTGACCTTAGAGGCAATGCATTTAGTTTTTCCCAATTCACTAAGATATTAACTGTGAGTTTGTCATATATAGCCTTTATTATGTTGATGTACCCTCGATACTTAATTTACTCATGGTTTTTATTGTGAAGGGATGTTAAATTTTATCAGGGGCTTTTTCTGCATCTATTGAGATGATCATTGATTTTTAAACTTGATTCTTTTATGTGCTGTATTGTTTACTGATTTACATATGTCGAACCACACTTGCATCCTTGGAATGGAAACAACTTAATCTTTTTAATTTGTATAGAGAACTTTTGCATGCATGTTCATCAGGGATATTGGTCTATGGTTTTCTTTCTTTTTCTATTGTGTCTTTATCAGATTTTAATATTGGAATAATACTAACTTCAGAGAATGAGTTTGGAAGGATTCTTTCTTTTTCTATTTTGTGAAATAGTTTGAAGAGCACTGTTATTTCTTCATTAAAAGTCTTGTAAATTTGAGTAGTGAATCCATCCAGACCTAGGTTATTCTTTGTTGGAAGACCTTCCATTACTGCTTTGATTTTATTACTTGTTTTTGATCTATTTAGTTTTTTATTTTTAAGATTCACTAGGTTCAATTTTGGAAGTTTATACGTGCCCAGAAATTTATCTATTTATTCTAGATTTTCCAAATTATTGGCATGTAACTTTTCAAAATATTCCCTTATAATCATTTGAACTTAAATGGTATCTATTAAAATGTCTACTGTTTTTTAACCTCTAATTCTATTTATTTGGATCTTCTCTCTCTTTCTTTTAGTTAGTTTAACTAAAATTTTGTTAATTTAATTTTATTTTTTTGATATAGCACTTGTTGCTATAAAATTCCTTTTTAGGACTGCTTTCACTATATCCCACTACTTCTGGTGTGTTGTGTTTCCATTTTCATTTGATTTAAAAAATCTTTTAATTTCCCATCTGATTTTTTAATGACTACTTGTTTAATAGTGTGTTACTCAATCTCCATGTGTTTGGATAATTTCTGTAGTTTCTCTTGTGGTTGATTTCTAGTTTATTACACTACAATCAGATAAAATAAAGCCATTATTTTATTTTTTTTAAAAAATTAAGACTAAGTGGTCTATTTTGGAAAATGTTCCATGTGCTTATAAAAATAATGCATATTCTCCTGCTGTTGAATGGAATATTCTTGCCAATGTCTGTTAAGTCTATTTGCTGTGTAATTTAACCCTGATATTTTTGTTGCTTGGTGATCTATTGGTAAGAGTAGGGTGCTGAAGTCACCCACTATTATTGTATTGGTGTCTACCCCTCTATACCTAGTAGAGTTTGTTTTATAAAATTGGGTGCTCTGACATTTGGTGCATGTTTATTTATAATAATTATATTTTCCTGACATATTCCCTTCTGCAAATATAGAGATCTTCCTAGTTTCTTCTAACTGATTTTGTCCTAAAGTCTATTTTGTTGAATATAAGTACAACTAGTCTTGCTTGCATTTAAATTTCATTTTTTGGAATATAAGGTAAGTTTTTTGCATATAACATGTTGTCAGAACTTGCTTTTTAAATCATTCAGCCAGTCTATGTCTTTTAATTGCAGAATTAAGAATATATACATTCAGAGTTATTTTGGAAAGTTAGATCACTGTCCTCCTCATTTTGTTGTTTTTCTTTTGGATGCTTTGAATGTTCTATGTTCATTTTTTTCTCTCTCATTTGTCTTAGAAGTTTGGTTGTTTATCTGTGTTGATAATGCTTGATTCAGAATTCTCAATTGCATGTCTACTCTTCAAATGAGATTTATTCTTTCAAATGATCATATGATTGTTTTTATAGTTCTTCCTCTTCTGGGTGTAGTTTCTCCTTAAGCATCATTGGTAATGGCCTAGAGGTCCTGAATTCCCCTAGTTTATGCTTATCTTGGAAGGTCTCTAATTTTTCTCAGATTCTGAATGATAACCTTGCTGCATACAGAAATCTTGGCAGTTAGTTTTTCTTTAAGACCTGAAAACATCATCCCATACTCTCCTGACCTTTGGAGTTTCTGCTGAGAAGTCTGCTGTTACTCTAATGCACTTTCCTTTAAAAGTGACTTAGTGCTTCTCTCTTGAAGATTTTAATGTTCTTACTTTGTCCTGTACTTTGAGCAGTTTACTATGTAGTGAAAAGACTCTTTTCTGGGCATGTCATTTGAGGTTCTACATGCCACCCATTCCTGGACATCCCTGTCTTTCCCCAAATTTGGGAAAATCTTTGCTATCATTTAATCAACCAGGTTTCCTATACCTTCAGCCTAAATCTCTTCTCCCTTGGGTTTGCCAGTTATGTGGACATTTGATCTTTTAAAGGTGTCACAGGTACCTTACTTTTCATTCTTTCCTATTTTTCCATAGCTATCTGAATATATTATTTCATCACACTTGTTTCTTTTCTGATTTCTGATATTCTTTCTTCCACTTGATCTAGACCATTGATGAGTATTTCAATGGAGTTTAAAAAAATTTATTTTTATCTTATGGAGATTTTTATTTCAATATTTATGGCTTTTTTTCAAGCTATCTCTTTGCTAAATTTGTCACTCATGTCCTCCACTGACCACTTTAATTCATTGAACTGTTTATCTGTATTCTCTAGGAATTCATTGAGCATTTTAAAAATCATTCTTTTGAATTCTTTATCCAGCATTTCACGCTTCAATATGTTTTTAATCTATTGTCATAGAACTATGAGCTTTAGAAGTTATCATATTGCTTTGCTTTTTCCCCCACATTTCCTGTGTTTCTATGTTGAGATGTGTGCATTTATTGGGATGGATGGATATCTCTCCCACTTTTATGTGAGGGCCTTCTTAGTAGGTGGCCTTCTCCTGATGTTTTTGCCTTGGGGTATTAGATTGTTGTGTGTTATTGAGTTTAATTCCAATTGAACTTCACAGGGTAAGCCCTGTGGCTTCTTTGGCAGTGATTATGTGGGTTTTGACACAATGTATACTGAATCAGCCTGAGGGACTCACTTTCTCTGTAGGCCTTGCAAGAGTGAAATCCCTCTGGTAATTCAGGCAGATGGGGCGACGAGAGCACAGTATGTGTGGTACACCCTCTGTAGTTACTCCTACAATGAGAGTGGAAGTCCCTATGTGGTGGTGTGGGTTTCTATGAGAACTGTTGATAGCGACTCTATTACTTGAAAGCAGTTATGATGCTGGCTGTTCCAGTCAGAGTGAAGGGCTTGGAACTTTTTCTGTCTGTTTAAGCACTGAAGCAATTCCTAGCATTTCATGTGGATAGAAGGAAGCTAGGATCAGAGCTTCTTCTCTGTGGCACTCACATCACCTCTTGTCAGCAATGTGTGATCTAACAGGATGGAGGAGCGACCACAGCTGAGGACTCTCATAGGTACAGGGTTCACAACGGTTGTGTTATTTCCCTTTGTTATTACTGTGCGGTGACTATGAGCAGGACGTCAGATGCCCCACCTGTGCCCAGTTGGGGCTTTTATTCTCCCTATTGTTTAAGTTAATGTATCCACCAAGTTCTGAGCAGGACTAGGTCATGGCTGAGGCTAAGTGCTATTCTCTTAGCTGGGTTGGGAGTGTAGACCAGTAGAGCACTCACCAAAGTGCACAAAATCCTGGACTTAATCCTCAGTTTTGGATAGGGAGGAGGGAGGGAGAGAGAAGCAATAGCAGCAACAGAAAAGGGGGGATATAAACTAAAATAAAAAAATTAAAAATTACTATTGAAATTTTTAAAAGGCAAAAAAGCTGGAGATGAGTTTTAAAAAGGAAAAGAAGAAGGGAAAATAAAGAAAAATTAAAAATTAAAAGGAAGAGAAAAGAAAAAAAACTATAAAAGTTTCCTTTCTGTGGGAGTTAAGGGGTAGCTAAGGAAAGATGACTGCACCCTATGCCAACCAAAGCCTTTTCTTATATCTTTTTAGCTTGTGTGCCCAGTGGACAAAGTGGACACTAGAGGTTTTTCATTCCCCACTTCTTTCCATTATTGTTCTCACAATGTGACTAGCAGGAATGATCTGTGTCTGACACTAGTTGGAATTCCTCTCAGCTGTTTTGCAATCTGCAAGGAGGGAGTGCAGGTCACAGAACTCACAAGGCAGAGATTTTCTCCATAGCTTTTTGCACTACACACTTCAAGGGCAGGGCAAATGCTGATGCTTCAGCATGTTAATGAGCTAACACGGAATGTAGAGCTCACTAAGTAAGGATTCTCTCCGGAGCTTTCTTTCTGTGCTGCACACTTTGAGTTTAGGGTAAATATTGCTGTGGTGCATGTCCCCAGTTGCCCCAGTGGGTGGCAAGAAGTGATGGAGATGCAAGGATCTGTGCTGGGAAGAAAGGTGGTGGATCCCATGTGATCTGACACTCATATTCCTGGTTCCATGTGATCTGCCACTCAAAATCCACTTGTGATTTTTTTCACTCCCCTCTGACTTTACTCTGTTAAGAAGTTTCTTAAACCACAAATATTAAAGAGACTTCTCTCTCCATTGTATTAGATTCCAGCTTCCTACAGCATGGCAGCCCACAGGGGATGGATAATTTCCCTTTTCGGGGAATGGGTGAAAGAGGGAGAGTTCCAGAGAGCTCCACCCCTGCAGAATTTGCATGCTGGAAGGAGGGAGTGCAGATTTGTGCCAGCGTTTTTGAATTTGTGCCAGAGTTGCTTCTTCAGGCCAAACTAACTCCTAAGGATGACACCCAATGAGCTAGTGAAATGAAATTGCCACAGGATCCAGGAAGCCAGAGAGAGAAGAATTCAGAGGCATCTGATCCACACACCACTTAGCTTGGACAATAAAACCCTTCTCAAAATGGCTTATGGTTATACTTCATGAGAATATCATGAGAAATACAAATAATTTCTCTAGGATCAACTCCCTGTGCTTTCCCAGGACTTTGATCTGTTTAGGTGCTATGTCTGCAAGGTACTGGATTCTGCACTAATAGAGCTCACTGGAACTCTCCCTCTTTCATCTGTTCTCCCACCTGAGGAATTACCCAACCCCTGGTGTGCTGCCATGCAATCAGTGTTGGAGTGCTCTGTTTCTCTCACTATTCCATTTACCAAAATCTGCACATTTCTCCAGGTCTCTTTCTACTGTGGAATTCCAGCACTCCTCTGTGGCCACCCACCTGAAAAGCATCTACATATATAAACATGTTTTTTGTTCTGTCTATTGGTGAAGCAGACAAATAAGGGATGCTTTTAGTCCACCATCTTGAATCCTCATCTTAATTGCCCAATCATTTTAATTTTGACTTTACAATACAGTGGATTAATTTATGGATAATTACTGAGCTATACACAAAAGTTCAATGATGTTGTCATTATTTTTGTTGTTATTATTTCTGTTGGCATTGGATTGTGGTATAGGTTCCTTGGCTATTCTCTTAGAATTATTACCATACCTTTGGCTGGGAACACCAACATGTTTAAGGTGTTCCCACATATATTAAGTCCTGTGTCTTCATAATATGTTCTTAAGATATTAACTTAATTAGAAAATTGATATGAAAATGCCCAAAGCCCTGAAGATGTGTATAATAATGGACTCTATAGGGAGTGTGAAAGATACATGAAAATTAAATTAGAAATTTGATACATTTGATGTAAAAGTCATAACCTTCGATCTGTCAGCAGATATTGGTATGTAGGACATTTTGCAATGTACCTTGTGAGGAGTATAAAGATGTGTATGACATGGATGTCGTGTCAAAGGACCTTGTAATTTAGTTTAGAAAATATGATATTTATTATTATAAAATATGATATTATCATAAAGCAGAAGATGCTAAATGGGAAAAGAGAGATTAACTATTAGGACTGACTCATTAGCAAATGGGTAAGAAAAGAGTTTGTTTTTCGATCAAGGGAATGAAAACATGATTTAGAAATAATAATATAAAAGGACTTACAAATGAACCAAAAGACATTTAAGGCAACCTAAGATTCATTCTCCATAGTCAAATAATTTTAGTCACCTCTGTTTCATTTTATGTTAATAGTACATCATAAACACCACATACATACTCAGATGATAAATTCATGAACTTTAGACTTTTTGACTGACTTGCTATATAGATTGTGATCGAACTCATTTACAATAACATATCTCAGCAGTTGGTTAAAGAACAGACTTGACATTAAAGCACTTTATATTGAAAAGTAAATGAGATACATTTCTTATTGATTTTTATCATACCTTATAGATGGTCTTGTGGTCGACTTCCCAAAATGTCCTTTCTAGTAAAGCATTACTGATAAGCATGACATGTAACCTCCTCATTCTTGCATTTATTTGTTAATTTGCTCAATAAATATCTATTCAGTACCTATTATATTCCAGGAACTGTGCTAGGCATTGGGAATAAAGTTCAGACTAGTATTTTCCCACAAGGAGATTATTTTTTTTCTAAGCTGACAACCTCTATACCCCAGCCACTGAGACATGTAGCAAACAAATAACTGTAATTGTGTTAGGTCTGTGAAGCAGGACAGAGTAACTTGCAAATGTAGCAAAGAAGGTCCTTCAGGTTACTCTTAAGTTCAACATATTTGTAGATGATTCTTTGTTACTTTCTCTTAGTATCTTACTGCTTTACTAGTTTTAAGAAAAGAGTATTACGATCATTATTTTAATTTTGACTTTATACTACAGTGCACTCTGCCTCCAGAGAAAATGGTACTTAAACTGAGACTGGAAGGATGAGGAGGTGTTAGGTGAGGAATTGTAGGCAGGGGGTGGGAAAATAATGCCAGACAGAATGAACCATCATGAAGGGTGTATTGGGTGAACTGAAAGTGATCCTCGGCTTAGTTGAACTTTAAAATCAGAACTACATTTACTTCATTCATTAAGTGCTCATCACAATTGCTCAATCATTTAGTTTCTTAAAAAAAAACCTCACAAATGTCATAATATCATTCTTCTTTATGGCTGAGTAGCATTCCATTGTGTATATAACCACAGCTTCTTTATCATTCATCTGTTGAAGGGGCATCTAGGTTGGTTCCACAGTCTAGCTATTGTGAACTGAGCTGCTATAAACATTGATGTGACTGTGTTCAGCCATAAAGAAGAATAATATTATGACATTAGCAGATAAATGGATGGAAATGGAGAATATCATGCTAAGTGACATAAGCCAATCCTCAAAAAACAAAGGCTGAATGTTTTCCCTGATAAGTGGATGATAATATATAATTGGGTTGGGGGGGTGGAGGTGAGAGAAGAATGGAGGAACTTTAGATTACAAAGAGGGAAATGAGAGGGGGAGGGGCAGGAGTATGAAAATGGTTGGATGAGACAGACAGCATTACCCTATGTACATGTATGATTACATGAATGGTATGAATCTACATCATGCACAGCCATAGAAATGAAAAGTTGTGCCCCATTTGTGTTCAATGAATCAAAATGAAGTCTGTAAAAATTAAAAGAAAAATTAAATAAATAAATAAACAACATTCAGGTTAAAGAAAGCCATACCATCTTTCTACTCAAATTGGAAAGGAGAGCAATAGATATTAAAGTTAAATAGATATCTGTATTTTTCAGACATCACTCTCAGTCCCTATAAATACTGTGAGGGACATATGGTAGCTTTCCTTCTATTGGGAAGTCAAACTTCTATGCCCATTAAACATAGTTATGCTGTTTTACTGTTATGCTGTTTTATTGTACATTAGTCCATATATTTACTGAAAATCACCCAATTTGGAGACCCAAATAAAGCTGGCCTAACAATGTGTGCTGAAACTGAACAATGATGTGCTACTTAGAATTCAGGCAAAGCTTCTTCATGTCCTTCTGCACATTATGAGCAGGATTCAATAACTGAGTGAGTGAAAATAAGAACACTTTTAAGGACTCTATTCTGCTTCTTCCTTCACCAACCCCCATCCTATTGTAGAAATACGGAGAGAGGAGAATTGTGGATTGAGAGTGAGTACCAATATAGCATTTTTAAGTGCTCTTTCTCCTTAAGAATCAGTGGATCTAAGAGTCGAGGAATAGAGAGAGTACAGGTGTGTAACCTTCCACTTATTCTTTCTCCAAAACCCCTTTGTGGTGTCCTCTCCTCCCTCCTACCTTCTGATTTCATAGTTAATGTATGACAAAGTAGAAAGAAGAGAAAACTGTCAGTTCAGGATAAAAATAAACTAGTTCATAGCTGCCTACTTTCATTTCTTGGGGAAAATCTAGCATCTGTTATTAGATCAAGGGCTTACAAGGAAGAAGATATACATCAAAGAGCTGGGGACACTATAAAGGTTGATCTTCGTGGGCAAAATGGGGTCATGTGATTATAAGGACCAGGGATATCAGTAAAAACAGAAATTGATGATAAATCTTTAATGGTTAAAATATTAAAATTTCCTATATCACCTCACTGGAGTCACAAAACAACCTGTGGTGATTTCCTTCATTCAACAGTTAATTGTATTTATCTAGGCAAATTTCTTAGATTTTATCTATTATTAATTTAATGAAATAGAATGGAAGGCTGTTTACTCATAATGTCTGGTAAATGCTTGATCTCTGAGTTAATGACATTTCTGAAATTCAGTCAACACTATCTAATAACATAAGCCATAAATATAATTTAAAATTTTTGTAGCCACATTACAAAAATAAAACAAATAAATAAATGAAATCAATATTAAGGGTATGTTTTATTTTATTCAATATGCCCAAAATAGTTATCATTTCAACATATCATCAATATGAAAAATTATTGAGACTTTCATATTTTTGCATTGTTTTCAAAATCCGATTTATATTTTATACATATAACACACTCCAAAATGAATGCTAAATTTTCTTTAGAAATATTTCATCTATATTAGACTTATAGAACATATATGCCAAAAATTAGATTCATACAGAGAAAGTAAAAAGACCAGAAATTCAAGGAAAAAGAGGAATGAATAAGCAGAGCACAGAGAATTTGGAAGGCAATGAAACTACTCCATATATCTAAATATAATATGATACTATTATTAAATTTAGTTAAATTTGGCCTTAATTTGGCTCTGTAATTGGGTGATGAACTTTGGTGCAATGTGGCACCTATTTATAGTAAAATGCACCTTGCAACCTAATCTATGAGTATATGCTGAACCAAGAAATAGAGTCTCAGACAATGATAGCTGCTAAAAATTCAGTCACCAGCTACCAAAACAGGACTATGTAAGACAGTTGTGACCTGTGGTCAATCAGATTGCTTCTGTGTTTCACCTCCTTTTTTGTGACTTTAATTAAAACCTGCACATGTGGTAGGGTGGGGCATTCTGAACCAACTCCTGATGCAGATTGCTGCCTAGTTTTTGAATATTCTACTTGCTTAAATACAGTTTGTTATCGATCAGTTAATTTTTTATTAAAATAGTGAACCCAGAGAATGTACATCGCCTAGATGGACGCTAGTAAAAACTGTGGACTTTGGGTAATAATGATGTGTCAATGTTAGTTAATTGATTATAACAAAAGTATCCCTCCATTGGGTGGTGTTGGTAGTGGGAGAGACTAGGTACATGTTGGGGCAGGGAGTGAATCCTGTACTTAATTCAACTTTGCTTTAAAACTAAATCTGCTTTAAAAAATTAAATCTATTAAAAATTAAATCGTGAATAGACTAGTGAATTCTCTCCCCAAACTTCCATTCTAACTTCTTTAAACCAACTTTTTTAAACCTTCTTCAAACTATATAAGAAACTTCTTATATGGTTTATGTAAGGCAGTATATGGTTAAAAATTTGCAAAGTATCTTATGATTTTGGAATATCTTTCTTCCCTTTTAGTCTTGTTGACTACTATGCAAACTCCTCAAGGACAGAGCCTGTTTCATAGACTGTGTTCATAAATTGTGTTTAATTGTATCTAACTGTTTGTCAGTCTCCTCACCTAGGATCTGAGCAATTGTAAGGGAGAGATTTCTTCCATGACTGTTTGTTAACTAGAAGAAAACAGATTCACATAACCAAGTTATTGCAAATATACCTATGTTTTATAATAATAAAACCAAACTTGAGTTTTTAGACTTAAATAAGTAAAAATTAAATATAATTAAAAACCAAATGCTCAAAAGCCATATATAACCAGGGGCTACCATATTTTACAGCACAACTTGAAATATTATAACAATTGAAAAGCAGTAAAATGTATCCTAATTCCAACATCCTTTTAAAAATTTTTTTCCAATTCCAACATATTATAAGGACATTCTCTTTTTCTCTTTCTACTCTATAAGTTTAGAAATGATTTGTATGATAAGGATTTACAGGATTTTTTAAACCTGTCGATTCATATGAACAATAAATTACTGTCACCTCGCATGCTTCTGAATTTGCAGTGACTCATTTCCTGGACTCCCACCTTCCTGTCAAATTAGGCCATGGTGAAATCAGCAAAGATTCATTAGTATTTGAGATTATGCCATCACTTCATGCAGCATTGTAGAACAAATTTGCTTTTGTGATTATAAAGACATGCACTTTGAAATGAATCATTAAATTTTTTCTTAACAAAAAGGCTCTAAGGAACATATGGTATTCACATTCCTAAGTAAAATTCTATGCCTGTAACAAAAAATAATATTTCTCCTTGATCTGATTTCATCTCTTCTAGGAATCTGGTAGAATGATAGTAGGAACGGATTTTCTTTAGCAATCCTTAGATAATTAACATTGGTGATTACTAGTTTTACTCGGAGAAGTAGGCAAGGAAATACACATTCAAGCAAATAAATTGCATTGTAAAATAAGTGCATTATTATACATTTGCTTCAGGGATCAACAATACCTTCAGGGATCAGAAATTGGATGCCTGGATCAATAGCACATACAATCTGAAGCCAAGAGCTAGGTGATGGTTGCTTTCTGGCTCCTTCTATTCTGTTACAATTTCTAATGACATGACATCTCCTATCAGGATTTTGCAGACTTGGGCTGGACAGAGCAGTAGGTGTCAGACCATCCAGTTCATTTCAGAAAGCACTGATTAGAAAAGGAAGACATTGATTTGTGTGCAGTACAGAACAAAAAGCACACAGACATAGCTCTTCACTTCAAAGAGCATTGCTAGTCCAAAAGTTGAGTTAAGATAGGACATTACCAGTATACTTTTACATTAATATCTTCAAATTCTAGGATCTAGGGAAAACATTTTTTTCCTGCCTTTCTTCTTTAAAATGAGAAATAGGAACTAAAATGCTACCTGATGTTCTAGCACATTAGCTTCCACTTTTGGTGTCCTAAAAATTCTGAGTAGAATTGGATTAGAAAAGCTCAGTCAGCATTCTTTATCTCTTGAGTTTAAATTAAAATCTTTTCCAGAGACTCCAAGGGAACTACATTGTCCTGACCCTATCTCTCCAACTACATTTCTCTCTTGCTATATGTCTCTCCAGATCCATCAGTCTCTTGCTCTTCTCCAAACACACAAAAAGGCTCATGACCTCTGCATTTTCTGTTCTCCTGCCTGAGATGTTCTTTTCATGTAACTAACTCTTTTTCATCAGTTATTTTTGTTCTGATCTGACATCTCTTCAAGGACAATTTCTCTAACCGTCTTGTCTAAACCAACCTTCGGTATACCTAGTTTCTCTCTAGCCTCTTTCCTTTATTTTCTTATTAATGTCTCCTTGTCTCTTTCTGTATTGATTGATTAATAATTAATTGTTTCTCCTACTGGTATCTAATATCCATAATGAAAATAACTTTGTAGTATTTAGACTGTGTCCCTGCAAAATTAGTGAATACCTCATATTATGGGTTTGTCTTGTCTATTCAAGCTGCTATAACAAAATACCTTAGACTGTGTAACTTAGAAACAACAGGAATGTATTTCTCACAATTCTGGTTGCTGGGAAGTCCAAGGTCAAGACACCAGATTTGGTGTCTAGTGAGGATTCTCTATCTCAGAGACGATGTCTTTTTGCTTTGTTTTCCCATGGTGGAAGGGACTTGCTCATTCTCTATTCCTCTTTTAAGAGAGCCAATCCTTCTTTTACCTTCATTACCTAAACATCTTTCAAGTATCATCTCTACCTTCTAATACCATCATCTTGGTGCCTAGGTTTTAACTTATGAATTTGAGAATATTCCTACCATAGATGTGCTCAATAAATATTTGTTGAGTTAATTGATGTTTTGCTTGTCTATACATTCACTGCATGGGGTGCCCTGGATAAAGCAGAAGAGATATTTATCATAGTTTCTTCACTCATGAGATTTTTACCAAGATTTAACAGATAGTAATTCTGAGAAAAAATGGCAATTGTTAAGCATCACACAATGTAAGTATTGTAATTTTTCTTACTACGTTTAGCAGGACCTCCAAAGGGCTACTGGACTACCCCTAGTTTCAGAAAAACCTAGAATGTGCTTTGCTCAGCAAAAATCAGTTGCTCACTTTCTACTTTTCAGCCATAAAATGGAGGTTTGGGAGAAAGCATGCTGTGAAGGTATTCCACCTCCATAGAACCCCAGCAATGGCTCCATTAAAGAGAGAATAGGAAATTAGGAGGCTTTATCATAGTGACTCATCCTCAAGGATGCTATCCATGGTCTTTTGTGAGTGTGTCTCTTTTGTGAGATGAAAATACTTATGAAATTCCCATACTCCTGTTTCAATAACTTCCTGCCTGCAAGATTTCTTTATATTTAGCCACTAGATTTTGTCAGCTTGGGCATTATTCAGCTTCTGATAGGTATAAGTAAGAAAATTGAAAATGAAGGGCAGCCAGATACTACTTTCTAGATAATGACAGTAATGATGTGGTAAATTGGTATATTCTTCAAGGAAATATGCAGGGAAATTCATTTCCAACAAACCACCTTGTATTAAATGGGATATACTTAAAATAATCATGCTGCTCAGGTGGACGTGATTATATGCAAACTAATAGCTGTGTAGAAAAACACAAAAGTAGGAGGCCTAAATTCTACCTCTGAATCCTAACAATTTTTACATGATGTGCAGGAAAGAAAATAAGGGAGTAAGTTATTAGCTTACAGTGCACATTAATTGCAAAGTCACTAAAACCTTTCCATTCACTTAAACTGATGGTAGTGCATAACCACGTGCTAATAAACAGAGGAGAAGCAGCTTGCTGTGTACAGTTGCTCCTTAGTAAGGTTAACAAACTACATTAACCATTCACTCATCTGTAACTCGTAATTAATCACTCCTTGAAAATTACATTGTATAATAAATGAGGACAGACATGATTCATTAAAACTTCTAATTAATTCTATTTAATACTATTTCATAGTTCATTGATAAGTGCTGAGAGAAGGATTACACTGTAGGATATTTGATGCATTGCTGCTGAAGAAGTAAATAGGGGGAACATTATCTAAAATGAAACACGAATACTTGCAAATGAAAATGTCAGATGTTTATCACTGCAGTGTCTGCTTCTGTTCTCAAGGGTCTTGCAGCATTACCAGTGGAAAACTCCATTTTCAGGACTGTATCAATTGGTTGTAAAAGCTCTTTTGGGTTCAACCTTGATGCTCAGTATTTGAGGCTGGGAAATAGCTAAGTCTATTTGGTTTTCCTAATAAATGTTGATGGCTGTTTCACTAGCTAATGGCAAGACTCTTGTTAAGCAGGTGTTTACACATTTGGAGAAAGACCCATTTGTAGAGGAAGATAAATACTTAAGAGGAAATTATAGTTTGGAGGTCATTTAATTGCATTGTGTGTGTTTAGGTGTGTGTGTTTGTGTGTTAAACTAGACATTAAAATGATAGGTATATTAGTGTCAAGAAAAGTCCTGTGCATTAACTGCAATGCACTATTTTTCAGATGTGAAGAAACAAATCATTAAGTGCACAGTTTATAATCTGGGGTGAGAAGGCAATCATAATTCCTACTAAGTGAAAAATACATGATTTAAAACTTAATTATAGAAAGTTCATTGTTAACTTTTTTCTTTTTATTTTGCCGACCACAGAGTGTCCAAAACCTGTTTCGACAACCATTGGTGGTTCCATGACATAGATGCTGAGAACTTTGAGAGGAAGAAGATAGTCACACACACACAAATTTGCTTCCTAAATTTATAAAGAATTCTTACAACTTAACAATAAGAAGGCAACCAATTCAATCATAGATTTGGAGAGACACTTCAAAAAAGTAAAGGTACAAATGACTAGCAAATTCATGAAAAGATGCTCCAGATCATTAATCATTGGGGAAATGATAATTTAAACCATAAGAAGATACCAATCCTATCCTTAGACTTTAACTTTAGACTTTAACTTTAACTTTATCCTTAGACTTTATCCTTTAACTTTAACTCATTAAAGTTAAAAAGACCACCAATACCAAGTGCTGACAAGGATGTGGCATGCTCATATGTCACTCACAGGAGAGCAAAATGGTAAACCACCTTGGAAAGCACTTAACAGTGTATTAAAATGAAAAGCATGCACCTGTCATACATTCCTGCCATTCTACTCCTGCATGTTTACAGAAGAGTAATGGAACACTTGTACTGACAATTAGTGGTGCATAAATGTTCAGATAGTCTTATTAATCAGGGATCAAATCTATAAAGAAGTCAAATGCCCATTAACAATCTAATGGATATACCAAGTGTAATATATCCATGTAATGAAGCACTACTCAGTGAGAAAAACAAAACTAAAAAATTCAACATGGTGGAAAAAGGCCAGACACAAAATACAAACTAATGCATAGTGATGAAGAGCAGATCAAGCATTTCCAGGGTGTGAGCAAAGGGAAGTGTGGGTTACAAAGGAGCCCAGGTATCTTCTAGAGGCAACAGAAATGCTCTGTATGGTAAATGTTGAAACTCATCACATTTTAAGTGGATATAACTTATTTCCAGCTGTATATTCTTTCATAAAGTTGACTTCTGAAAGAAACCATGAAACTGATCTATCTCCCACTTAAAATAATAGAATTCATTAGTAAATGATTACTTTGAACCTCAATTGAATTACAGTGACCTAAACTAGCAGGTGAGATAGAGAAGGGATGGGGAGGCAGCAAGTTGTGAAGAGCAGAAAACCATTTTCTGTTCCTGAACAAAGGGACATCTAGTCACCATGTTTTATTGTTCAAGGAACGTGATTCTGCAATTACTTCACACAGTGAATTACTTTTGAAAATGCGACAGTAAACTGTGCTCCCAAACATTGCCCTTCCCTGGTGTTTGCGGAGGAACTCAAAGATGGAGTCCTGGCCTTGTAGTTTAGGCATCTGACCTACACACTGTATCTGCTTCTGTCTGATAAAAACAAAGCAAACAAACAAGAAACCTGCAGTTTTCGGACTTTGACATCCCTGCACGTGTTTTGTCATGGGAAGAATAGGGGTTGGACTAGCTACTGATTTTTAAACTATTTCTGGAAGCAGGAGGATCCTTGGGGGTGTGTAAAACCTCACCAGGGACTGTTAGAGGGGAGGAAGGGGAGGGCATGGAGTGGCCATTCAAGGTACTTACTGGGTCTCCAGTTTTTATTTGAAAGGTGTCTATTGCTAAAAAAAAATATTTCTTTAAATGTCATAAATCAGACTTTGGTGTGTGTAAGCTTCTTTCGAGCCCAGGATTATACAAATCAATAGAAGAGGAAGTTCACAAAAACACCAATCTTCATTAGCACCTTTGTCTATATGTTGGCATCATGCTAGAAAATGCGCCGTTTTAACTAATTTCGTTCTTAATAATACCATCAAATTTAATTAACATTGTCCTGGAAGAAAAGCAGATAGTCTCAGTGTTCTTCTGCTGAACACTTTCAAGGCAAGATTTTTGCATTCTCAAAGTCAAAGCTAGTACTCATGAAAGCCTGGTATAAATGCGTAGCAAATGAGAAAGGCAGTAAATCTTACATGATGCTAAATTATTAACTTGACCTATTTTTCTGTCCTTATAGAAGTGACCTTTAGTGGACTGGATTATCCACTCATTTTCAATTAAGTTTCCATATGGCGAATTGAAGCTGACCCTGCTACAATTAGAAAACTACACGGAATGAAAGGAGTCATAAATATTGTGAGAGAAATTGTATTCTTATGCATTACATACTTAGATTTTTTTTCCAGCCAGAAAAAAGGGGAAAAAAGAAGAAAAAATATGTAATACTATAATATGCTGAGTAAAATAGGCAATCAATTAATTACCTAAATAATTATACACTTCCCTACCACCAGAGGTTCTATTTGTTCCAGTGACTTGGATGGTTGGTATAGTTCCCTGTGTAGGCTTTGAAGATATTTTATTTAATGTTAAGTATTCTAACAAGATTTGTTATTAAGAGGCAACACCAGTAGGAAAAGATATCAGCCTCAAAGGAAGTAAATCTGGCTTTTCAACTGGATTCTACATTTATTAACTAGGAAAACTCACTTAACCTTCCTGGACCTGATTTTTCTCATCTCTAATGGGAATGATAATACTTCTGCTTCTGGAGAGTGATTAGGATACAAGAACATGATATATGTGGTAGCCTTTATAACTGATATGTTGATATTAAGTTTCACATATGTGATAAAATAATTCTCACATACGGCTTCTTAGATTTCTAGTCACTTAGTGTTTGGAAAGTACTTCATCAAAATCAAGTGTGAATACTAAGGTATTCTTTAAGAGTAATGCCTTGAACACACAATAGGAATAATGGTGTTATCTGTTCAGCCTCAACCTAGTCACCCTCCCTGTCCCTCAGCAGAGCCAGCCCAAATCTACAAAACTCCCAACTTCATCTTTTCCATTAGTAAAATAGGGAAACAGCCTCAAAAGGAAAAAGCTCCTTTCTTTCCCCCAAATTTTATTTGTTCTTTTCAGTCATACATGATAGTAGAGTGTATTTTGACATATTTGTGCAAACATGAAGTTATGTCTTATTCTAATTAGGGTCCCAGTCTTGTGGATGTACATGGTGTGAAGATTCACTGTGGTGTATTTATATATAAATATATATATACATACACACACACGCACACACACACACACACACACACACATATAGGAAAGTTGTGTTAGATTCATTCTACTGGCTTTCCTATGCCTATATCCCCAATATATCACTTTCAACAGCTAGTCATATGACTTTTTCCCATGATTTCGTGCAATGCACTGTATGTCATTACAAACACAAACTCGAGAGACAGTGAGGTGCCTTGGTTCAGGTGTCCTGAAGTGACCAAGGTCAGCAGGTGAGTAGGTCTTGCTAGTTCAAGCCTATAGCCAAAGGACTATTTGTAACAAACTCTTGCTTCCCTGTGTGAAATGTGTGGATTTACACAGTCATACAAAAATAAAACAAACAAAAAATCCCTTCAGGTTTCACAATACCACAACACAAGAATTAGGAGACCACTAAATGTACTTTGAGCAGTGGATACCTTTCTCTGAACTATAAAGAAAAATATTTGTCTGAGTATCTATTTCACTGCCTGAATTTTCACAAGCAGTTTTTCAAATAGCTCAGTTTGAAAGTTTGGGAGGATTCTGGGTTTAACTTTTCTGGGCTAGGTTTCAAATATTTTCTTGAACTAAACAACTGTGATTATTTTTCTTCTTTTCAGCACAACAGTATATGGCTTGATGGATCATTTATTAGTTTATTGCTTCTCAGTTCCAAATTCACCCTTTGTTGCCTGCTTTGCAGTAATGGAGATTTACTCTTTAAGCATTTCTCCTTTGCCTTGGGGCTTGATGTTAAGCTTCGTCAGTAGACAGCAGTGAAGGGAAGTGAAAGGGACTCCTCCTCTTCTGGGTTCCATTTGTGCTTTTTTTTATTCTTGCAATAGCATGTTTGATGAATACAGTCAATAGTGCTCTTCTCAACTGTGTGCTTAAGGCATGTGGGCTCTACGTGAGTTAGAAACTCCAGTTTACTAATCTCCTTATTGAGACCTTCCAAGGTAGATGCTCTGTTCTTCGAATTTTGTATCACACAGCCAACAAGTAGGATCCTGATGCCACAACATCCTTCCCATGCCTCAGCCATGCCAGGAGGTTACTTCTCATGGCTGTGAAGAAACAGATACTGGGTACCCCAGATCTTATGCCATCAAAGGAAAAGAGAGCTGTGATTCATATACTGCCTACCAGGAGTAGCAATTCCTGCTTGCATCAGCTGTGGCCAGGAATGCTGGTTAAATTCTTTACCATCCAGTTTGCTACAACATAACTGCTTTAATAAGATCTGAATCCAAGACTTGGAGAAGCACCCTCACCTTCCAAGTTTGTTCTTCCCTGGGGTAGTCTCCTTCAGCCTAGGATATTATTTAGTTTTCTTTGGAACTTTATAGTTGCTTCCCTGTTATATATGATAATTCTTTATACTAAACTTTCCCAATTCAAATTGCTGTATGATTTCCATTTGGCCACTGTGATTGATACAGAATTGGCATGGAGATGGAAAAATACTAAGGATTAAGACTTGTGAAGATGTGATTTTGGAAATTGTTTGTTTTGATAGATGCACAGAGGTGAGCTCTTTCTAATCGAATATAGGATGCCAGGAGTCCATGGCCTGTAGGGATATTATCATTAGTTGAATTATCACCAGTGGTAAATCGTGATGCCATGTGAACTGTAGCAAGTACCTTGGGAGCCCAAGAGACTTGGATCCATTTGACAACTGCAAGGATATGGCATGGGGTGATTATTTCTGAGAGTCTTTGAATACATGCAAAAAGAAAAGAGGAACCTCAGGTCTCTTAACACTCAGTTCAAATTACAGTGTGAGAATCAGACAACTTCCATGCTAGCCCTAAAAATTCTCTAATTTCTTGTAGCCTTAGAGCTAACAAAATCAAAGATGAAATTTAGTCATACACATTGCTGAATTATAACAACAGTTGAACTTACAAGTTTTTTTCAGGTTTCTCATTTAAATATTAAAACATTTAGTGGAAAATAATCATATCCTGAATCTTGGAATATGTACCTGTGTTAGGGATCAGGAAAAATGCTTGTTAATTTTGGCTACCCAAGTCATTCTGAGCTTCTCTTACCAGTGGAAAAATCTTGCCCTCCAATGTCCAAAGAAACTAGCCTTGCTCTGCGTGAAAATCCTGTGATAAGGCAGGTGTGGTGGTGCACACCTATAAATCAGCCACTCCAGAGGCTGAGGCAGGAGAATGGCAAATTCCAAGCTTGCCTCAGCAACTTAGGGAGGCCCTATCAAAGTCAAAAAAGAAGGAAGGGAGGGAGGGAGGAACGAGAAAAAGAGAGAGAGAAAGAGAGAGAAAAAAGAAAGAAAGAAAGAAAAGAATGAAAGAAAGAAAGAAAGAAAGAAAGAAAGAAAGAAAGAAAGAAAGAAAGAAAGAAAGAAAGGGAGGGAGGGAGGGAGGGAAAAGAAGGGGGTCAGGGATATAGTGCAGTGGTAAAGCACCCCTGGGTGCAGTCCCCAATACCAGGAGAAATAAAACCTAAGCACTGGGGAAAGATGAGTTTTCTTCCTCAAGACATGCCACAAGCACCTTTTATTGCTAGGGTCAAATGTTACTGGGTTATGGGGGACAAGAACACACTACATCTGAGGAGGAGATACTTATATACTAAAAGATTTGCAAGACTTTTCTAATATACATTAGCAGAAAGCTGTAGAAAATGTATGGGAACATATTCCAAAAATCTTAGACCAAAGATGACAGATTACAACACTAGATTGGTCTGAATTCATTAATGGGGTACACTTACCAGAGATTGTGGGTTTGATGTGTTAACTCAAGCAGCTGTGGCTCTAACAACTTGACAAAAACTTGGATTCAGTGCTGGTCTATAGTTAATGAGAGTGAGATTCCAGGGCATTCCTAATATGATGTGGAAAAGAGAATCCAGACTTTGGAGAGAATCTGAATGATGTTCTGGATTGACTCATACAACCTATACAACCACTGGCCCTCGACTGTTCCATGAGAGAGTTTATAAATCCTGTCCTTCACCTAAACATTAAAAAATATGTTAGTGGGGAGAAGATCTATGTCCTTGAAAATTTTTGTAGTTGCTCTCTTTTACTGTGGTTGTGGACTCCTCAATTTTAGTGGTGCTGAGGGGAACCTTCAGTGATAGAGGCCAATGAGCAATACTTAATCACCACAGACAAGGTAGCAGATCTACCAAAGAGACAGCACAAATATACCAGTCATAAGCATTTCCTAGCTTGCAAAGGCATTTGGCTATAATTGATAACAGTGTTTCTAAAAACAAAACTAGAGAAGCATTTTTATTAGAATATTGCTAGATTCATAAAACAAAAACTCTTGCTTTGGTAGCTCAGGGCTACCAGAGTTACCCCAGTGGATGGTCAATTTTACAAAATGGGTACAGATCATGCTCCATATTTGTGATCCATAAGAATGTCCACCAATAGGCATTGTCTTTATTGCAGGAGAGGCTTTATCCACCAGGGGGATACAATGAATTTCTCAGAGGATATTAGTCAACCTCTTGCGGTAGTCTCCCAATGTTTGATCAGTGGGGCAGGAATAACGTAGCAATAGTGGCAGGGGTGGAAGCATTTTGCTTGACTCATAAACATGGACTTACCTTCCCCAAGGTTGACCTACTACAAATTAGGCTAAGTATCTGATTTGCCAAAAGCAGTAGCCAACATGGATCCATAGAAATTGCACCATCCCCAACAGAGCTAGCCATTCGCATGTTGATTATTACAGCAGACCTCTTCCATCACACAGGAAACCAAGACTGGTCCTCAGTGGAGTGCCTTCTCTTTCCATAATGATGTTGTGAGGACTACTTTCCACTCAAAAAATGCTTTCCCTACAATCATGACATTCTGCATAATGTTGCAGCATATGAAATAATTCATTTGCAAAGGAAGGGTGAATTCATTTGTCACATACCCCATCACTTGAAAGTGTCTCTCTTAATTAAAAGATGAAATGCTTGTCAAATTATTAGACTTAGTGGAGACTCAGTGTGGTGCTCATTGGGAGAAATACCCTGAAAGAATATGAATTACAAAATCCAGGCAATGCTTTGTATGAAAGACCATTATATGATACTGTTTCCCCCACAGCCAAACTATATACGTTCAGGAAATTAAGTATGGAAGGAGACGAGCAAATCTCACTATTAATCCTAATAATCTACTCACAGAAATTGAGTAGAATTTGCTTCTTGTCCTGGCAACTTTGAACTCTGATGGTTCAGCGGTCTTAGTTCCTAAGGGGAAATGTTTGTCCCACAAATATAAAAGTGGGCCCACTGAATAGGTAGATGGGATCATAAACTGGTTATTCTGGGCCCTTGATGTCACTCAGTCAACAGGCTAAAAGTTAAAAAAAAAAAAAAAAAGGATTACTATAGTGGCTGGAGAGATTAATCTTGATTTGATCTTGATTAATAAGGGGAAATTGGTTTGCTACTGGGCTGTGTTAAACCTAGTGAATTCTTTGCTATGTCTCAATTTCCTATGCTTAATAGTGAATGCTAGTGCAAAAATACAGAAGCCAAAAAAAGATGGCTGTGGACTTGGACACTTCAGGAATGGAATTCTGTATCCGTGAAGAACTTTGAACAACTAAGGCTCTGGCTGAGGGTAAAGCAATTGGAGTCTAGTTGGTGGAAGGAGGAAGCAACAGATATCAATTATGGTTTTGTGGCCAATTACAGGAATAAATTCTAGAGCAGCCTTGAATATTTTATCTTTGATTTGTTATATGTATGTATTTATTTGAATATGATGAACATTTTTTTCCTCTTCTCATTTTGTTTTATATACAAGCTCTGGAGATTAACTTCGAAACTTCATCTTAACATAAAGACTATCAGGCTGGGGATATAGCTCAATTGGTAGAGTGCTTGCTTTGCATGCACAAGGCCCTGGGTTCAATCCCCAGCACCACAAAAAACAAAACAAAAAAAGATAAAGAATATTCAGTGGGACTATAACTGAATTTGAGGAATAGTTAATATAACCTGTTATTTGATTAAGAGAATACAATTATTATTATTCAAAGAGAATAAAATTAATAATTTTTACTGAGTTGGGTTTGAGGGTGGAGATATGTCTGAAACTTGTTGTGAAACAACGGTTTAAATACTAATTTTTAGCAGTATGGTTCTTCTTGAGAATGTCTCACCAAATTAGCATACCAAGAATACCTTCCAAACTATAATTCCAAATTTTTATTAATGTATAAAATTTAATGGTGCTACTCACAATGATTCAGTTACATATTTTATCAGTTGTCTCTGGTTCATATGTGTGGGTTAATTTTATGTCCAATTGGAAAGGAAGGTAGGAGTTGAAGTACTCCAATCCACCCTAGAACTGTGTGATTAAGCATGTCAAATATCTTTATCAAAATATACACCATAATGGTTGCACCATTTTGCATTCCTACCAGCAATTTATGAGTGTACCTTTATCCCCACATCCTCACCAGCATTTATTGTTGCTTTTATTCTTGATAATTGCCATTCTGATTGGAGTGAGATGAAATCTTAGAGTGGTTTTGATTTGCATTTCTCTAATTGCTAGAGATGTTGAACATTTTTTCATA
>JAJEJO010000673.1:243458-298917 GCA_020662805.1 Glaucomys volans | reverse complement strand
TATTCACATTATTGATTGTTTCTTTTGCTGAGAAGAAGCTTTTTAGTTTGAATCCATCCCATTTATTGATTCTTGATTTAATTTTTTGCGCTTTAAGGGTCAACCACCATATGATCCAGTTATCCTACTCCTTGATTTATATCCAAAGGATTTAAAATCAGCATACTACAGTGATGCAGCCACATCAATGTTTATAGTTCAACTACAATAGCTAAACTATGGAACCAACCTAGGTACCCTTCAACAGATGAATGAATGAAGAAAATGTGATTTTATACACACACACACACACACTCACACACACACATATATGTATAGATGATGGAATATTACTCAACTTTAAAGAAGAATGAAATTCTGGCATTTGCTGGTAAATGAATGGAGTTGGAGAATATTCTGCAAAGCGAAATTAACCCAACCAAAAAAACCAAGAAGGCCAAATATTTTCGCTGATATGTGGATGCTAATTCACAATTAGGGAAGGGGGCTAGGGAAGAAGAGATTTACTATATATTAGGTAGAGGAGAGTCAAGGAAGGAGAGGGGACATGGGGATAGGTTGGATTGTAGACTGAAACAGACATTATTACCTCCTGTACATATATGACTGCATGACCAATGTGATCCTACGATATATACAATCAGAAAAATGAGAAAATACACTCCATTTATGTATAACTTATCAAAATGTATCATCATGAACAACTAATTAGAACAAATAAAAAATTTGAAAAATATATGCACCAGAAGAAACATGTATCAGTTTACAGGAAATGAGATTGTGTTATACAATAATCCAAGAAACTCACTGTTCCAATCCTCAGTAACCCTCTAGGTTTAGAGGTATATTTGATCAAGTGAAATTCTTTCACTTGTCAGAACTAATAGTGTAGATCTTATCTTGAGTTTGTGTTGCAGTGAAACTTTCTTTAAAGTCTGCAGACTTTCTTGTGCTTACAAACACGAATTATATAACCATAATTTTGACTTCGCTAATACATATTTGGGAGAATTTGGAGAGAGACTTTCTGGTAGCAAGGTTTGGGAAAAGGTGGATAGTCTCTATTCTTCATTTATCTCGAATGAACAAATATTATCAGTCTTTGCCATAAGTACTTGAAAATTCTGAATAATCAAACTGGCCAAATTCAGTTCATGTCATGTTGAGTAAGACATGAATTGAGACCCTTGTTATCTATATGTTGATCTGAGTTGCTAATGAGAAAGTTTTTACACTCTGCAGAGTTGAGAACCAGTATGTTAATGGGTACAGAGATAAGTATGTGAGCCTTTTTTTCCTCTGAGAAAAAAATAAATAATCTTTAATTGTTGACTTAAGAAAAATCAACTTAGGGTGATATTCATGTTAATAAAAATATTTCAATGAATATTGAATAGAATTTACTGCTAAATAATGCTTTATCATTTGCTGCTTTACTTGACTTTGGCTTCTATCAAGCAAATTTTAAACTTAGAATCTTTTCTGCATTGGGAGATTTGTGAAACAAACTAACAAACCTTAGAACCCCTGCCTGTATCTGCTTCCTGTTAAATAGGTATAGCAATTTCAAAGCCCATATTGATATGTAGTCTGCTGGTGCTGTGAATTTCTGATTGCTTCCTCAAGAAAAACCTTCGTGATTAAGCTGCAGGGGCTGGTTGCACGGGTTTGAATCATAGCTCTGGCTTACCTAAGTAGATTTATGTCCTAGTTTGTATTCTGTTGTTACAACAGAATACTTGAGACTGGGTAATTTATAAAGAAAAGATGATTATTTACCTATTGTTCTGGAGACTGGAGACTTCAAGCTTGAGTGACCACATCTGGTAAGGGTCTCATGTTGTACCATAAGATGGTGGAAAAAGCAGAAAGGCAGGTGGGCACACACAAAAGAGAAGCATATGTGCAATAGAAGGAGAGAAAAACAAAAAGAGAGAGATGGTGCCAGACTTACTTTTTTAATAACAAACTCTAGCAGTAACCAATCCACTCCTGGAAAAGTGATAACCCACTCCCACAAGAAAAGCATTAGTTCCTTTTTATGACCTAATCACCTCTTTAAGGCCCTGACACCTCTCAACTCTGCCTCAATGAGGAATTAAGCCTCAACATGTGTTTTGGTGGGGATGAACCACGTTCAAGTTATAACAGGTTATTAGTTGCCTTGTGACCCTAGAGAAAGGTACTTAACCTCTCAACGTTTCAATTTCCTTATCAGTAAAATGGGGATAATAACAGTAGTTACTTCATAGAGCTATTGGGCATAATAGATGAAATACCTTAAGTATAAATTAAAGAAATCCTGGTATAGGTTAAGTGCTCAAAAATATGATTTATGCTACCTTATTACCTTATTAGTTCTTATTTGATTTGTTAACACTGGTCAATCTTTACATTCCACCCCCATCATTAGCAGTGCAGTTCTAAACTCTGAAGGTAAACTGAAGAAAAAGAAAAATCTCTGTGAAGTTCCAAAAAGCTATGGAAGTAATAGGATGTTGTATTTGCTTCCACCAAACCCGTCCTGCCCCTCCCTTATTGGAGAGCAGCCTGCAGAACAGGTAGAATTGCTCTCACCCAAATAATGTTCTTCTTCAGTCAATCTATGCCCAAGCCAATTAGCACATGGTTCTGGTCAGGAAGGTTGGTCCATGGACAGGTTGGTCCATGTCCAATGAACATGAAGCTCATTGATTGTGGGAAGCAGTGCTCCCCCTCCCACCTCTAAATTAGAAATAGGAGCAGTGATTTCACTGATGGAGGCATCCATCTTGCAATTGAGAAGGAAGCGAGCTTTCACGCTCAGCTGGTAGAAGAAGGAAAAGCAGCAAGAATTACAGAAAAGTGGAGTCATGTCCTGATCATACCTGAAGCTCACTCTCTGCTTTTTGCATTTTCTAACAGTGTGCTATGATCAAATTCCCCTCTCTAATGGTCCCAGTGCTACTCCAGCCCCCATTTATACCACTCAACCAAGACTGTTCCTTATGTGAAGATCAAATGGATTTTATTCCTTTTTTTAAACTGTACATATTGTTAAAATCATGCTGAATTTCAGATTCATATTCATCAGATTCATAGTTTTCTTCTATAGCATTTTCCTCCCCTGTAGTTTCTGATTGCTTTGCTTTTCTTCCTCAGGAGATGAAATACATACCTTTCTCATCCTATCCCTACTAACATCATTTCTTGTTCATTCTCTAGTTTCCTAAAATCCTTTTCTTTATCTTAAACGTATTTTAGTTAGAGCCTACTAAATTACTGATCTAATGCCCTGGTCAACTTGCCAAATATTTAAAATATTGAATAGCTAATTTTCAGGTAATTTTGTTCCTTTCACGAAAGCTTAATATTTGTTCTTTTCTTGCCCCATCCTGCCCTTGACTTTGCTCTTATCATTTTACAAAGGAATGCATAAATGGGCTTTCCAATTAACACTGTTTACTGGTTTTTCTATTTGTGTGAACTTAAGTCCTACCCTTGCCCTTGCTGTGGCAAAAATTGCCAGGACAGAGTACTTCAGTCCAAGGCAGTAGAGGGGAAGAACCCAAGTCAGCAAAAACACCCCAGTAGGTCGAATTTAGGGGAAGTCACACCCAGTCATGTATAGAGTCTTTGAGCACAATAAAAGCTTCAAAAAGCATCCTAATTTTCAGCAAATTCACACTTTGACGACCTTTTTTTTCTGCTTCTGCTTTCATTTGGACAGATTGTTCTCAGCCTACCTTCTTGGGTCCCCACTTCCCCAGCTCATGAGTTATCTCATTTCTTTCTTTTGGTGTTCAGATTCATTTTTGTGGAGTTCAACAATTCTAATTATCCTCTTCAAAGAAGAGTTCCAGATAAGTAATATTTCAAGATACTGTGTTCCAGAAGAGGACTTCATTTTGCCCTCATGAACAATTTTTTTTTGCATTGTGTATTTTATTTTATTTTTATTTATTTATTTATTTTTTATTTATGTGGGTTGGGACGGAGGCAAGAATGGAGGAAGGATTGCATAGAGGAAAAAGAGGGGTAGGATCAGGATGGGGGTAAGAATAATAACAGAATGAAATAAACATCATTACCCTCTTGAACAATTTTAAAAACTGGACAGACTTTAGAATTACAGGTTCTTCATCGTTTTTACCTTGAGTTGGAAGCTCAGAATTACTACATTTTAGTGTATGTTGGTTCCTCTCAAAATGATACCAATGTGATTCACATGTCTAGAGATCCCAAACTCCAAAAATTCCTTCCACCTGTTATTCTACAGATATCTCTGTTCTGGCACCTTTCACCCTCAGGGGTTGCCGTTATGTGTTTACAGAAAAGAAAGGAGACAAATGCACTTGTCAACTGATATTTTGAAACATCAGCTTTGCCTGACTTTCTTTAATTAAGTCAGATCCTTTGGTTTACATAGTGCAAATAGTATATAAATGTCTACATTAAACAATAGATTATGTGACATTGAGGGAAAATTAGGAGGCTTTGGATCAATCCAGTTGAATCAATTTTAAATTAGATCATCTTGAGAGAAAAAGTGAAGTAGAAAAAAACTGAGAAATGGAAGAAGAGTCAAGTTTTGCATCAGGAAAGGCACTGAGGAGAAGCAAGTTGAAGTCAAGCCAAGTCAAGCAGTAATCTTGTGGTGTTCCTTTCTTGATCGATATTTGTGTAAGTCCTGGTTGGAGTATAATTGTATCAGCACATGAGGGAAAGATAAATAGAAATTGGGAGGAAGTGGACTTTGACTATAAGTTATTTATTGTTTCACAAATTGCTCCATCCAGAAGCTTGATCTGAGCTTCTACCAGATTAAATGCAAATAAGTTGTAAGAGAAAAGAACTAGGAAACAAAAGTCCTGAGTTTACAAAGAAAGCACCTGTTCTGTGTGCAATAATTTGTCAATGAACTCTCCTTCTCAGTCACTCCAGACCTAGTGTCTCTGCATTTTTAAAAAATTCTGTACTTTAAAATAAAAAGAGGGCATGATATTCCCTGATGTAACATTATATCCTGAGTTCTAGAAATACTTCCCTTCTGTTTTCCAGTAAAAGCCCATTTACATTGATTAATTAAAAGGGAGACATTTTCTTTTGGCAATGGAAACAGTGGATTGCCCCTTATTTAGTGCCTTATTAATAAGAAATACTGGGCTTGGGATACACATTAACAGAACAACATTTCAGCACTATAGCAAGACTTCTGCCCTCATGTCTTTGAGTTGCCAGCCTTCTAAGTGGATACTCTTCTGTGATACAGGGAGGCTTTTGAGATTCTGGTTGGTGGGGGCAGCAGCAATGCAAATACTTTATGTAATAGTTAATCTATTAAAATACTGACAAAATGATTTGAAATAAAGAAAATAAAACAGTGAAATTCTATTTGGGACTGTAGTGGGAAATGAACCCTCAACCAGAAAGTTTCATGAAAAACAAAATAAAGCAAGAAAATGTGTTGGTCAGTTTTCTGCCACTAGAAAAATGCCTGAGATAAATCAACTTATAAAGAGGAAAGGTTTATTTTTGCCCACCTTCATTAGGAGGTTTTATTCTGTGATTGGTTTACCCTGTCACTCTTGAGCCTGTGTCAAGGCAACACAATATGGCAGCAGTGCACGCAGAATAAAACTGCTCACCTCTTGACCAGATGGCAAAAGAGAGAGAGAAAGAGGAAGAGGCCTGGGTCCGACTATTTCCATTAGGAATACATGCCCAAAGACATGAAGACCACCTGCTAGGCTCTACCTCTTATTGTTTCCACCACCTCTCACACCATCTAGCTGGGGACTAAGTTTTAACATGAGTCTTTGGGGGACATTTAAGTTCCAAAGTAAAGGAGAAAGAAAAAACGAAACATGAAAAACATTTTGTACTGTATAAGATAAACAAATTCAACAACCAACTCATGGTTCGCAAAGTAGGAAGATGGTTGGAGTCTTTTCTCAAAGAAATCTAAGAATTTGCAATTATCTTTCAAAAAGAACAGGGAAGGCCAAAGAAACCACCATATCTGGGTCATAGCCATACTAACTATACTAGAAACTAGTTGGAAACAGTACATCATAGTGTGGACACAAAATTTAAAGAGACTGTTTATGAACTCAGAACCAGTACTAGCAGCATGTTGTTGGAGTTGGGTCTTTTGAACTCTGGGTCACCTCAATTGTTTATAGCATAAGCAATACTTTTTGTTTTGGTTTTGTTTTTACTAGTTCTGACAGTCAAGTGCAAAGCACAGACATACATATTCAGAAGATACCATAGCTCTGCCTGTATAGTGTCAATTCTGTCCGTGAAAAGAGTGACATAATTATATTAGATAATTTTTCTCATCATGTTAAAAAGAAATATTGATTTAATACTTGATACTATTAACTGTCACCCATGTTACCACAGTTTTATTTTTAAAACTAATAAAATGACTTAAATACTGTATTTAAACAATGCATATGAACCATAGTTTACCTGCACAAGAAAGACTTACTTTATTACCAAAAATTATTTTTAGGGATTTAACTCAGCGACACTTAACCACTGAGCCACAACTCCAGCCCTTTTTGTATTTTATATAGAGACAGAGTCTCATAGGTTGCTGAAGCTGTTAAGAAATGTTCTCTCCAGCTCTACTGAGGTATAATTGACAAATAAAAAATATGTACTTTTGGTGTACATCTTGATGTTTTGATATATATATAGAGAGAGAAATGATTATCACAATCAAGCTAATTCATATATCCATCACTTCAGATAGCTTTAATTTTTTTGTGTTGAGAGCATTTAAGATTTACTTCCTTAACACATGTCAATTATCTGATATAGTATTATTAACTATGGTCTCTATGCTATACATTAGAGATCCAGAATTTATTTTTCCTCCGTAACTGAAACTTGTGCCCACTGATTAACATCTCATCACTGCTTCCACTCCCAGCGCTTGGAAACCCCTACAACACAATGACTCAATGACATATTAAAAAACAGTATATTCAATTGTATATAAATCATGATCTCAGATGAAAAAAATCAAAATGGATGGAAGAGGAAGGTTTTCAAATTAAAAAAAAAAACTTTTCAAATTTCCTGTGGTGAAGAAAATACTTTTCTAGTTAGAAAAAAATGCATATTAATCTATCACCCTTGAATTCTGAGATAAATAAAATTGGTTTAATTTTTCCATATTTTCATAAGAATATGTAGGTTTTATTCATCAACTCCACTTTATCATGTATTCTTAGGTCTTAGAAAAGCAGATAACTCAGGAGATAAAGATCATTAATGCTAAATGTATAGCTTTGAGATCATAATTGTTGATCAGTTTTATGCCATCCCAGGGACACAGAATACATCCTGAATTCTGACCCATATCCCAAACAAGGGAAAAAGCATAAATGTGTGGTGGCCTACACAACTCTTTTCAGCACTGTCATCCCTATTCGTGATGAAGAGTTTAGTAAGTACAAATACTTCCACGTTAGAACTGACATGATCTGGAACCACTATGAGGAACTAATTTGAAAGTCCACTTTGATCCTCCACATGAAATAAAGTAACTTTAATGGCACAAAGATGACATTTAGTATTGACACCGTGAAAAAAATTTTCTGATGGGTTCATGAAACTTCTAAAGGGAGAAATTTGATTTTTTATTTTGGTTCTTTTTATCAAAGCAGAATAAGTAAAAATGAATCCTAAGGAAACCTGGTAGCAAGTCCTTTTTTGAGTGTTGTTTTTGTTTTATAGTCAACCAAAAAATGTCCTTTTCCAGATGTTTGAGGAACCCTGGCATTGAAGCCAGAATTAAAGACAGGCAGTTAGCGTGGAATACGTAATCTGGTCGAATTGAGAAAATGCAGACCAATTTGAGTCTGGGAAGTTGGAAACCACTCCTGGGAGATTGGAATGTTCTTGTCTCCAGACCCCTTTGATACCATCCCTCCCAAAAAGGTTGTTAATGAAGCAACTCCTGAGCAGACAGAGAGATACTAATCAATGGCCCCTGGGCTGCTGCTACCTTCTGCCTAGCACTCCACCTAGGCCCTTCCAGCCCACCTGCTCACCCCCTGGTCATTCCACTAACATCTCCCAGTCACTGTATACGATGGGGCAAATGAAAAGATAAGGGAGAAGAATACAGGAAAACTAAGGAAACTTTAGATGTACAAAAGGGACAGAATTTCCTCATCCCACAGATTCTGCTTTGGGTCCCCTTCTTCCATCTGGGAGAAGTCTAATTTACTATCTTTTAATAAAGCTTCTTACTTTCTACTCTACACTTGCCTCAGCATGCTTCACTGGTGTTATACTTCAACATTTGAGGAAGCAGGACTTGTCAAGGTAACTGATAACCCGTGGTGTCAGCATGATCAAAAGACACCTCAGTGATACTCTATGTCCCATGCCCATAGATAGAATTGTGTCATTCAGGACAGAAGGTCATGGGAGCAAGGAACAGGTCCAGCATGGTAAGCTGGAATTTCACTGTCTTATTCCCACCTAGATGAGTACAAATCATCTTTCCTTGCTCTTATTAATGTCCCTCAATTTGAGAAATCAATGGTGGGTGCCACCATTATGTCACATGTTTTATAAACAACAATCCTAGAAACCATATAATCAAGATTGCAGTTTTTTGGTTGATGACATGAGGTAGAATTGAAAGCTCCAAACATTCTTTACTTTTCTACCTAAGCCATAATGCTAGTCTCCTACTTAAATCATTGTCAAATAGAAAGATATAAAATGGAAATGACAATATGAACCTTATAGGACTGTTGTAAGATTTGGGAATAAAGTATTGTTAAAACAAAATAAAAAGTCACTTGTTATGAGTGTGTTATAGTTTAGATGTGATGTCTCCCAAAAACTCACGTGTAAGACAATGCAGAAAGGTTTGGAGGAGAAATGATTGGGCTATAGCCTCAACCTAATCAGTTATTTATTCCCTGATGGGATTACCTGAATGGTAACTGGAGACAGATGGGGTGTGGCAGGAAGAAACGGTTCATTGGGGATGAGGCTATGGGGTATTTATTTTTATATAGAGAGTGGAGTCTCTCTCTCTGCTTCCTGATCATCATGTGAACTGGTTCCCTCAGCCACACTCTTCCACCATGATATCCTGCCTCAACTTGAGCCCTGAGCAATAGAGCTTACTGTCTATGGATTGAGACCTCTGAAACCATAAGCCTCCAAATAAACTTTTTCTCCTCTAGAGTTGTTTTTATTGGACCCTTTTAGTCACAGCAGCGAAAAAGCTGACTAAAACAAAGTGAAAGTCAAAGGTTTCCTCATGATTCCTGTGAATTCCATGGAGTGCTATAGAATTCAATGACAGTTTTGAGTCTGGGGTTCAGTGTCTGTTGAATCTCACTAATTTATCTTGTTCAGTGTCTGTCCTCTACAATGACTCATTCTGATTTGAAGAATCTGAGCTCTTCTGCATATGTGTGTGTGTGTGTGTGTGTAACTTTATTAAAGGAGTGGGAAGATGAGGGGCTTTATGGATCCAAATGGCTTGGAAAACTCCAGTTTTATGTGATCCAACCTCTGATTATACTGTTCTGAGCCCCTCAAGCTGGGACTCTCTGGCAATGCACTTAATCTTAGTTTATTATCTTCCGTTCCATTGCATGGAACTCCTATTAAAAATCTACCTGAAGATTCATTAATACCTATAAACTAGTTTTACTTTTTAGCCCTAAAAGAGACTGAAGTGTCAATCTTCCCATGTTTCTTTTCTACCAGGCTCTGAAAGATTTAAAAAAAAAAAAGCCCATGATTTGCTTTCCTACAATTTTTAAGCTGCCCATTTGAGAAAGCAGAACTGGTAAAAGTCAATACAGGTCATAAATAGTAATTTGTTGTTCTGTAACACCAATAAACACCCTGGAGGCCCATGGTGGACTCCATGACCTGTGGGAAGTATTCAGTAATGGTGTTTATGATGATTAGTGTTCTTTATCACATTCCATAACCACCCTTCTTCTGCAGTTGGCATTTAACATTGCCATCAAGTTTCTCTTTTCAAATTTTTACTCAAGCAAAATCACCTCCTGTTACAGGGGGCTTTCTAATTTATTACAAATTACAATCAATAACAAGTATGTATTGTAACAGAAGTAAATTCCTCTGGAGTCCAGTCTCTGCATTTTAGAGATTAGGAAATTTGAAATCTAGGAAACTCACAGCCTGCCCAGACATACAAAAAGTTAGTGACAGTTTGAAAGACGGAGCTTACCCATTCCCTTTAGATCTACTGACAAACTCATGAAACATAGAAGGGATTTTGAACCAAGATCCATGAATTCTGTGACTTATTTTTTATTAATAATATTACCCTTGTCAAAAGCCTATCCTGTTTTCTATCTTCTATTTAAAAATTAATCAGGTTATTAGGATTTAGTAAAATCCACAAAATTTCCTAGTTTGCTAGGATTGTCACTTTTATATATAAATTAATTATTTAGGATGGCATTGAAATTTGGCGCATACAAGATTCTAGTCAACTTCATTTATTTATGAGAAGGGAAAAATGACCAGGAAAATACTGACACTAAAAAAAAAAAAATTGTGTACAAGACAAGGTAGCTCATGTAAGACTGTTAAATGAGAGGAGAGGGCAGCAGGCTTGTGATTCAGCAGGGCATGGACTTTAAGAAGGAGTCTGTCTAAGGTGTGGGTTATAGCATTTTCTTCACTGTAAGCAAGTGTTAGCATGTTGGAAAAACTCTGCTTGAAATTTCTTCATCCTGGATATATGTGTGCAAACATTCTCATAGCCACTTCTGCACATTAGAAGTCCCTAGGGCTGACTCTGCTTCTTGTTTCTCTGGTTGTTTTCTGCCAAATGGTGTTCCCAAGCCTGGTTGCCTGGCCACACAGCTCAATCAGTTTATCTTCCATTCCTTGACTATTTCAAGGAGAAGCTCTTGGGAGCCAATTATCACTGTTTCTTCCTCCCTGATAGAGTTGTTAGACCTATGAGCTGTGGGCAGTCACTACAGGATTCTTGGGGAATATTTGAGTCCAAAGAATAGAATTCAGCTTCCTATCCAGGGATAAGGTAAAAGGACATTACCTGCTGCTCCCAAAAAGGTTTGAACTTCCTATTAAAGTGTCAGAGCCTCTAGTATTGGTGCAGTGAGATATTGCATTCCAGATTTTTGCTCTAGTAGTTTTCACCTAAATCATTCATTTTTCTTGCTCATTTACTCTGTGGTTAATTGCTTTTTAAATAGTTTGAATGACTCTTCGTTTTTAACTTTGAAACTGGAAGGTCACTTCCTACCCTTTTCCTTTTTGTATAATATTTAAAAAATGACCATATCACTGCTCACTATTTTCTGCATGAAAGATGAGATTGTGATTATATAATCCAACTGCCATTACAATCAAGAAGCCCCCACCTTTACCCAAAGATGACCCGGAGCTTACTATTTAGTAATACTTACATTTTTAGTCCACATTTGTTCTAAGATTTATGGATATGGGGAATTAACCATGTTTAAAGTATCATACCACACTATGAGATACTCCTATGCACAGTAGTATCTGGGATATTGACTCACTCTCTTATTTTTAGCTTGGTTTGTCTCAGTTTAAGTCAAGTGATTGGTTATGTGAGCTTTGTAAAGTGTCTGGGAACTTGAATTAACTCCCAGGGGTTACAAGTGAGAACTTAATGTAATCTAGGAGAACAAAGAAAATATAGTCCATTCAAGGACTTAAAACTTTTGCTGCTGATTTTAATGCTTTTTCAGTAAGAAAGGCCCTGCCATTTAGCCACCTAATTAAGCAAAATGACTTGTCTGATAAATTCACCTCTTAATGACAACCAGATGCCCACCAAAGTCACTTGGGTCTTTATGAGTAATGATTATTAAAAATTGCTATTAAGTATTTTACATTAGGAGTTTCTGTTCCTTGAGAAAACTAAGACTACATTTTAAGATAAAAGGAGCAAATGCAAAAATGATTTTAATCATTTTGATTTTGATCATAAAATCATCAAATGATTTTAATCATATGGGCATGCATGATATGTAGGAGATTAAAAAAAAAAGTCAAAAACTTGCTGAGCACCACATGAGATATGACTGCTTGGATATGACATCTCAGACTATTCATAGTCCACCCACGTCTCCATGTAATAAGGTGTTAAAAGGACATGGTATAGCTACTCTAATGAACTTGTCACTTATCTAATGCTCAGTTTCCCGGTAGATAAAATGGGGTAATAATTCCTACTTTGTAAGTGGACATTTTTTATAAAGGTAAACACTGTGAGTTCTGTAGCACATTACAATTCCATGGAAATGATGTGGTGTTATGAAGAGGTCTTGCATTGTGTCATGGTTTCCTGTGGCAAGAATAACGTGATTAAATAGATAATTCCCATTATATTTAGCCTGAATGCCCATCCATAAACCTGGTACAATCTCTGAACAAACGTAGAGTGGTATACACATCCTTGTGTTCAAGTGTTGAAACTGTATATACAGTTTGTTCTTATTTGAGGTAGGAAAGAGAGGGTAAAGACAACTATCAGATAACAAGACATCTCACAACATGACAAGCTCCATATTCATAGGTTCACTGGATTGGGGGAACATATGCTGTCTCCTCAGAATTGATTCCCCTCTTCCTTTCAAGTTCAGTGCAGGCTATCGGGTAATCAAAGGAGACTGTTTTCTTTCTTTCCAGATTTCCAGAGAGCTCAAGTTCCCTAATGTGTTATTATACCAGAAAGTGAACAGACAAATCCTGTTGGTTTTTCTGAGAAAAGCCATATTCCTTTGGCCAACCCAGATGAAGCAAGTTCCTTAGTAAAATATGATTTGTGGAAGTAGACAGGACACTGTTGATGTATCCTTTCCCCCAGCTCTGGGCACTAAACTTCCCTCTTCCTCTGACTTTACTGAAGGGCTGACTTCTAGACTTTCAGAGTGGACACAGAGCCAACCTCTATATACAGACCAAGGAGATCTAGGGGTATCTTAACTTCCCAGAGTCAATGGCTCTGTAGCGGGGCAGGGGGAGGGGGCGGGGGGAATGGATGACAAAAGCACAGCTTCCTTGATTTGAGTCCTGAGTTACCATGAATTTCTTTTTTCCCTCAGGAGGACATCCATTAAAAACTTGCATGATAGTCCTTGTCTCAGTCTGTTTCTGGGAGAATCTTCCCCAAAAGGCCATGGTAAGAGGCTTTAGAGCAGGAAAGATGAGGAAGAGGAATCTTTTCTCTTCACTTCTCTAAGTGACCAAGGTGGAAGGAAAGGTAATCCTCAAAATTCAGAAACTTGCTCCTATTAGATAAGAATATACTGATTCTGCACCTTAAATAATTCTTTATGCTTTTATGCACTATTTAGATATTCAAGAGCCACATGCTACAGATGATGATAAGACTCCAGGGTAAAGTTAGAACTAGAAGAACTGGCCATTTGTTTGAGGGATCTCACCTATCCTAACCCTACATGTCTCTGAAATACCCAACTTAACTATCAATGCCAGTTTGTAAACTTGGCATTAACCTAGACACATGAAGCAGTACTCTTATTTCTGAGATGAAATGGGAACAAATATCAGGCTGTCACAATTATGGGATTTCCCCTGAAGCCAACACAGTTTGGATTACAGCAACTGACAATACTTACCTTAACCCGTTAAGTAATATATTGGACGCTTTTTCATCATTGCCGTGTGGTAGAAATACCAAGGCCATCGAACAAATGTCGGGCACTATTGCAAAACTTGTGGTGTTAATAGAAGCCATTTCATGAACATCATAGCAGTGATTAGAAAGCTGTTAGCATTCATACATGCATGTGAGTGCACCTTGGAACTTTGCTTGTATTTTATATTTCCAGAGAATAGAATGAAACACTAGGCCTTTAACAATTGGGCACACCTGGATAGGAATTCTACTCATTTCTCTCTTCCTCAAAAGCTGAATCTGAGTTGCTGATCATGATCTGTGTGAGCAATGTTACCTCTTTCTCTACTGCTGTCAAGGTTGGCTTTTTCCATATCCTACTAACCTTTCTTCATCTGGATTGGCTGTGTATAAACTTTTGTTAAACTTTATCCTCAAGGCAGGCAGTAAGAAGGAAGTCTGGCAGCGCTAAGACGCTGACACGGGGCATCTGAGAGAGATGCTTGCCCATGGAGAAATCTTATTCATCAAAATATTTGCCAGAAGGAAAGAAACTGACATCCAATTGCTCAAATTGTGTTCACTGACATTTATCTTTGGGTGCAATCATTGTTTCCTGCTAAGCAACACCTTATCTGCGCTTGGACACAATTGAAACAGGAGTTCAAAGAAAAAAAACCGTAGCCCAGGTAAAAAGGAGATGTGTAGCCATGCAGTGATTTGATAGGAGCCAATAGGATTTAGGTGAAGTAAGGAAAATGAGTCTCTCCCTTTAGGAGGAAAAATCTTATAGAGATCCTAGATGGTAACAGGCATCGGTTATTGTGGAAACAGGCCTTTCAATTGGCTGCTTCAAAATACTTCTCAAATGAAAACAGTTATTTTTCCAACCTTTACTAAGGGTTGGAGGGAAGTGTTATATGAGGAAAAGTAAAAAAAGAGCCAGGTGTTACTGTCTCAGCCTGCATTTCCCTTCAGTGAGTTCCTTATACGTACACAGGGACAGCTGCTGTCAGTTTCCTTGGGGGTAGATGTTAAAAACAAAACTGAACTAAAAAGCCTCCCCCGCTTGCTCTCTCTCCTCTCCTCTTGCCCTCTCCCTTTGGGGACTGAAACACTCTCCTTCTGTTTCCCACAGCGTGCAGTGGGGCATCCAAGCTGCCCCCGGCATCCTCCAGTGAGCAGAGCAGCAGGCCTGGCTCTGTCATGCCCCATCTCTCTCAGCCTCTAAGAGGCCTGTGGAGAAACGGCCCAGCTGGCAGGAGCACACAGGCTGCTGGCTGCCTCTCAGCAGAGAGGCTTCTCACAAATTGGCCAGAGGCTGCCTTCTGAGCAGAGAGGGAGGAGGGCCAACACCTTCAGCTCTTATTTGACTCTCCCTGCCCCCGCAAGGTCAAGAAAGCAAAAGCGCTTTTCCCTTAGAAGCTCTAATTTTTAGTGAAGCCATGTGCCTTGTATTTGCAGGTCAAGAAACTGCGAGTTTAATACTCTAATCTACTACATGTGCCCCTTTAATTCTGTAACCAACACACACCCAGTGCTGAGCACATCCAGGCACTGTGCTAGGTGTGGGGATAAACATGGAAAATCTGGCCCTGCACATAGAAGACCTCACAGACCAAAGTGGAAGAAAATTCTCTTGCAGACAGTGTGGTAATGAGAGTGCAACAGAGAGCGTGGGGTGGGGAGCATTGAGGAAAGGTGTGAATGACGTGGGTAAAGGATGACAAGGGGTTAGACTGGCCACATGTGGGAGCTCCCTGACTGCAAGCTTCCTGCAGAGAAAGCTCTTTGCGTCTTTCCCAGCCTGCTGTGGTGAACATGCATCCCTTGACAGGGTCCTGTGGTTCAGCAATGTTGCCATGACTCTCTCCATCCCCATCCCCATCCCTGTCCAGCACTTCAACCTGTTCTGTGTTTCTGTCATTCCCAGGTGGGCCATCTCCAGGGCAGAGTCCCTAGAAACTCAAGCCTACTCTAATATCCTCCAGCTAGCAAACTCAGCTGTATATGGAAGAGCCAGTGTTTCCCAAAGTCCTGGCAAAACCCCCAAGCTCTACTTAGACCTGAGGGTCTGATTCTCATTCCTAAAACAACCCTAAGGCAAAGGAATATGCTCACTGGCTGTGTTGGATCATTCTTATCTCAATACAGACATTGGGATAGTTCCCTGCTGCTATTGACAAAAATTTTAAGGACTAGATTGTTGGCAAACAGAAAGCAAAGCTGTACACTATTTGTGTAAAGCTCTGGTCTTCTGTTTCTCTGTCCATTACACTAGGTAAACACTCTCCAAGGGAGTCTGAACAGGGAAAAAGATCAGGGGCTAAAAGAGATGAAAGAAGGAAGAGGAAGGTCAACTTATTGATCAAGAACACTATGTGGAAGATAGCCAGCAGCACATATTTTTAAAAGGGTAATCCAGTAGGCACTTGTTCAACACCTTTAATATTTGAGATGCCTCCGACTTGTTCAAAACCTTCTTTTTAATTGAATCCATCTGTGAAGACTCACTTATTTGGAGCACTTGATATGGGCTTACCAGCACTTAATGCTGGGCACAGTGCTGGATGCTGTGGAGGAGGGAAGCTTCAGGATCTCATGGAGTTTACACTCTAAGGGAAGATACATACAAATAGAGATGTGAATACTGATATAGACACAGATACACAGACAGCTAGACAAATATTACACTAGATGTGGGCGAAGGGGAAGGAGGAGGAACAAAAGAAAGTACTAATTTTAGCCTTAATTTACCTTTGTGGGGAAAAAAAAGCTAAACATATATAGTGAAAGAGATAGAGATAATAATACCACAATACTGCACAGAAGTATATGAAAGTACACTAGATATGCATACCCAGAGGAAAAATCATTTATTAGAAGAGGAAAGATTGAATTGAGAATATTAAAAAAAAGATTTCATGTATTGTTCTCCAGCTATGAAGCTGAAAGACATCCAAGTGTTACAAGGGGAAAGGAAGAAGCTCTAGTCAGTGTTCCCAAAATTATAAGAAATAAGAGACAACTTAAGTGTTTTTGTTTGTTTGTTTTACAGTACTGGGGACCAAACCCAGGGCCTCATGCACATTAGGGAAAGAATTCTACCACTGATATATGCCCAGCCCATTTTAAGTATTTTTAGAATTAGATTCCTAGGCCTAAAACAGACCTGCTGGTTTATGTTTTTCACAGGATAGCTGGATTGTCTTTATTTTAACAAATAGGTGGACTGTTTCTTACTACCCAGCAAGGTGTGGGGCCCTTGTCTAGAGGACTGGCAGGTGCCAAGGGAGGTAGAACTCAGTATGCAGGATGCCCCAGGCCTCTATTGGTACTCAGGTCTACTTCTTTTGTCTATTTCTAATGAAAACAGCAGATTGTTGTTGGAGTCCTTTTCTTTGGATTACAGAATGTGAGAATGGAAGGGGATAAGAGATGGCTACTGGATTTAGTGGGAAGTGCAGAGAATAAAGCCTCAAAGCTAACAGATCATGTGAAAGTTGACAGATTTTTCTCTGGCTACAGAGATTGCAGACCAAAACATCCAGAGTGTGTGCTTCTAATTCAATTAAGCCCCTCTGTTTTCCATCCAGTCTGCTTCCCAAGTGCTCCACTAGCATATGCCGCTGCACTAACAATGCCTTGTGGATGCACAAACCTCCCCAAGGTGGGAGAGGACAGCTGCTTAATAGTCACTGTGCACAGCAGGGCAGAAGGTGAGGAACAAGCCCTGGGTATGGTTGGGGAGGCCCTAGGTAGACCGCAGGGAAGATTCCTGACAAGACAGAAACCAGAACGGAAATCTGCTAAGGCTGTTAGTGTACTGCACATCCATAATCTGTCAGGAAATACCTTGGGTGTCTGCAACTATGAATAGCTAAGATCTTGGGGCTTCCTAACTAAGCTTGTGGGAATTAAGAGCATCACTGCTTGCTTCTGTGGGTGAGTTCTTGCTTTAAACTCCTTTTCCTGATCTCTGCATAGTTCATGAGATTCAAGGCAGCCAGACAACACTGTTAGTGAACCACACAATGGAAAGAGAATTTAATATGTGTTCCCAGAAACATTTCTGATTCTACCTGGGCAGGCAGTAAGACTGCACTTCTCTATTCCTTTGAAGATAGGTGTGGTGGCCATGATTTTCTTTGGTCAATGGAATGTGAGTGGAAGTGGTATGTTCCACAGATGTTTTATAAACTGGTACATGACTGGTCACTTTTTTTGTCCATCCAACACACTTAAAGACAAATGGAGGCAGAGGATGGGTACTCTTTCAGATTGATCCTGGAGCAAGGCTGCTGGAGAACAATGCCCCTAGATGACTCATAACAGGCACATAAAGTGAATGAGAAATTAACCTTGTATTTTACACCATAGAGATACTGGGATTACTTGTTACTGTAGCACAACCCAGCCTATGATGACATATATATCCAACGTAATCAATGCTTTCCTCCCTCTCCAGATATAGCAATCATTTTAGCATGTGTCAGGCAGATAGGGGAAAAAAATCTGTTACAGTGGTAGGCAAAAAGCATGGCAAACCTTTATTTGCTTTTCCTCATGAAAGTTTGGCCTTTCATTAAACAAACACATTTCTAACAATGCTAATGTGATGCTTTCATTAATTTATCCAACATAATTCTCATTGCTTTTTGCTGGTTTCTTGAGTCAGTCCACCATAATTCCCTGCCTAAATTGTTACAATGGCTTCATAGTTGGCCTTTCTGCCTCTGTTGTTATCTCTTTACACAAAGTTACCAGGGTGTTTTATTATTAATCCTGATCTCAAACTCATACAGAAAACTTTCCCACTTTAAACCCCACCATGCTCCCCATTGCCTATAAGATGAAGTACATGGGATATGCAAAAATGTTAGGCACACTTTAAATTTTTTTCTTATAAATGATTTAATTTACCTTCTCAGCAAACACATGTGCATGTACTCCCCCCCACACACAAAGGAAATACATGAAAAAAACTGAATCACCTATTAGCACATTATTTGAGTCTTTACTCATGCCTGTCTATCAAGTTCCCAAGAAATACTTCAGAGTCAGAATCACCAGCAAGCCAGGGCCAGTCTCTAAGGAACCCCACTGTGTTCTGTTCATCCATTCAATTTAGAGCAATTTAAAATTCCATCAATTTTAATGTTATGCATGTCCTTACAATAAACCACTACACCTTGAGCCTTAGAAAGCCTGTCTTGCACCTGATGGAGCCTCACTAGCACATCCTTTTACTCTTATTTATTGTTTAAGATACTGAAAGCCAGGGATTATTTTTTAATGGAAAACCTTGTTATGGGTATAAACTGGATGCAAACTGATTAATCCCTGTTATACCCTAGTGTATGTATATAAATTACCGAGTGATCTGTTCTTTACAAATTCCCTGATTTTTGTTCCAAAATAAAGTTGATTATCTTATCCACTAGAAAGTAACATTTATTATGAAAAGTTTGGAAATTCTGTAATAGTGGGGAAAAGGAAAGCATAAATAATTCAGTCTCAAAATCAAAAGAAAGCCTTTGCTACTATTCTGGATTTGGGGTATTTCCTTCTAGACTTTTTGTTTCTTTGCTGGCATAGGATCCCCATTTCATATTTCCCATACTGTTCTTTACTTGCCAGACAATAGACAAAGTTCTCACGCAAGCTGTATCCTGTAAGGCTAGCTACTTAACTAAGTTCCAGTGGATGAAATGTATGTATCAGACACTCCTGTCCTTGATTCCCTTTGATCAGCCAGGGTTCAGGCAGGGAATCAAAGCCTCCTTGAGTATTATGGGGAGTGAGGATTTATTACAGGAATTAGACATTATAAAAATGTGGGCCCCCTGCTGGGGAAATGAAGGTCTGAAATGGAAGCAGAAGGATCAGAGGAAGGGTTACTAATATATCTGATGCACACTGACAAGCTCTTAAAGCCAGGGCTCAAATAGAAATACAAGGAACCCAACACATCCCACCAGCATGTGAAACAGGGAAGTGGGAGGTTTGAAAACTTGCAGGGAAAGCTATTGTCCCTGCTTAGCTGCGACCTATGCAGGTGCACAACCTGCAATGTGAGGTGAGCTTGGAGCAGGCCTGGAGACTTGTCAGTGGAAGTTCATGACGCTAAGTCCATACTTAACTTCTGTTTCTGCAATTATGATCACTCTGATTATTAGCCTAATGGGCAAGGCCTGTGTGGCTCAGAAAAGAGGCTGACCAATATCTACCATTACATAGGTCAACTTGACCACCAGATCATCAAGTTACTCTTCTTAGTGGGACACAAACATCTTTTCTTATTTTGCCTTTTTTGAAAGATCTATCTGCAAAATTCTCCCCAGACTTTCTTGTCACCAAGTGATATTTCTCTGAGTCTCTGGTCATCCAACTATCATCATTCACTGGCCCATGAATCAGTACAGTTCTACACCTTCCTCTCTGTCCTTCCAGGCAATATGAATAACCAGGTGCACTGCTCAAAAGTCCTGCCTGTTGTCAGCATATCCCCTCTCCACTGTCCTTCACGCAACCCTGACTGAAGCTGTAGCATCTACTCTTAGATCCTACCAGCTTACCATGCAGAACCATCAACACTTTATGGTCCTCACTGTGGCACTACATCCAGGGGGAGTTGTTTCTCATTCCCATGCCATCACATAACAGATAAGACACTTGGGGATAACATGCAATAGAGTGAAACCCAGCAGTCACCCTTTGCTGGGATAGACAGGGAAGAAGTAAATGCGGGAAAGAACTTTGCTTAAAATAGAGTCTCCCAAAATCCTGAAGTCCTCCCTCTTAAGGAGTTATGATGTCTCTGATGGGTCCCTAGAAGAGAAGCTGGAGTGAGAGGGATGATCTCTATTAATCTTTCTTTTAGGTTGGCAGGAAAAGAATAAAGAGAAAACATGGCTCAGAAGCCAAGGTTAAAAGGACTCTTAAAGGTCATCAAACATTCAATAAAGTGAAAAGAACACTAGTCCAAGGAGAAGCATCCCGTATTTGTCCCACATATGTCATTTACTAGGTAACAGAGGATCTTGTGCCCAACCTGACTTAATCTCTTGTCCAGAAATGCCAATGAGGAAGGCTGACTCCTTGAATATCTTTTTCAGGGACATACAGTAACCGTCAGGGAAGCTGGGCTCAGAGAATGTGTGGCAATCACATGCAATTTCTTTCCTCTGCTTGCAATTTTGACCTCCACTGAGTTTAGTCCAAAGGACTGGGGAACATCTGGGTTTGGAGAAGATGTGATAAAGAGTACATCTTTCTAATGGTGTGATTCAGTCTCTGCCAAAACTCAGGTTTAGATTAGATGTCAACTCCTCTTGGAAGCCTCTCTATGTGTCCAAATCAGAATGTGCTGTTCTTCTTTCTGAGTCTCCCCACAGTCTGTTGCTAAACCTTCTTTCAATCTATTTCGACTGCAGTTAGTACCTTCAAAGTCTGTATTCTCCTTCTACCAGGTCCTTTGTTCTCATCTGGAATATGAAAACTCAGGATGTAGCAATGGTCAGTGAAGTGTGTTGTAATTTGTAACTAATAGTAGGTAAAATAACAACATACAGATGATTCAGGGTGACATTTATGATGTGTTTCAAACTCTTTAATGTCACTTTCACTCACTAGTATTCCATAGCAATTTCTTAAGCGTAGGAGACATGGGCATAGAAAGAGCAAATGCACCAGAATTTGTTTATAACTCTGAGTTTGCTCTTGAGATCATGTTGTACATATTAATGCAATCCATTAAGTGTCAAGGTAAAAAAATATTGAGGCATTCTATATTGGAATAAGATCTCCTTGAGGGGAAGTTCTCTGATTCACCAGTCTGTTAACTGTGTTATCTAAACCAGTAATATGCACTTAATAATGGTATAAATTGAAACTGAAGAAAAATGAAAGACTGAAGATAACAAAACATGTCCACATGTGGGAAGGTCAAAAAAAGGAAATTTGGTTCCACAGTCTAGTTATTGTGAATTGAACTGCTATAAACATTGATGTGGCTGTGTTACTGTAGTATGCTAATTTAAATCCTCTGGGTGTAAACCAAGGAGTGGGATAACTGGGTCAAAAGGTAGGTCCATTCCAAGTTTTCTGAGGAATCTCCACACTGCTTTCCAAAGTGTCTGTACCAATTTGCAACTCCACCAGCAATGTAAAAGTGTGCCTTTTAGATGCCCTTCAACAGATGAATGGATAAAGAAGATGTGGCATATATACACAATGGAATACTACTTAGCCATAAAGAAGAATAATGTTATGGCATTTGCAGATAAATGAATGGAATTGGAGATTGTCATGCTAAGTGAAATAAGCCAATCCCCAAAAAACAAAGACAGAATATTTTCCCTGATAAGCAGATGATGATATAGAATCTGGTTGGGGGCGGTGAGAGAGGAATGGAGGATCTTTAGATTATGTAGAGGGTAATAAGAGGGGGAGAGAGTGGGGGTATGAAAAATGGTAGAATGAAACAGACATCATTACCCTATATACATGTGTGATTAGCAAGAATGATATGAATGTACATCATGCACAACCATAGAAATGAAAATTTCTACCCCATATGTGTACAATGAATCAAACTGAAGTCTGTAAAAATAGAAAAAATAAAAAAATAAAATAAATAAATAAAGTCACTTTACCTAAGTCTTTCTGAAAAAAAAAGGGGAATTTGATCTCTTGGTGAGATGACAAACAGTTGTTTACATAGCACTTAATAACAAGTAGTCACATAATCTTATAATAATAAATAAAAAAATAAAAGGTGGGTTTAGCTAGGATCAAGTAGGTAGCTCTGCTGGCCTTGGCTGGCTCACTCATGTGTCTGGGGTGGGTTTGCAACTGGCTATCAGCTGCTCTGATGGACTTGGTTGGGACAGCTTGGGAGGCTTTGAGTTGTACCTTGTTTCTCCTCTCCTAGTGAGCTGCGTTGGGTAGGTTCTCAGGGTCAAAGCAAGGGGGCAAGGCAAGTCAGGTGACAACATGTGTGGACTGCTCAGAATCGGCCTACCATCTCTTCTGCACATTCTATCAGGCAAGCAAGTCCTCAGGCCAGCTGACATTCAAGAGATGGAGAAGAGACTGCCTTTTCAACCAGGAACTGCGTATTGCTGTGGAAAATGTTAACGTAGGAACTGTGAAGAGCAGGAGCCATCACTGTAACTAATCACAGAGCATGAAAAGATTTGACCATAAAGGACGATTGGAGCCTAGGACTGGGGATTCTTTGTTCAGCACAGCTCCATCAGCTTTAAAAATCCTTCCAGCATAATATCTAAGGTCAGAATATTCCCCCATTGGGATATCCACAGGGATACAAGCAGTCTGCACAGATTAGATCACATAGCAGCACGAGGCAGCCATTCTTCTACTTTGGACCTTATATCTGCAAGGACTTAACAAGTAAACATTATGATAAGAAAAGGACATGGTTCCTGGAGCCTGTCCTTTTTCCAAGCATGGGCCAGTGCACATGAGTACCCCTGCCTCTGGCAAAGGACTGCGACCAGAGCTTTGTCGCCATTTCTGGTTCATTGTTCCTCTTAAGGGCTCCTGGGGAGAGTCAGAGAAATAAATCAGGACATATAAGATAGTACCTCCAGCAGCTCTTGGGTAGCAAATATGTATAAGGGTGGAAATGCTCCTGATTGCTTTCCATTTATTTCTGCAGCTACCAGTTTTCCCTATTGCTTGTTGTAAAGTTTAAAACAACATCAATTTTTAAGGACTTGAAAGTGCTTTTCTATTTAAAATCAAACAAGACAAGCATCATTTTCATTCTGGGACTGTGCTTTGCTTCTTGAAGTGTGCTGAATATATAGACACCCACTGAAAAATAATAATAATAAAAAAGCTAAGTGATGGAAATGAGTAATTGCTTGGCAGCGAGTCTGCAGGGAGAGGGCTGATGTCGTGCAGCACATATTTCATGAATAATGAGAGGAGTCTCAGAGCTGTGCAATCACTGCCTATTGGGTCAGAAATTTCACATTAGTGGATTCATCGGAGCAGATCAGTGTCATAAAGACACTCTCTCCTGGGGCAAACACACCTTTCCCTTCACTGAACTGTCGTCTCTCAGTTGTATGGTAGATACAGCAAAGACCTTCTGGGAGAGGAGGGACAGACCTGGATTAGGAATATTTATATCACATCGTTCTACCCGCTCATTGCAACAGAAAGAAACAGTTTTTAGCAAAGATAAGCTAGAAAGTCTAAGACTGACAAAGAGCCTAATGAAGCATTAAATAAATATAATCAAAATGCACATGTAATTCTATGAAATTTCGCTGAGAAATAATTGGAACTCAGAGAATTTAAAAGCAGTGAGAGGAACTTCAGGTTTTTGTCTTAGGAATACCTTGGTGCAATAGCATTTATTTTTTTAAACCAAATGCTCCCGTTCTCTTTTTCAGTCTTTTGTGGCATTTTACTTCTTGTCATCTTGGAGCCAGGTGTTGTCATGACTTAGCTGGCCTTTGAACGCAAGCAGAAGTGAAGTGGTCTTTTTGGGTTGAAGCTTTAAGAGGCAGTATGCAACCTGCCATTGTTTCCACCAAAGCATTGGAGTGCCTGACCACATGGCGGCTATTCCATCAGCCTGGGTTCTGGAGAAGGAATAGTACGGAGCATTGACCCCTAGGTAACCCCGATGGACATGAAACCTGACCTGCAAATAAACAGTCCAAGCTCGTAAGACTGTCAGTTGTTTGCTGCTGCAAACTATCCTGACTAATTCACTAAGTACCTTGATGGTGGTTAAGAGAATAGTATTTTATGGTTAGTTAGAATTAAGTTTGAAGGATGCTTTGAAATGACTGTAAGTCCATATAAAATAGAAACCAGAACAGTTTGGAGAGAATTAAGATCATGCATTCAAGCTCTTTAGTGTAGTACTTGCATAAGCTTTCCAATCATCATTAGCTAATGTTATTAGCTAAACCAGACGCAGCTGTACTAAACAAGGAGGTAAACATGCTCCTCAGAAATAATTGATAGCCCTTAATGAAAAGCATAGTTTTTCAATAAAACCTCCCAAACTCTTGATTTCTTTTCTTTTCCTTTCTATCTCTTGGTTTTAATGGAGCCATAGAATACTAGGCTAAGATGCAAGTTAGTTACAGTATCATCCAAATGCTTGAGAAATAAGTCCAGAGAGTGGAGGGATGTACCCAGACACACATACTTCCTTAGGAAGAGGCAGCAGGAGAATGACGGCAACCACATAATTTATCATCCAAAAGGATGATTTTGAAAATGAATGGAGAACATTGTTAGTAATCATTCCAGAACAACAGGTGGAAAGTAAGATTTTTCTCTGGCAGACCAGAACATATGGTTACCCTAATTAGGACCTGCTTTCCCTGTGGCTGTGTCCCATGTCACTTTCCTCTGCATCAAACATCTTGATACTCTTGATGTAAGAAACTCTTTGCCATTTATGCTCCTGCCATAGATTTGTCACTAGGGAAGGAAAGAACCAAGAGACACTGCTTTCTTTTTTGAAATTCTTTACAAATCATCTTCACTTTTCTTTTTTTCCCTTTCTGCTTTCTTTGACTTAGCTTCTTTGCTTATCACTTTCAAGTTTAACTATTTACCTTGAGCAACTGCTTGCTCAATGAAGTTTTGGATACTCACTATACTGATGAACTTGTATTTGAAAAAAAAAATGACCACAGCCTGGGTAAACCTGGAGGCAAGTTTTACTGAAAATAGAATACATGTACTTTCAGATAGTAGGAAACATAGAGAAGATTGCATAGCACCAGCAGGGACAGAAATGATAGTGAAACCTCTCCAGAGATACATACAGTTCATCCATACTCAGATGGGTTCTTAAGGGAACCTGGCTCTCCCCTTATCTGTATTCAGAAGAGAAATTATAATATTTGAACATAGCAGAAATTAACTCATGAAAAATTGCAAAGGACCAGAAAACATATTCTGGCATTCTAAGTGGCAACCCAAGTATATAAATAGATCACAGAAAAGACTAAGGCCAGATGAGCAGAAATTACATGCTGGAGATCCTTCTCCATTGCTGAACAAGGTGTCCTTCCAGGTCCCTTATGCACAGATGGGCTGGGTGCTCTGGGTGGTCCATCCCTTTTTGAAATTAGAAATTAGAAATGCCCATGTATTGTGGTGCCTAAAGAGAATGGGCTGGTTAAAAAAAATGGTCTTTTCAATATTTTCCTAGAAAAACTATAAGAAATACAAATATATTAAGTGACAAAAATAGTTCTGGGAGGTGACACTATGGTCTCACTGCATCCCTGAGGCACCTGACTTTGATTGAATGTGCCTGTCCCATTGTTTCCATCCGTTGAATTATGATGCAAAGTTAACATGAGAAAGTTGAACCCAAGAAGACTTTGAACTTACCATTTCAAGGTTACTTTCTTTTTGTGGAGCCTGGAGATATGGCAGTACCTTCACAAAGTCCTGTGACCTGCGGGCTTCTTGCCTCCACATTCTCAGGCTCACCACCCTCCAGCCGCATGGCCCTTCCTCATGGTCATCACATAGACCAAACCTGATCATGTTTCCAGGGCATTTGCAATTGTTTCCTGCTCTGCCTGGGGTGTTCTTTCTGTCAATCTTGTCAGGGCTGGCTTTTCTTTACCATTTATGACTAAGAGACTTCCCTGAACATGGTATCTATGTAGGTCATGAGTATATTTCCAGAAGATGTCCTGAAATCTAACAGGTTCTCAGTAAATATTTCTTGAAAATATAAATGGATTAGTGAATGAATGAATGAATGAATTTCATGTTGATTCTGGAATCAAATAACTGAAGAGATTATTCTTTAAGGCTTTCTGAGAGCTGTTGGAAGTATTCTTTCTCCAGCAAGCTATATATGTAACTAAGGGTACAATGCAAAATACAGTAGCACCAAAAGTGTTCAGAATGCTCACAAAAGAGAATATCCAGAGGGATGGAATTTGTATGATCCAGACTTTGTATCGCATCCTACTTGAGTCTGCTGTACTTGGTTGGTCTCCAACACAGGTGTCTCCTTCCTTTCATGGCTCACTTCTCTACCTATTTTCAGCCCCACAATTACCAAATGCCTCCTAAATTTCACTCTCTGTCTTAAAACCTGCTGTGTGTGAAAAAGCCACTTCATCTCCAGGTCACTTAACAGAATTCTTTAAAATAGTGTTTTATAAAACCTGATTGATCTCAAGAAATTTTAGTCTTTGCTGCTTTTTGGCCAGAGGTTTTTCCAAAAATTTCTCTTACACGTAGAACATCATATTTTCCTCCTACTTCTTGACCAAAGTAAACAAGCTCCAACCCAGTGAAGTTCAACTGGGGTTGAACACATGGCATGGCTAGGTTTTTATGATGTGCACATTTCACATCATTTATGCTCAACTCTAAATTGACTTTAAACTTAGGGAGAGATATTATGTGACTCTGGGTTTCAAGAATGTCAATCTTTGCCTTCCACACCATTACCTTCTGCAGGTGCCCAGGAGGGGAAAGCCTTGATGGAATTGCCCTATTACAATGCTTAAATTCAAGGAGTCCAGGGAAAGAAAGGTCTGTGACAGACAAGGAAAGGTTGGTGACATCAGCTAGTCAGGAGTTTTTATTTTATAGGTGTTGGAACTAAAGAGGTAGAGAAGTGGCTTAGTAAAGGATATGCAATGATGTAACTGATGACCTGTTTTTTTATTCCTAAAATCAATTGTATTCCCATTGTAATATTTGAATGCTTTCTCTTTTGTAGCTTTCTCTCCTTTTCTCTCTCCCTCTGCTCTTCTCTCTCCCACTGACCTCAACTCCTCTAGATGCTACTGAAGTGAATACACCACGTCTTTCATTTGTTGTTTTCAATTCATTCCACACACGTGGAAAGGCACCACAGATGGAGAAGTGTTGACAGTCAAATGATGCATTGGCTCTTCCTGCCTTGTCCCTCCAGATTTGATTCCCCCCTTTCTCTCCCTTGCTCTGTCCCTGAGGGGGCTTATCTATGTAGGGCCATGAATAGACCTTTTGCCCTTTGGTTCAATAAAAGAGAAGAATTGGCAGGAGATTGGAGGGCAGGAGGAGAGTGCGGTGGGGATGTTTGTCCTGTGCTCCCTCCCTACCAGGTCACCATGGTTGGCTGTCACTTTCTGTGGAAGACTTCTATTAAGCAGTAGATCTTCCCTTGAGGCCTGGAGGGTATGAGAGATCCATGCTCTTATCTGTCCTGGAGGCATGTCACCATCCCTTATTGGGTTGCTAAACCATCCCAGGACCTATGGAAATATCCCTTTATTTAACTCTTTGAATCTCCACATTTGGAGATGGCTTCTGTTCCTTGCCTTGTCTCTGGTTAAATGCAGACGGTAGGTAGAAGCAGCCATTTATCTCCAGCATAAAGTGAGCATTTGTGTGGTCCATGTTGTCTGCTTGGATCTTTCTGTGGATATTATTTTAAATCCTTACAATAACCATCTGAATTGGGTATGATTGAGCCCATTTTGCAGGTTGGGAAGCTGTGTCTCAGAGAGGACATATAGCATGTTTAGGATCACACAGTTGGTACTTAGCCAGTGTCCTGATTTCCCCATAGAATATGCACATCTGACCCCAAACTGTTGCATAGTGATTGCTCCTGCAGTGCAAATATATCATCACAGATGGAGAGAGAATAGAAACAGGAGCAAGATTAAGTACTCAAGGAGTGAGGGGATGGTAGGGAGATTGGCCTATCTGTTCCTCTGGAACCCATCAGCAGTGCAAAGAAAGAAGACCTCTTTCACCAGGATGATGGTGGACAAATAACTGCTGGGGGCAACAGTGGGTGCCAAACTAGTCAGGAGTCTTTGAGGAGGAGCATCCTGCAGCTTCTTGGCTCCTCAACCAGTTGGTGACTGCTAAAGAGGCAAATCTGCCTTCATGCTCGCTCTCCCCACCCCCTCCTAGTGCCCCCACAGTTTGGAACAGAAGCATTATCTCCTGGGCTCCCATTTAATCCTGGCAATCAGCACCTTCATGCTTCCTCCTCCCTGCCAGTGTGGAGCGCAGTGCAGCCTGAAATTCCCGGCTCTGATGGAGAGCTCTGAATTATTCATCAGCCTGATAATGGCAGGTGATGAGATCTTTCCCCGATATGTCCCTGTCAGTAGGTGTTTATTAATCTGTTTCACCAGCCACCCTGCTCTGACTGCGGGGCCAGAAGAACCCCACCCGCCCGCCTGACATGTATCAGCAGAGACAGCACTTTAAAGACTCCCTTTTGCCTGGGAGGTCATCTGAAGGTTATTAGGAACAAATTATTTCTTCATTTCCGCTGACTGAGTAGATAGCCTTAATGATCTGTCACCTAGCAATAGCCTGCCTGTTCAAACATAAAGAATGGCAGGCTGATGGGCTTATAACTAGAATCAGTTCATTTTAGCTATTCTCTTGTCAAGCATGTTTCCAAGATACATATAATATTTACATATTCATGAGCCTCTGCCGACACTGATGCCGTGAGGGGGCCTGTCTGATAACGTGATACAAGTTTGTACCGTGTCCTCAGGCACTTAAAGTCTATTAAGTGAATAAAGTCTACCCAGGGCCTCTTTTCTGGAGGTGTTCTCTATTTTAAACACAGCGAGTGCTATCCCAATTTTATGCACTCAACTCTCTCTCCTTCCTTCTCCACCCCCCTATATCCACCAGAATCCCTTCACCCCACCTCTTAAGGAGAGAAAGCTCTGGTTTGAAGAAAACTAAGGACCAGCATGGGTTTCCCACCTCCTAGCAGAGTAAACGCATTCAGGAGATGTTTGCTTTACATTCCTTTAGGCTTTGTGTAGGTAACTCAAGTTACATTGTGTAAAGCAAAGTGAAGTTATAGCTGGATTTGCAAATTTTGGACTTTGACAGCATTTTAGAGTCTCCTTGGGCTACTTGTAGCTAATTACTATTTCATGCCTTTGATTTCACGATGGCCTATGGTCTTGTCTCAATCTTTCTAGTTGAGGATAGTGCCCCAGGCATAAACCTTGCTATAAAACAAAATCACCTGGGGAGGACCTGAACTTTGTCATTTGAGAGATTCTTATTACCCTATCTCCAATCTCCTATTTCTTACTCCACCCAAAATATTCTTCCTACCCCTATTCTGATTTGGAGAAGAAGAAATGTAATTAGTTCAGACATCTCTCCATATTAATTTATTTTGGTAGCCATGGGCTATGCCATGAAACCTCAGAGGCCTAGGAATATGAGCCAGTCTATAATTCTAGGATGTCAGTCCAGTGTGGGTTAGACCCATTTCATCCAGAGCTCAAGTTCCAACCTTTTGGGTAGGTAGGTACTACAGAAAGCAAATTGCTTTTTAAAATAGTGTCAAGGTGTCCTTGAGTGTAGGAACCTTAATAATTTACTCATAGAGAATGACAAGTACTTGTTAAATAACATCCCACCAGGGAGTTGCTTGGGGAGGATTCATCAAGCACCTACTTCCTGCAAGGCAGTTTTCCTTCAAGTGAAATGGGGATAATAACCGAAGTCCTTTCTTTCTGCTTAAGAAATCATGGTGAGGAGTAATGAGATAATAACTTGGTGAGTACATTGGGAATCCCTTGAGAAGATGACATGAAGATAACACTCAAACTATGGTTGTTTGGCAGACAGATAATAACTTCACCAAGCTAAGTATGTGCCATTCATTTGAAAATGTGTCAGAGCACTTTATTCTTCTTTCACAGAAGACTTAGAGCTATTTCAGAATGGGCATGGACTTCAGTTGTCAGGAGTCAGAATATCAACTGAAAGCCCCCCAAATCAGGGAAAGGTTGCTCTGATTGAAGACTGGGATATACTGGGTCTCCCCTTCTGCCACTATTGAAGAGAACTCTACTTTCGAAAAGGAAAGTTTGAAAATCTAGGCCTTTTTCTGATAAAGTAACATTTGCACCAAGTGGAGATTTAAATGTAAGTTTCTAAGTTCAAATTACTTACAATAAAATTAAAATTCAGTTCCCCAGTCATAGTAGCCACATTATTTCAAGTCTCCAAAGCCACTGTGGCTAAGTGCTTCCATGCAGAACCATGCAGTTATGGACCCTGTCCATCACTTCAGAGTTCTATTGGACAACACTAGTCCATGCAGTCTTGAACTTGAGTGTGTGTGCATAAAAATAACTCAGAGAGTTTCTTAGAATTCATATTTCTGAGATTCATCTTCAGAAATTCTAATGCAGTAGGTGTAACAAGATTTACAGGAATCTGAGTGTTTTAAAGGTTCTCCGATAATTTTAATGGAATGATTGGTAAGACTATCTGGCTTTATTAATATTACTTGAAGTTTGTTCCACAGATCAACAGCACTAGCACAAACTAGGAGCTTTTGTGAAAAGGAAATGCAAGAACTGAGGGTGGACTTCAGCAATTCATTAAGGAGTCTTCCAGGCAATTCTTAAATATGCTAGACCTTGAGAACCACTAGCCTAGACAGAAAAGAAATGCAACTGTAGCCCCCCAAATTATCAAAATTTAGATATAAATATTTATAGTCTAAGATGACTATATTGGAATTTACTTATACATACATAGCATTCACTTACATAAAATTCATTCATTTATCTCATCCATCCTCCTATCCATCCTTTCACATCTTTCAAGGTATTTATTATGTACCAGGCATTGTGATAAGAATTGGGAATAGAATACATTTTATGAGTCACTAGAAGAGAAGAACTTGAAGCCTCTAAACACAAAGTAATGATAAAGAGACATGAATGCTAATTACCCTGATTTTATCAGTACATATTGTATTCATGTATTGAAATATCACACTGTACCATATAAATATGTACAATTATTACCTGTTAAAAATGTCTTAAATGTTTAGGAAAGGGAAATGTTAAAACCCTGATTTGATTTTTACACTTTGTATACATAATCAAATTATGATATCATACCCCATAAGTTTACACAATTAATTGTAAAAAATGAATTTGGAACAAAGTAATGAATAAATTTGCTATAATTTCTGTTTTTAAGAAGTGTGTAGCTTACTGGTTGCTAACTCAATTTTTCTTATTTTCCCCTCCAGTTTTGTCTAGTGGAATGGAATAAAAATAAGACTATTCACTGTAAACCAGGGGTCTAATCATTTTCTTCGCCCCCAGTCATTTGCATAGCACAGGGCAGTGGGTAGTTTGCCCAGGTTCACATAGATATTCAGGGGAGATAAAAGAATAGAATTCAGTTTTCCAGACTCCAAGCCAACACCAGCAGTATTTGTGTGAAACAATGGGCAAATTAATTTTCACTTATTCATAAGTGAGTGTTCCAACTATTCACTTTAGAGGATTTATTTACTGCATATCTTCAGTAGCAATTTACATAAAGCAAAGTCTTATTACAGCACTCAGAAACAAGATATTTATTAATTTCTCTTTCATATTCCATTTTTTTCTTAAAGTATTTTAGTATTTCGTATATTATTTTAACTCAAATTATGGAAAACTTCAAACACAAACCCAGAAGTAGAAATGTATTTACTTCCACATACCAAAACCCAGATTTAATAGTTCTTTAACTTATGACCAACATTTTTCATCTCTAAACCTACTTCAGTTCCATCCTACATATTATTTAAAGTGAACCTCATATGCTATTTTATCTCTCAATAGTTTCATATTGGTCTCTAAAACATAAGCCTCCATTATACACATACACACATAAGCACCATGTTGTAATTATGGTTAAAAACCTGAAAAAGTTGAAATATCATAATATAAAGTCAGTACTCCAATTCCCACTTCCTTCAGAAATACATATTTTTCAATCAATTTGAATAGAAGATCCATATCTTGCTGTTGAATGGTATTTCTTCTTCCTTCTCTTTCAATGTGATGATAACCATCTATCTCTTTTTTCTCTGCTCATAATTAATTTATCAAATAAATTGGTTTGTCTGACTTGTAGTTTATTACAATCTTTATTTGCTAAGTAAGTATCAATGGTGTCATGTGGAATGTCTCTGCCTTCTTTATTCACTCTAATTGGTATTTTGATCAGAGTCAGCATAGATGCAAGTTTTGTGTTTCCAGGCAAAACGACTTTGCAGCAGTGTTGAGCTCTCCCATTGGAAGGTACAGATGATGTTTCATGATGTTAGCAACTGCATCTGAGTAATGTCTAGATCCATGAATTAATCTGGGTTTTCCAAATGACTGTATTCTAATTCTGTCATTCCTTCTTCATTTATTAGCTGAAACATTTCTATAAGGAGAAGAGTCTCATCATCTGTTCTTTGTTTACACAATGGAACAGTTTATTTAAGCAAGACAGGAAAAATTCTTGATTTCTTCCTTTTATTTACCAGTTACCAAATAATCAGTAGGTTCACCAACAGTCATTTTCTTCTTTTTTGGTGGTGTTTCATTATGACCTCATGGATTTTAAACATATTTGAAATGCTACATTTCTCTGCATTGCATTTATTGATGTTCAAATTGTTCCACTTTGTCCAATGGCAGCTTTTTCTTGAGTTGGTTTTCAAGTCCTTTTCACACAGTATTCCCTAATCACTTCTATGTTATCTCCTATGATGGTATATTCTGGTTTATTTGGTTCCATGTAGCAGCACGTATTTCTCTTTTGTAACTTATTTCCTCTTAGTGAAAACTGCCATTTGGAGTAAAAAAAAAAAATATGGAGTCTGATTATTGGTATTTGTGAAGGTTTAACTGAATGATTTTTAAAAAATTTACTGTGGTGAGAAAATCATACATACTCAGTAGAAATTGTACTTTGAATTTTGAATGTTGATCTTTTCCTGGGATTGATAAGTGGTGAGCTTCTCTCTTACAATGCTGTACAGCTGCAATGACCCCCAGTTAGCCACATGATCTCCAGGGTCAGCAAAGGATGCTCTGTAGCATACTGTGCTGCTAAGCTATGATGCTGGGTTGATTAGCTGTATGAAATGTAGTTTTGTGGTTTTGTTTTGTTTTTGTTTTGTTTTGTTTTGTTTTGTTTTTTGGTACCAGGGATTGAACTCAGGGGCACTCAGCCACTGAGCCACATCCCCAGCCCTATTTTGCATTTTCTTTAGAGACAGAGTCTCACTGAGTTGCTTAGAGCCTCACTGTTGCTGAGGCTGGCTTTGAACTCACAATCTTCCTGTCTCAGCCTCCCAGTCTCTAGGATTACAGGCGTGCGCCACCATGCCCAGCTGAAATGTATTTACTTAAGATATTTTTAACTTAAAATAGATTTAGCAGAACGTAAGTTGAGTAGCATCTATATACTGATTTTTTCAAATATTGTTTCAATACTACAGAGTTTTTGTTTGTTTATTTGTTATCTATAAGATCTACAGATAAATCTTATCTATACTCTGAATTGTACCAGAACATTCTTCCATTTCCAACTGCTGATCTGAAAGTCTAGATGAACCTGTCAGTCTACCTGCTAGGGAAATCAGGGTTCTCCCGTCATTGGATCTGGTGCTGCTTTGGATTTCTGCTCACACAAAATTTGGAACCGTTCTGGGCTTGTGGTTCTCCCCACTCAACATCTACTCATGTTTAGGGGATGGGAGTGCCTGAGGGCACTTTGCCACTTAGTTTTGTTTTGGATGTAGTCAGTGTTGTTGGATTTTGTTTGCTTGCTTGCTTTTGTTTTGCCATCCTAGTTCCTTGATCTCTTAATGAGAACACTTGGTGAATTCCACAAACACTATCATATTCCTTGTGATGTGTATTCTTAGTTCAATGCCATGTTATGAAAGATAAAATGTTCTCTCAACATTATTGTAATAGAATTCCTATTTGTGGCTTCCCCCTCCAAAGGTGTTACTCTAAGGGAAAAAGAGAACTGTTTTTCCTGGTGACAGTAGGAATGCTTAACACAGGGTCACAGCCAAAGGCCTTTTGTAAGTGACTGAAGATTTCATGCAGCTAGGAAACATAGCAGAAATGAGTATGCTCAACATTGTGTAGCAAAAAATCAGTTTTCAAAAAAATTTAATATTCCAAAGAGAAGAGAAAATGAAGGGAGATACCACAAAATCCTTTTTCTTTTCAAATAAGCAATTCTCAATGGTTGAAAGGCAGGATAAGAGAAAAAGTTTAGGATGAAGGAGGACTAATATCTATCTATGAAAAAGAACCAGTTATAATAAGGTATTGTATGAACATTTCCTTCAAGCATCCATTTTTGAACACCAGATATAATTAAAAGTCCAGGCTTGAAAATAGATTATAACATTATAGCAAATAATCCAGAGCCTGCTAAAATGTAACTATTAAAGTGGTTGCCAGAGAGCATTTTAGTCTTTGGTATTAATTCAGATATTTTTATTTTTAGAGTACAAAAACTATAAAATGTTTTATAATAGCAGTACCCATTTAGATTATTTACGTACAACACACTACCTTCTGCGTCAATACCTATTTATTTATTATTGTTTTTAGTGCATTGTAGCTATACATAACAGTAAGGTTCATTTTGACATTCATAAATACATATAACATAGTTTCCTCTATTTCTTATTTCCACATTTTTATTGGTGCATTATAGTTGTACATTATGAGGAATTTGTTGTTACATATTCATACATGCACAAAATATAACAATATAACCTGGCCAATATCACTCCCCAGCATTCACCCCTCCCTCCCTGCATCAATACCTTTTTATTTTTTATTGAGATGTAATTCACAAACCATAAAATTCATCATTATAAGTGTACAATTCAGTGGTATTTTTATTTATATTGACAACATTGTGCAATCATCATGATGAATTTCAGAATATTTTCATTATCCCCAACCTTGGGGAAGAAAAGAAAACATGAGAAGCTAATCCCTGTTAGCAATCACCTCCCATTCCTTCTCCTCCTCCCCTGACAACCAATGACTTACTTTCTATCTCTATGAATTTGTCTATTCTGGAAATTTCCAATAAATCTTCACACGCACATCCTATACATGCAGAACTGTTTTTTGTCAAAGACTTATTTCATTTACTCTAGGATCCATCTCTACATGAATGCACATTTTCTTGGAGAGCATAGTGGCCCATGTTTTATTGCTTTGACTTTGAGCCTTTGAATCAATACTACCTACCAGCTAATATCTGACTCTTCTCTCATTCTGCCTGCCTCTTCCCTTACCTCTTTCATTACAGACACATGAACCCCCACTTGACTCACCTCACAGAGTCAGAGACCTTGAATTTTCCAGAAGTCTTGCCAATTAGGTCATCAATTGGTCAGATATGGGGTGCCTCAATGTCCTCATATTTAAAAGGGAAAACATTTCCTGACAAACTCTAATACCTCTATTATTCATATAAAACTAATGTTCACCTTTTTTTTCTATTAGGAAATGATTGTCCCTACCAAGTACCATGTACTAAGTTCTGAAAAAACAAGAATGCTTTTAAGACACTGGTTTGTACTACAGAAAGGAAGTCATGCCAGCAAACAGGCATTGGCCCTAAGGTGTGAAAAGGCATACCAGCTCAGTGTTGGAGGTCTGGAGAGGATTTTTTGAAAAATGTTATCTCAACCAAGGCCTCATAGGGTTGAGGGGCACTTACTGTCCTCAGAAAGATATTTGAAACAATCAACAGTAAGCATTTACTTTTTCTTTTCCCCACAAGAAACACTGAATGAGCTTTGTGTATAAAAACAGTCATAGTGGGGTTCCAAGAAAATTCTTTGATAATGTTAACTCTTAAGCTTTATGAGGACGGACCATGAGCCTATATCTACAGATACTAAATAAGAAAAGAAAGTAAAGCAATTACTTAATGCAAAAAATAAACCCAACATTTTTCCATGATTTACTAGATACTTTCAAGAAATAATGGTATTTTTTCCTAAAATAATCAGATGATAGCTGAAGTCCTCCACTTCCATTGAGTCTATAGAATTAGCCTTAATTAAGAATTCACACTGTAAGAGAGATCCAGTTGATATAAATCCACATTGCAATAAGATAGTTGTCCTTTGGAAGATTCCTTTAATAAATTTGTATTAGATTCTGAACTTTTTTCCATTGGAGTCTATTATTTCCAAGGTCTTTGTGATAGGCATAATATTTTTAAATATCCTTATATTTGACTCAAAATATATTCTCTGTCTTCATTTTTTGGCATTTCCTTCAAAGAAATGGTAAAGGTTATTTTTAGGAAGAGAAGAGAGTGGGAAAAGTAGTAATGGAAGATTTCTTGGAGAAAGAGGTGCATCTTCAAAGGTCAGGAGTTGAGAAAATGAGAACATAGTTTTGTAAGTGTCAACCACCACAGGTAGTAAGGTGATATGGTCTGGAGAGGGAAACTGAGGCAAAATATCAATTACCTTTGAGGTTTTGCTAAGAAATCTGTATTTTATCATTTTATCTGAGGCGATGAAGAATCATTGAGGGTTGTAAGTATGAGAGGGCCAAGTCAGACTGGTGATTTAGAAAGATCACAGTATGAAGAGAATGCATTGCTGCGGGGCAAGACTGAGGCTAGCAATATGAGGGACAGGCAGAGACAAAGAAGACAGGAGTTCAGAGAAGACTAAAGATTACAAATATGTGATTTCTAGCCATTTTACTAATGGCTATCAAAGATTTTTTTTTTTTAGTCCTTCTAATTCAGGATAAGAAACACACGTGGGGCAGAGGTAGGGGGTGGCATGGTGTACTGGTATGACTTTCACAGACACAACATGAATGTTTTATTTCTATGCATAACCTTTCCTGGACATTTAAAACACATATTTTCTTATTAAAAGCTCAGAAACTGCAAAGTAAAATCAAAGCAAAAAAGTGTGCAGACTTTCTATAAATCAGCATTCCTCAAACTTACTTGACCTCAGAAACAGGTACTGTATTTGCTTTCTGAGCAACTAGCACAAAGTGGAATGCAGTTTGAGAAATGCTCTGTGCTCTGAACCTTTGAAGAGTTAAAAAAAAAAAAAAAAAAACACAACTGAGAAACTGATGTGAGGCCCCTCTCACTGGCGGCACTGATGAACTCCTACCACTCTCTGGAGCCCTTTCATTGCCAAACTCATCACCATGGTTGCCTCTATTTGTCCCAAACAGAGTAAGAATATGGCTCACTTTTGCCTTCTTAAATATGGTGTCCTTTCTGTTAATCATTTTGCAGGTCTGTACCAACTTGATTCTGGTTCTTGAAATAAGTTAATGGCACTTGAAGTCCAAGTCTAGTGTTATTCCCCATAGCAAGAGAGATAGAACTCTGGAATTCTTCTATTGGATGTCACTTCCCCTGAACGGGGTAGAGATCACACTCTGCTTTGAAACCCAGTAATCAAAAGGTAGGATTCTGTCCACTGGGTGCTTTGAAGGTGCTTGGCTTTGGGGAAAAAGAGAAGCTCTCTGCCTTACCTGCATTTTGGTCCTAAGGGGACCATTTCTAGTAGCATGACAAATTCTATGACTGCAGCTGATGTAATTTACATGGTCCCAAATCAAGGCGGGTGGATTATGTATTCTTTTTGTTTTCACTCTGGATTTATGGAAGGGAAGGGTTATTTTTCGCCTTGTCCAAGTATCTTAAATCATTCAAAGGCAGCATTAGACTTTTAACAGGAAAATGCAGATGTAACTGGGACACATACAATGACCTAAATGCATGCTGATTACCGTTTTCTGTTATTTTCTGCCCTTAAATAAAGAAAATAAAATAAATGTCAGCAGTAAGAAAAATGAAAGTAGGTCAGGCTACAGAACCATTAGATCAAAAGCATTTAGAACCAAGCATACCTTTCCCAAGTGGGAATTGAGAAATCAACATGTAAATGAAAACCATTTGAAGAGTGGTGGTAGTTTCCCTATTAGCCCTGGCAATTAGCAGGATGGCATTAAATTATTTTTGTGACCACATCTTGTAGCTAGAACAAAATGGAAAGGTTGGTATTGTTACTGAAAGAGATGAGTAACTCCAAAACAGAATAACTTCCATTGGATGAGACTCAAATTCATTAGAAAAGTAGGGGTAAATGGACCACAAAGAGTTTCCCCTGCTGGGATGATGAGGGAAGATCTGATTTTTCGCTGTGTGTGTGTGTGCGTGTGTGTGTGAATAAAATTCTGGTGATTCTGTTGACTACAATCGCAGGTCCAATGCTAAGAGCATCACACAATATAAAACACTAATAGCACAACCAAGTACAGTGGGCTCCCATTGAAAATATGCTGGCAGAGTTCACCTCTATTAAAGATCATTATACCGATCCTTGGTGAAAGATTGCTTTTGATGTAGCATTGTATGGAGTTAGGTCAATACACCCATCCTTATGTCCTTATGTTACAAAGTTTAATAATCAACACTATTTATACAGGTGTGAAGGAGAAAAGCAGATAAAGAAATGCAGAACATGCTTATTAATGAAGAGTTGCTCATAAAACATTTTTAGAACAAGGTAAGATTTTTAAGGATATGCTCTGAGAAAAGGAAGAAGGCAGTTCTGTGAACTAGGGCAGGGTACTATGATAGCAGGCAAGTTGTTAAAAATGGGTGAAAGATTTTGGAGACTAAACAATTAGTGATTTAGTCCACAATGCATATGAACTCTTTCAAGAACTTGAGCACGCTTTTGGTTCTAATACAGATAGTCTACATAATATGTTTGTTCTCTAATATTGACAAAATTAGCATTAATCTGCAATACATCTTGGGTTTTTACCTGAAAATTCATAGATATCAAGTGAAGAAGATACCGCAAAACTTAGAACTTTAAAGAAATTATATCTCAAATTCTCTTGTGGGAGAAAAAGTCTTAATTTCATTACTAGTTAGTAGCCTTTGGATTACACCATTTTCCACAACACTTAAGAAACATGCAAGAACCATAATAGGGCAGTATGTGAATACAGTATGTGAATTATAAGTTACTTCTGATCTTCTTTAACCAGCTTGGGTCTTTCAAGTGGCAAGAAAGACTTTCCTACCAACATGACTGAGAAGACAGGAACAGTGGAAAAGGTAAGTTGAGATTAAGACAAATCAGTTTTAGTTTTCAAGTGATCACCTCATTTTTTTTGTAAATGTATAAGTGGCAATAAATGTTTTCATATTGATTAGCAATCTTTAGATTTTTCAGGTATCCTGAATTTGCATTAAAATTTACTGACAAGTTTATCTAAAAAAGAAAAATACTTAAGAATATACAATATAACATTGAAGAAGAAAATTGGGTTATTGTCCCTTTATAACTTGAAAAGGTACTATGAAGCTACAAATATCAAGACAATTGGCAAAAATAGACAAGTAGATCAATGGAATAGAGTAGAAAGCCCAGAAATAGACCACACATTATAATCAACTGATCTTTAACAAGAGAGCAAATGCAAAACAATAGAGAAATTTCAACAAATGGTGCTAAATAAGTGGACATTCTCAGATGGAAGAAGGAAGAAGTAGAGGATAAGGAAGAGGAGGAGGAAGAAGAGGAGAAGAGGCTATCTTTTTTCCATTGTATGTTTTTGGCTCCTTTGTCAAGTATGAGATAACTGTATTTCTGTGGGTTTGTCTGCATGTCCTCTATTCTGTACCATTGATCTACCTGCCTATTTTGGTGTCGATACCATGCTGTTTTTGTTAATATTGCTCTGTAGTATAGTTGAAGATCTGGTATTATGATACCACCTCCTTCATTCTTCCTATTAAGGATTGCTTTAGCTATTCTGGGTCTCTTATTCCTCCAAATGAATTTCATGATTGCTTGCTCTATATCTATGAGGTCTTTCTGTGGGATTTTAATTGGAATTGCATTGAATTTGAATAGCGCTTTTGGTAGTATGGCCATTTTGATAATATTAATTCTGCCTATCCAAGAACATGGGAGATCTTTCCATCTTCTCAGAGTTTCTTTAATTTCTTTCTTTAGTGTTCTGTAGTTCTCGTTGTAGGGGTCTTTCACCTCTTTTGTTAGATTGACTCCCAGTATTTTATTTGTTTTGAGGCTATTGTGAATGGGGTAGTTTTCCTAATTTCTCTTTCAGAGGATTCATCACTTATGAATAAAAATGCATTAGATTATGAGTGCTAATACAATAAAGAAAAGATAACCTCTTCAACAAATGGTGCTGGGAAAACTGGAAATCCATATGCAGCAAAATGAAACTAAACCCCTAGCTCTCACCCTGTACAAAACTCAACTAAAAATGGATCAAGGACCTAGGAATTAGACCAGAGACCCTGCACCTAATAGAAGAAGAAGTAGGTCCAAATCTTAATCATATTGGCCTAGGTCCAGACTTCCTCAACATGACCCCTAAATCACAAGAAATAAAAGAAGGACTCAATAATTGGGATAGATTCAAACTAAAAAGCTTTTTCTCAGCAAAGGAAACAATCAACAATGTGAAGAGAGAGCCTACAGAGTGGGAGAAAATCTTTGCCACACACACTTCAGATAGAGCACTAATCTCCAGAATTTATAATGAGCTCAAAAAACTTTACCCCAAGAATACAAATAACCCAATAAACAAATGGGCTAAGGAAATGAGCAGACACTTCACAGAAGAGGATCTACAAGCAATCAACAGATATATGAAAGAATGCTCAACATCTCTAGTCAAAAGAGAAATGCAAATCAAAACTACCCTCAGATATCATCTCACCCCAATTAGAATGTCCGTTATCAAGAATACAGGCAACAATAGGTGTTGGCAAAGATGTGGGGAAAAAGGTACTCTCATACATTGGTGGTGGGGTTGCAAATTGGTGCAGACACTCTGGAAAGCAGTATGGAGCTTCCTTAGGAAACCTGGAATGGAACCACCATTTGACCCAGCTATCCCACTCCTTGGCCTATACCCAAAGGACTTAAAATCAGCATATTACAGTGATGCAGCCACATCAATGTTTATAGCAGCCCAATTCACTATAGCTAGATTGTGGAACCAACCTACATGCCCTTCAATAGATGAATGTATAAAGAAACTGTGGTATATATACACAATGGAATATTATTCAGCCATAAAGAGTAATAAAATTAAGACATTTGTAGGTAAATGGATGGAGTCAGAGAGTATCATGTTAAGTTAGATAAGCCAATCCCAGAAAACCAAAGGCTGAATGATTTCTGTGATAAGTAGTTGATGCTCAGTAATGGGGGTAGGGGTAAGGGAGGAGAAGATGGGGGAAGGATGGACTGTATAGATGAAAGTAAGGGGAGGGGGGTGGGGAAGGAAAGATAATAGAATGTGACAAACATCATTATACTATGTATATGTATGAATATGCAAATGGTATGATTCTGCTTTATATACAACCAGAAAAATGATAGTTGTACTCCATTTGTGTACATTTAATCAAAACATAAATTAAAAAAAAGAAGAGGAAAAGAAGGAGGAAGACCTGCATGCAGACCTCTTTCACACACAAAAAAATTGTCAAATTGAATTTCAGGCTTAAATGTAAAATATTAAACTATAAAACTCCTTGAAAATATCTAAAATAGAATATAGGAGAAACACATGACAATAACACTAAAGGCATGATCCATAAATAAAAGAAAAAAAATTGATCAATTGGACTTCATCAAAATTAAAAATGTCTGTTCTGCAAAAGATACTATGACTGAAAGAAAGGGTAAAGGGAGAAGCTACATTAGAGAAAACTATTTTTAAAATTCATAAAGAGCTTGCATCTAAGTTATACAAGTAACTCTTAAAACTGAACAATAAGAAAATAAATAATCTATTTTAAATGGATAAAATAACTGAACAGACACCTCACCAACAGAGATAAAGGATGGAAAACAAGCTTAAAGAAGGATGTTCAGCATTACATGTCATTAGGAAATTGCAAATTAAAATGACAGTGAGATTCTATTAGAATGGCTAAAATTCAAAACATTGACAATATCAAATACTGGTAAGAATGTGGAGCAACAGGAACTTTCTTGTTCATGAGGATGCAAAATGACTCAGTGACTTTAGAAGAGAGCTTGGCGATTTCTTAAGATGAACATAAGCTTACTATGATCTGGCAATTTTGTCTTTTGGTATTCATCCAAATGAGTTGAAAATTCATGTTCATATAGAACCTCGTGCACAAATGTTTCTGGCAGCTTTATTCATAATTGCCCAAAACACGGAAACAACCAAAATGTCTTTCAATAGGTGAATAGATAAATAAATGTGATGCATCCATACAACAGAATTTTACTCTGTGCTGAAAAGAAATGAAGTCCCAAGCATGAAAAGACATGGAGGAACCTTAAACACATATTGCCAAGTGAGAAAAGACAGCCTAAAAAGACTACATACTATATAATTCTAATAATAAAAAGATTACCAGTTGACAACAGTCTTAACAGAAACTTTATCAATAGCGATTCATTAATTGTAACAAATTTTTTGCACACTAATAACAGGAAAAACTAGGAAGTGTAAGAGGATATATGGGAACTTTCTGTAAATCTAAAAGTGCTCTAAAATAGAATTAATTAATTAATTAATTAAAACCCACTTTGCTGGTAGAGAAATCTGGTATGCAACCTCCTTAATGAACATTAATGATCATCTTCTTCAGTAAGCTCTTTTCCTTCAATTCCCTACTCCCTCTCATCCCATGCCAGATTATTATTAATTCTTAATAATATTGTATATTATTAATTTCTGATGCAGATAAGTGACATAATGAGTCTAAGATATAAAGATAATAACAACCCTATGAATATCAATGAAAAGATAAAATGTTATCCAAACAAGGTACTTTGTCAACTGGTCTGTGCCTATAAATCCTGTAATCAAGGGCAGGAGTTGGGGTGTAGAGGAAAACTTCTGTCAAGAGCGGTTTTGTTTTGAACCTGGAAGAACCTCCATATCCTCTCTCTCTAGGAGGGAAGAATGCTTTCTTCCTTGGCTTCCTTATGCCCTGGTTTTCCAATATGGTGGAGTCATGAAATAATGTCCTGGTGATTCTGGAAACTTTACCTCTGTCTTTGAAGTGACTAGCATTCTTAAATTCTGTCCATAGCAAAATCAAAACAAAACTTTTGACACCAAATGTTTGCTATTTATAACCCATGGTATGAGTCAAGAATGCACTATTGGAAAACTGAGTCAGAGTTCACTGACCATTGCATTCAGATTGCCAGCCCGTTTCCCAAGAAAGAACTTAGGTGTTGTGTATCATAATCCAAAGAATCTATGCTCCCCCAAAATTCCATAATCTCCAAGAGATTCCCTCCTTCAGCCTTAAATCAAGCCATTTCTCATTCTCCCTTCCTTTTGATATGAAGGGGGTAGGACTGAGACATGGGAGGTAGAAGTCAAATGGTCCAAATCTTGTGCCAACACTTCAAGACAAAATATTAAGTCAATTTTATTTGATTTTAACCTGGCTTGCAGAAAAATAAATTTAATTCAACAGCTCAAATTATATAACATACAGAAATTCAAAGTCATCCATTAATAGATTAGCTTTTAAGTTTGTTTTTTCCTAAGAAATGTTTACAATCTTCTTGTATGGACATTCTTTGGCATGAATAGAAAACAGAAACTAGGCTACAGATTTTCAAATGACATACTATATGATAAGTGTGGGCACACAAACACCCTGATTAATATTTCATGGCCTTTAAAGAGCTTGGGTTGTGGTCAATATGATCAAAACACTTAGGTAGAGCAGCATTGGTTTTAGACCTTACTCCTCAGGTTTTATATACAATTAAAGACAAAAATAGGTGAGGAGTTTTGAGATTTCTGCTGGGGTTTCCTGCTAAGACTTAAGAATTATGTCTAAGCTCCTTCTTGCTATTTAATTGTAAACATTTCATGTCCCAACATCTTATAATGGCAAACACATGTATGGGAATATTGGGTCAAGCTCCTAGAGAGAGAGTGACAGCAGTTGTAAAACCAATTAAACAAGAAATACAATGAAGCCAGTCCTCTTCTTGCTCTATAGTGACCAGTGGAACTAAGAACTCTTGAGATCAATGACTATGTTTGACCCTTGGGGCCATGGAGTATTAATTTGCATTTATAATTTTGACATGTGATAAATTTGGGCATTTATGTTCTGTGTTTTGTTGTTATTGTTGTTATTTACCAAACTTCCAATAGGCACTACCACTACTACTGTTTACCCTACATCTTTCTTCTTCCTTAGTTCATTTGGTCACATTTCCCTTGCAACCAGTCAAGGAACTTGCTTTCTCAGCACATTTTGCAACCAGAATCACTTCCTGAAGTGTTTGTGTGAGTTTCAACTAGATAAAATACAAAGCTAGACTTGCTTTTAGAATGCAGAATACTAAAAAAAAAAAAAAAATACTGGCAAGTGGGCTCAGTTTACATTGTTGCCACCTCCACATAAGAAATTGAAGTGCTCCCCATCTGAAATTGACTTAATTTGACGCATTACTAAAAGAAGTAGCAAAGAGGGAAAATATTCTCTATTAGTTGTATTGTGAAAGAAGATAGGAAAAAAAAATCATTCTGAAATTCTCATTTCAGTAATGATGCTTTGAAAACAGTTTTGAGAATGGCAGCTATGTGAACATCATTTTTATTCTGTCAATATGAAATAAAGTTGAAGTAATGATACTTGGTGAAAATTTACAAGTACTTCCCAGTAAACAGGAATATAAGAGAGGAAACCCATCATGGCATTGTTACTTGGCAAAATTCCTATTTCAAATGGAAATCAAATTTTTGTCTTTTTTCCTATCTCTGTTAAGTCTTCCAAAAGAAGAGTGATGATGGTTTACATCTTGTTTGCTGTTCAAGTTTACCAGGAAGCACCTTCTTTCTAAGATTGGCATTATTTTGTTCAATATGGGGCTCCCTTAGCCAATAGGAGAGTGGCATTCAATGTCATAGTGAGTGTTTACTGAACTTCCTCCCTTACATCATAAATTTAGAAACATTGATCTGTCTTTTGTCCCACTACTAAAATTGTTTGGTTACTCTAGCATTTTTTCCCCAGGGCACATATCCACTGCATGGTGTTCCTTATACAGCATTGAGGAAATCTACTTGTCTATCTAAGGTGTCTACTTTAAAAAGATCGTGCTTTGCTTATTAAAAATTAATTTTGTTTCCAAATTTGACAGAATCTGTTATCTTTTTTCCTGATGTTTGCAAATCTGCATGAAACTTTACTGCTGCTTTTGAAATTTAATGAACTAGAAACCGTGTAGCCCTATTGAGGCCTAGAAAAAGTAACAGAATACTATGAGAAAGTGGTGTTTCCAGACCTCCCAGGGGAAAAAAAGATGAAGGAAGGAAGAGGAAAGAAAACAGAAATCCTGCTGGCCTAGGACTCCCAGCTCTGTGCCAGAATCTTTTTCTTAGGCTACAAAGATCCTCTGTGAGTCTGTGAGCTCATATCTGAAGTCGCTTAGCCCTACACGTTTTCTGATTATCTTTGTCTGATTAAACAAGCCTCAAAGACACAATGAATAATTTATGATAAATCAATGTCCACATGGCATAAAAGCACATTTTAAAAGGATTGTTTTATGTCTAATTCCCAAATGAATGTTAAACTTGACCCTTTTTGCGAATAATTTTATTATCATTGTTTTGGATTTTATAAATTTCAATTTTAAAAATAGTTAAGAATAAGGAGTAAATATTGTATAACTCTTCTACAGGCTGTAAAACAATCTTCATGTATTCTCCCACTGAATCTTCACAACAGGGTTGGTCATCGGTATTATAAGTGATACTATCCCTGCAGATGAGTACATGGAGATGTATAATCTTATGTGATTCTACCAAATTGATACATCTGCCTTAAGCACCACTATCAGGTTCTAATTTAAATATTTGTTAATTTGATGATGAGCCTTTTTGTTATATAAATCTTTACTTTAAAGAGACTTTTCACAGGCTGTAGGACAGACCCACAGAAGTAACAGGAAATATTCACATAGGCGTCAAGGTCCAAAACTGGACCACAGAAACCCTCTGGTGTATGGTAATTCTAAGACCCACGTATTAAACACCGTGGGTGTAAGGTTTATAACATGCATTGAAACTGTAGCTTCCAAATCCTGAAAACAGAAAGAACATTCTCTATCTCCTGTCCCTTGCTAGGATCTGGCTGAGTTTTCCCCACTAACCACCCCTCTCCCTGCTGCTATTCACATCCAGATACAGAAATTCCAGAAGGCAGTAAGTGCTAAACACCAGGAGAGTATCATTAAAACAAACAAACAAACAAACAAACAAAAAACTACCCCTGCATTATATCACTCCTCTTCCTATATCCCAACAGTTTCAAACAATGTTGAGTGAAGTTAGTATTTTACCTCCTCTTTCTTCTGACATTCTTAGAAAAGCAGTATAGGAAGTACAAACAGCAGAGACGCTCAGGTGTCCAAGTCTCCTCCGAGTATGTGGAAATATAAGGCTGGTGAGTGTGAGACATGAACTTCTGAATACATTAACTTTCATGTCTTATTAGACTTTCCTCAAAACTCCAAGCCTCTTTTTACAGTTAAAAGCACTTTCTCATTGGCCTTTTATTTTGTAAATTACTAAAAGTTTATATACATAGTAAGCAATAGCAGTAGCCCTAACATTTCGTGGGTACCTACCCTGAACAAAGTACTCATGAGGTGGGATGTGACACAAGTCTGGGCCACTTCGATCACTTTAGGAATGCTCCTCCCCACAAGACCTCCATCCCTACTGCCACCCTTTATGCTGTGGACTGGCTAGAGGAAGAGATATGGTCTTAAAACCAATAGGATCATTCAAAATATATCAATCATTTTGAGTCATTTTGGCCTAATCACAATTTATTTGCTATTGCCATTTAATAATTATTAAGAATTCTCTAAGGAAAAATAATGCAATATATATAAGAAACAAATAGTGCCACTGACCTGGTAAACACATTGGGAAAGTTTGCTGCCATGGTTATATATGTTATTGCACTGAAAATCTTGAAGAAGTTGGGGTAAAGAAGTGGTAGGAGTAAGCTCAATACGGATATTCCCACTGAGAGCTTGGACTTGGGGAAGTATAGGAATTTCTTTCTGAGCACACTGACTTCTACTAAGGACTTTGTGATGAAAGGAAATTTTGGAACTTGCTTTTACATGGTGGTTTCTAATGAACTACTTGATCTAATGCATTGTGACTTAACTCAGTGTCTGCTTCCAGAATCCTTAACAAGTTCTTTGAAGTACATCATTTCAGAGAAACTGAGGATAGTCAGAAGGTCTTGGCAGTATGCATTAGCTCTTCAATGCCTAATGCTTGCATATTTTACATCTTTCAAATCAAGATACCTGGGAGAGGCACTGGAAGGGATTGTAGCAATCTGAACTTAAAGAAAGGACTTCAGTGCAATCCTCGAATTCAGCAACTACTTAAATACCTTCTGTATTAGTTAGCTTTTTGTCACCATGACCAAAATATCTGACCAGAACAACTTAGAGTTCAAAAAGTTCATTTTGGTTCATGTTTGCAGAGTTTCCTTCTATAACTGACAAGTTCCATATTTCTGGGCCTGAGGTGAGGCACAACAGCAGATGGATTTCACCTGCTCAGCTCATTACTGCTGAGAAACAGAGAAAGGGGAAGGGGCTGCAGGGAAGATAAACCCTTCCAGAGCATTCCCCCAGTTACTTACCTCCTCCAGCCATGCCCCACATGCCCATAGTTACCGCCCAATTAGTCCATTCAAACCAGAATGGGATGATTATATTATGGCTCTCATAATCCAATCATGTTACTTATCATTCCTGCATTAACACAGAAGTTTTGGGGGCACATCTCATATCCAAACCCTAACATTCTGCTCCTGCCTCTTCTCCTCTCTCTTTCTCTCTCTCTGCCTCCCAGCATTAATGAGCTGAGCAAATATCCTCCACCATGGTGTTCTGCCTCACCTAGGGCCCACAGTGATGGAATCTGCCAACTATATATTAAACCTCTGAAACCACGAACCAAAGTAAACTTTTCCAACTCTGAGTGCTTTTGGTAAGGTATTTTAGTAATAGCAATGAAAAACTGACTACCACTTCCCCCTAGAAGAAAGGAAGGACATATCATAAGGTACTATAACATCTTTTGTAGTAGAGGCAGAGATGAGTAGAATCTTCATGGAAGGAACAGAGATATTAATTCTAAGAGAAAGCATCTGGAAAGTAGCTACAAAATAGGTGCTTTTGGAAATTGAGTTCTGAAAGTTGACCAGGAGGCTAAAAATAAATGGAAGAAGAAAAAGTACCTGAGGGAAAATGAACACATGAATAAAGGCACATAATGGGTAAGAGAGAAAATGACCAAGAAGAGATGAAGATTAAATAAATCCATGCAATATTTTAGAAATATGAAAAAAAGGGTGATTTCTTGTAACATTTCCTGATTAGTTGGGGCAGGAGGTTGGTTACCTGGCTTCTTGATAAAGAGAAGGGATGCCTGCAAGTGGAAAACAATGGTTTTACTGTGTCCTGGGTATACAAACATCTGCCTACCAAGCCACTGCTGATTGCTGCAGCTCAGGAAGCTCAGTTGCTCCAGCAGTTTCAGCAATGGAGAGAGGAAGCTGCATAATTGATTGACAGTCTTGGAAAACATCCTCTGAAATCTGTTCCCTTTGTTGTTTGTTTTCTCTTAACCATCACATGACAATGCATGGTATTCAGGAACAAGTTTGGGTTATTTCACTGAAAAGAAAATGTGAAGACCCATATGTTGAAATGCATTTGCCTGACAATGTGGAAACTGTTAACTCTTTCCCTGAAGAAAGTCTGGAGTCAGAAGTGTCATCACTGTAATAGTGCTGCTATCGTGCCTTGCCTCTAAAAAATTAAAGAACTTTTTTTTAATTTTTAGTGACTGCTTTGCAAATATAGAGCTTCTGTGAAGCACAGTTAGGCACATTACTAAGAGTCCCTAATATTTGGAAGGCCACAAAAAAAGTTTTACGTTTTGTTTTTTACTAAACTTAACTCTTTAGAACAGTTTTAAGTTCACAGAAAAACTGAGGAGGTAGGTATTTTCCATAATACTCCCTTCTCCCATTCATGCACAGTCTCACTCATTGTGAATATTCCCCAGTTGAGTGATATATTCGTTACCATTAAGCAACCCAACTTGACACATCCTTATCCTCCAAAGTCCATACCATCTAGAGTAGTATCTTGTAAAATCAAGAAAAAAATAAACTTTAAGGGTTTAAGAGTAAACACATAGACTGAACTTGTAGATCTTCAAAGTATGAAACAACAACTTTAGTGGCAACTAGCATGAACCACCAGGAGTGCATCAGAGAATCTTGCAGGGCTTAAATGGGAGAAGAGAAGCAATGGTGAATGAGGAAGGAGACATTTCCCTTATACTTGCTTCTCTTAGGGTTATGTAAGTAAAAAATAACAGGAAGTGAACAATAAGCAAAAAAAAAAAAAAAAGGATATTTTCCGACTCTTGGAAATTATTAATTTTTTCCTGAAATAGGAAAAAGAAGTTAATGTAGTCAAAGTTATATTTAGGGCTGGGGATGTAGCTCAGTGGTAAAACACTTGCCTAGTATGTGCAAGGTCCTAGGCTCAATCTCCAGCGCGCGCGCGCACACACACACACACACACACACACACAGTTACACTGAAAAAAAAAAAAAAAAAAGCTTAATTTGATATGGGAGAAGGGGCCCCAAAGGCAAAGATGCCCAGAGCTCACAAGTCATAATGTGGCCTTCCTGCTTTGCTCACCCTGGCAAAAGTTCTCTGCTTTCCTGGTACTTTTTCTCATTTCACTAAGATATTAATCTTACGACTCAGTTGGGAATACACTTTTACCTCCAACTCTCTGAATGAACTTGGGCAAGTTGTTGAGCTATCCAAACTTCAGTTTGCTCCTCAGGAAATAAGTATTAACACTGTTACCTCCTTCTACCAGTAAAACCCATTTGAAATCAGCCTGATCACCTATGTTCACTGTCTTTGGAAAGGAAACATGGGCAGGAAATAAAAGAAAAATATAGACAATTTATTGTTTTGTTTTGTACTCCAAAATTCTAGGCTCTCAGAAGAATAGAAACAGTCATGAATACTGAAAATGATTTAACAGAACAAGTGACAAGAATAAAGAAATCACATCCTCGCAGGATTCTGAAGTTCTATTTTTCCCAGCAGTTAACTCCTGGGAAATACTGATCTGTTCTCCACTGTGGTTTTGGATTTCCCTTAATGTCATATAAACACAATCATATAATTTGTAACCTGAAGTCTTTGGCTTTTGCCACTCAGCATAAGGCCTTTGTGTATATCAATAGTCTATTCATTTGTTAAGTCATTTCACCTTTTGACTCTTAAGAATGAAGTTGTTACAAGAGAGAGCAAGGAAAAAAAAAAAAAGAGGGGAGAGAAAGTTTCATCAAATTAGAGGAAAGATCAATAGAGTAGACAAAGGGAATTGGAAGGAGGATCTGGAAAAGGGAAGAACAGTGGAATGAATTGGGGGGTATGGGGGGGTTCCCAGCATGGGGTGTATCCACAGGACTCCAATTTAAAAAAAAGAAGTGGACTAAAAGGATTAAGGAGGAATCTGTGGAGTGGGAGCTGGGGGATAGGGGTGAAGTGCTGGGGACTGAATCAGAGTTAATTGGATTCCATACTTTTGAAATTATGTCAAGGTGTATCCTGATCTTGCATCATAACTAAAAAGAATAATAAATGAAAAAATAATAAGAAAAAATGAAGCATTACAAATGTTCATATACGGGTTTTGTGTGGACATATATTTTCATATCTCTAAATACTCAGGAGTGAGATTGCTGGGTCATATAATATGTATTGTAAATTTTATGAGAACATACCAAACTGTTTTACACAGTGGTCATTTCATTTTGTGATGCCAAGAGTAGTGCATGTGAGTTCCAGTTGTCCACATTCTCACTTGTACTTGGCATTATTAGTGTTGTTTATTTTGAGCATTCTAATAGATTTGTAAAAATAGATCATTATGGTCTCAGGTTCAATTTCCCAAAGAGTTAATGATGCTGAACATTTTTTCATGTGCTTTTTTGCCATCCATACAATCTCACTGGTGTCTGTTCAAGTCTTATTTTCAATTGGATTGCTTTTCTTATTGTTGAGTTTTGAGAACTCTTTATATAGCATTATCCTTATACTGAAATTAGAAAAAGTACCACAAGAAAAGAATTCTATAGACCAATATCCTTCACAAACACAGTTGCAAAACAAGTCATCAACAAAATATAGCAGTTCAGTTCACAAAAGCTAAGCTATGGAACCAACCTGGGAGCTTTCAACAGATGAATGGATAAAGAAAATGTGGTGTATAAACACAGTGGTATATTACTAAGGCAAAAAGGATGAAATTATGGATTGGCTGGTAAAAGGATGGAACTGTACACTATCATGCTAAGTGAAATAAGCCAATCCCAAAAAACCAAAGGTTGAATTTCTCTTTGATATGGGGATGCTAATGTACAATAAGGTGGGGGGAGGGGAATAGAAGTTCATTGGATTAGACAAAGGGATTGAAGGGAAGGGAGGGGAGATGGGAATAAGAAGGACAAGAGAATGAATCTGACATAAAACTTTCCTATGTTCATATATGAACACATGACCAGTGTGAACCCACATCATGTTCAAGCATGAGAATGGGATCTAAATTAGAATATTATGGTGTATTTATAATGTATCAAAATATGCTATACTGTATTATACATCTTAAAAGAACAAATAAAAAAGAGAATACTAATTTGACGGATTACCTTTAGTAATTTTCAAAAATTTAACCAGCCTTGCATTCCTCAGATAAACCCTACTTGGTCAATGATAATTATATTATTTTCATGTATTCTTACTTTCAGTTTGCTAATATTTTGTTGATGACTTGTTTTGCAACTGTGTTTGTGAAGGATATTGGTCTATAGAATTCTTTTCTTGTGGTACTTTTTCTAATTTCAGCATAAGGATAATGCTGGCCAAAAAGATATTTGACATTTCCTATTCTCTTATTTTCTGAAAGGTGTATTTAGAATTGATGTCTATTCCTCTCAAATTTTAAGTGGGATTCTCTAGTAAAATAATCTATGCAAATAGATTTTTGGAAGGTCTTTATGAACTCAAATTCTTTACTAAAGACTCTCCAGTTTATCATTTTCAACTTCACAATATTCTGCACCTATTTGTCAAATTAGTCATTTTCTGCCAAATTAGTTCATTCTATCTAAGTCATACGATGACTTTGCATGTGCAGAGTTGTTTTTAGTATTCCCTTCTTAAAAAGCCAACATGGTCTGCAATGAAATCTCCTTTATCATTTCTGTTGCTGGCAGTTTGTGTTTCTCTCTCTCTCTCTCTCTCTCTCTCTCTCTCTCCTCTCTCTCTCTCTCCTACACTGCTAGATAGTCACAAAATTTCCCTCTAGCTCTGAATCTATGAAACCATAAGACAACAAATTGTTTCCAAAATATAGTGGTGGGTCAGACATGGGATATACATTCCTATTCAAAAAACAAGATAGAGCCGGGTGCGGTGGCGCATGCCTGTAATCCCAGCTCTTGGGAGGCTGAGGCAGGAGGATTGCGAGTTCAAAGCCAGCCTCAGCAACTTAGCGAGGTCCTAAGCAACTCAGTGAGACCCTGTCTCTAAATAAAATACAAAATAGGGCTGGGGATGTGGCTCAGTGGTGGAGTGCCCCTGGGTTCAATCCCCAGTACCAAATAAAAAAAATATAAAAAAAATTAAATTAAAAAAAAAGGCAAGATAGAAAAAACTGAAAGAATCATGGGTCCCAGGCCAGGGCAAAGATGATTAGATTTTAGTGCTCTAGAATAATCCTCTTTTCCTCAATATTCTGTTCTTTGGGCTCAAGAGGGTGTTGGCCCCGTGTTGTAAGTCTATGTGGAAGTTTCCCCTGCCTTCTGTAACCATGAATTGTCACATGTTCTTAGTGAATCATCTCTTTCTCATTATAAAACTCCATTACCGCTTTGAGTTCTCTAATTCTTGAGTGATATTTACTGAATGCTCATACCTAGTGAGTCCTATTATTTATTAATTCTGTGGAAATAGGTTCAAACTATACTAAACTAGCTTTTCTGAAAGAGCTGGGCTAGATTAGGACTTTTAAAAGCCCTAAACATTGAGAAGATTATGGTGCCTCTATTTATTTCACATTTATTATGCAATTAAACTATATATTAAAGTAATATTTGACTTTTAAATATAAAACATATGTAATCTAAAACTAGCTTCTTTCTAGAAGGAAGAGAATTCACTGAAGCTAAACATTTTCATTTGCTGGTACCCTGAGTGAATTTTTTGTTTTCCAATCAGGTAGTTAACCACTGCCAATGAGTGTTCCATAGAAAGCAGCCGGAAGTGTCCTCTGGTCCAACGAATTTAGGAAATCCTAACCATGATGCTTCTCTAATAAATATTAATATATTAAGTCCTTTTGGAGATCCAATATCAGTTTGAACAATTTAAAATGATTTAACTCCACATATTCTAATCAATTTAACCACAGAACTCTTTTTCATAAAATGTGTAGTAATTTTCCCCTTTGCCCACTTTGAAAATTATTTCAGAAATGTTGCATCAATTTCTTTTTTTTAAAATATATTTTTAGTTGTAGATAGACACCATATCTTTATTTTTTTACATGGTGCTAAGGATTGAACCCAGTGCCTCACACGTGCGAGGCAAGCACTCTACCACTGAGATACAGTCCCAGCCCAGAAATTCTGCATCAATTTCCGAGCAGTTATTACGTGTTTGGGACTCTTCTAAAAGGTTTACTCATTTTACATTATTTACCACAAGTTGGATTTGGAAGATGAGTAAATATTATGAGACAAATACTATCATCTTCAATTTATGTATGAGGACATTGAGATAGTGGGGTCACGTAGCTTTTCACAGTGAAGCTGTGATTCAGGCTTCATTTACTCCTCTCCACAGTTTATCCAGTGTGGGCACCAGCTCTTTAGTTTTTCTGTCCCAGGAAATGATGTCATGTTCTCTTCTCAACTTTAATTCAAATTCCAGAGCCGCACTTCTTACCAACATATATTCTTCTAGTGGGCTTTCTGTCCCTGGTTCATAATGTCCTTATTCTTTACCCTCCGCCTGACTCTGACTTTAAATTTATTCTCTGGCTTTCAAATGAGCCTGTGAGAGTAGGAGAAAACACAGAAATGAACTTTTCACAACCCCCGCTTCAGACCTCCCTTATCCTCACTATAGATAAATTCTACCTGACCTGGAGAGCTAGAGAGTGGCCATGATGTTGAATGGCAAGAGGAAGAAGAGAAGAGTAACACTAAAGGCATCAGAAGAGGATGGGATGTCGGGGGGAAACATTGCTGCTTTGGATACACCCTGCCCACAGTTCTCCTTGACACCCGGTGTAGAGGAGAAAGGAACTTGACAGGATCAGAAAGGCATGCTCTCACCCAGTGATCGTGGGCACCTCAAATTACTCCAGGGACTCCCAGCAATTTTTTTCTTTTGGTGACATATAATAGGGTTTGTTGACAATCTTATAAAACAACTCTTACTATAAAGAGCAAACGATTAAATTATAACTTTGTCAACTACTGTAATGTGTTTGTTGCAGATGTCCATTACTTGACACTATTTCATTAGCAATTACCAAAAAGAATGAAAAACAAAAATGTCCAATCAAAATGAGTAAAACAGTTGAGCCTGTTCAGTACTGCTGAAGTCAAATGATCAATTAATTCTATCCATTCATCATGAAATATACCAGTCATCTTCTAAATTATGGCTTCTGGAAGTTTCAGCTATTAAAAAGTTAAAGCAGCTTGTACATATAATTTGGAAAGTGGCAGTGTCCTATC
>JAJEJO010000673.1:228198-243058 GCA_020662805.1 Glaucomys volans | reverse complement strand
AAAAAAAAAGGCAAGATAGAAAAAACTGAAAGAATCATGGGTCCCAGGCCAGGGCAAAGATGATTAGATTTTAGTGCTCTAGAATAATCCTCTTTTCCTCAATATTCTGTTCTTTGGGCTCAAGAGGGTGTTGGCCCCGTGTTGTAAGTCTATGTGGAAGTTTCCCCTGCCTTCTGTAACCATGAATTGTCACATGTTCTTAGTGAATCATCTCTTTCTCATTATAAAACTCCATTACCGCTTTGAGTTCTCTAATTCTTGAGTGATATTTACTGAATGCTCATACCTAGTGAGTCCTATTATTTATTAATTCTGTGGAAATAGGTTCAAACTATACTAAACTAGCTTTTCTGAAAGAGCTGGGCTAGATTAGGACTTTTAAAAGCCCTAAACATTGAGAAGATTATGGTGCCTCTATTTATTTCACATTTATTATGCAATTAAACTATATATTAAAGTAATATTTGACTTTTAAATATAAAACATATGTAATCTAAAACTAGCTTTTTTCTAGAAGGAAGAGAATTCACTGAAGCTAAACATTTTCATTTGCTGGTAGCCTGAGTGAATTTTTTGTTTTCCAATCAGGTAGTTAACCACTGCCAATGAGTGTTCCATAGAAAGCAGCCGGAAGTGTCCTCTGGTCCAACGAATTTAGGAAATCCTAACCATGATGCTTCTCTAATAAATATTAATATATTAAGTCCTTTTGGAGATCCAATATCAGTTTGAACAATTTAAAATGATTTAACTCCACATATTCTAATCAATTTAACCACAGAACTCTTTTTCATAAAATGTGTAGTAATTTTCCCCTTTGCCCACTTTGAAAATTATTTCAGAAATGTTGCATCAATTTCTTTTTTTTAAAATATATTTTTAGTTGTAGATAGACACCATATCTTTATTTTTTTACATGGTGCTAAGGATTGAACCCAGTGCCTCACACGTGCGAGGCAAGCACTCTACCACTGAGATACAGTCCCAGCCCAGAAATTCTGCATCAATTTCCGAGCAGTTATTATGTGTTTGGGACTCTTCTAAAAGGTTTACACATTTTACATTCTTTACCACAAGTTGGATTTGGAAGATGAGTAAATATTATGAGACAAATACTATCATCTTCAATTTATGTATGAGGACATTGAGATAGTGGGGTCACGTAGCTTTTCACAGTGAAGCTGTGATTCAGGCTTCATTTACTCCTCTCCACAGTTTATCCAGTGTGGGCACCAGCTCTTTAGTTTTTCTGTCCCAGGAAATGATGTCATGTTGTCTTCTCAACTTTAATTCAAATTCCAGAGCCGCACCTCTTACCAACATATATTCTTCTAGTGGGCTTTCTGTCCCTGGTTCATAATGTCCTTATTCTTTACCCTCCGCCTGACTCTGACTTTAAATTTATTCTCTGGCTTTCAAATGAGCCTGTGAGAGTAGGAGAAAACACAGAAATGAACTTTTCACAACCCCCGCTTCAGACCTCCCTTATCCTCACTATAGATAAATTCTACCTGACCTGGAGAGCTAGAGAGTGGCCATGATGTTGAATGGCAAGAGGAAGAAGAGAAGAGTAACACTAAAGGCATCAGAAGAGGATGGGATGTCGGGGGGAAACATTGCTGCTTTGGATACACAGTTCTCCTTGACACCCGGTGTAGAGGAGAAAGGAACTTGACAGGGTCAGAAAGGCATGCTCTCACCCAGTGATCGTGGGCACCTCAAATTACTCCAGGGACTCCCAGCAATTTTTTTCTTTTGGTGACATATAATAGGGTTTGTTGACAATCTTATAAAACAACTCTTACTATAAAGAGCAAACGATTAAATTATAACTTTGTCAACTACAGTAATGTGTTTATTGCAGATGTCCATTACTTGACACTATTTCATTAGCAATTACCAAAAAGAATGAAAAACAAAAATGTCCAATCAAAATGAGTAAAACAATTGAGCCTGGTCAGTACTGCTGAAGTCAAATGATCAATTAATTCTATCCATTCATCATGAAATATACCAGTCATCTTCTAAATTATGGCTTCTGGAAGTTTCAGCTATTAAAAGGTTAAAGCAGCTTGTACATATAATTTGGAAAGTGGCAGTGTCCTATCAGAATTCCAGACTTCATCTCCAGGTCAGGTAGGCTTTCTGTCATAGTCAGGTGACTCTTCTGATTGTTGGCAAATTGATGGGTAAATTAAAGATATGAGTGAAGGAAAGCTAGCAATAAACTTGACTATTCATATCATCAAGGAAACAAGGAATAAATCCCATTAAAGAAGTTGGAATCTTTGGGCTTAGTGGTGCATACCTGTACTCCTAGTGACTGGAAAGAAGGATCAAAATTTTGAGGCCAGCCTCAATAAGACCTTATCTCAAAACTAAAACAAGCAAACAAATAAAACAAAGATAAAATGGGAAGGTCTGTGGATGTAGTTCAGTGGTTTAATCCTGGGGTTTAATCCCTAGTATGTTGAAAAGTAGAAAAAAACATGGACAGGTGTCTAAAGAGTTTGGAGTAGGTGAGACACACCTGCACCCTGGTTGCTGATATACTGTGGACTGAGGCTGTTGCCAGGTGTTTTTGTTCAGTTTTATTTTTTCTGAAGAAGACCTACAATGTATAGGATGCACTTTTGACTCATTTTTATAGTGCTAATGAATGTGGTTGAGCAAACAATCTGTTTGCCCTCTGACAAGCTCCTGAGCTTGTGTCTGGACTGGGGATGTACAAACCTAGGAACCTGGGATCTGACTTCTGGGGTATAGTCTGAAGAGGAAGGTCAATGCCTGAAGAATAAATGAAATGCTTACCCATTTAACCTGGGCAAGCAGAGAGAAAATCACTTTTATCAGATCATTATTTTGTAGGAAGTTGGTGTTGTAATGGATGGTGTCTCTTTAACAGGGAGATATAGGTGGGAAAATGCATTGAAAAGAGAAAGAGGGAGCAAGTATGTGCAAAGTCAAGCCAGAGGAAGAGAAAGCCATTGGGCTTTCAAGGGACTGGGAAAAAAGTCACTTTGACAAACAAAATCAGTCATTATAGAGTCATATGACCAGACAAAAGTATTTTAAACAGCTTTATGAATTATAATTACTATACAATAAAGTATACTAAGTTAGAGGGTGCAATTTGATAAATCTGATATATTTAGACCTGTGGAATTATCACTGATCAAGATAGTGAATACATCTAACACCTTGCAAAGTTTCCTTGCTGTTCCTCGTGATAATCCTTTGTCCCCACCTCTGTAAATCTCCACCCCCACTTTACCAGTCCCGGGCAATTGCTAATTTTCTTTTACTGTGGAACACTTTGCATTTCCTGGATTTTTATATCAATGGAATCTTATACTATCCACTCGTTTTGGTCGGGTTCTGCAATTCAGCATAGCTGTTTTGGGACTCAGTCATTTTGCAGTATGCATCAATAGTTCATTATTTTTTATTGCTGAGGGCTATTACCATGTATGGCTATACAGTTTATCCATTCACCTCTTGATGAACACATGGGTTTGTAGTAGTTATCATTATATAGCAAAGTATTCCAAAATTTAGGAGTTTAAAACAAGGAAATATCTACTATCTCACAGTCCCTGTGGGTCAGAAGGTTTCTCACTCAGGGTTTCTCAATGGGCTGCAATGAAGGTCGTCATCCAGGGATACAGTTATCTTAACATTCAAATGGAGCAGGATCTGCTTCCAAGCTCATTTATGTGGTAGACCATATTGTTATTCCTCAGGTTCCCTAGTATGATAAGCAGGACCAGGCTCTGGTAGTGGATAAATTCTGAGAACTCAGTGATTCAACATAGCAGTTAAATTTTAGTGTCCACTAAGGTCAGATGATAGCTTTTATAAATCTGTAGTTATACCACCTGGACACGTGGCCTCCATAATAGCCGCAGAAGTGAAGAGGGGCCTGGATGGTCAGACAAGGTGTTTTCTCAGGGCCAAATTCGGGAATGTTTCACACCACTTCTACCTCCATTCCATAGCTGGACTCCAGTACTCTCACACCACATCCCCACCGGCACCCCTGCATTGCACCCCAGGCCCCTCATATCTTGTCTTCCTCCATTCCATTTTCTGAACCTGGTTTGATAGCTCCAATGTAATTGTGAGGGGAATCAGGCCCTGTCACATTATTGCACTCCAATATATATTCCTGAACCCCATAGGGGTCAAAAGCTTTGCCTTCCTTACTTAGTGCTGAATCTTAAGTTCACATTCAATTCCAGCACATACTAGGTGCTCAATAAATATTTGTATTATGTTTTGTACATCACTTCAATACCTCTATGAGGCAATTCTTATTATTCTTATTTTCACAGGAGAATGTGAAAATGAGGCTCATAAAACATGTTTAAGACATCATCAGTATCTTAAACCCACCAAGTGATATTAAATTCTGATTTTTGTACCCCCATGTTCATTAACTTTTATGTAATACCAGGGTTTATTTCTCAGTGGTTTTGAAACTCTTTGTTATAGTTTGGATCAGGAATGTTCAAAGTCTTATGCCCAAAGACTTACGTGTTGAAGGTTTGGTCCCCAATTCAGCGAAGTTTGGAGGTGGGGTTTATGAGAAGTGATTGAATCATGAGGACTTTGATCTCATGAATGTTAATCCATTGATGGATTCATAACTGAATGGACTATTGGGAGGTGCTGGAACCCAGTCAAAGAGTGTGAGTCATTGGGGATACACCCTCAAGGAAAGTTCTGTCTCACCTCAGGCCAAAAGCAATAGAGCCAATCAACTGCGATTGGAAACCAAACTGACATCATTCCCCTATGTACATGTATGATTAACAAGAATGATATGAATGTACATCATGCACAACCATAGAAATTAAAATTTGTACCCCATATGTGTACAGTGAATCAAAATGCACTCTGTAAAAATAATAAAAATTAAAATTAAAAACAAACAAAATAAATCTTTTCACCTTGAAAATGTTTCTTCAGGTATTTTGACACAACAGTGAAAATCTGATTAACACTCTTAAAAAATTCTGTGTTGAATGCATCCTAATTTGCATCCATGATTTTACTTTGAGGGTATGGCCGGGCTTGCACTCTGGTGACAAAGACCATACTCTCATGTCACTGAACCTCTGCTCAGTGGGAGCGGTTCAACCCCTCCTTTTAGCTCTTGCAGTAGAAGACAGAGTGACTATGAATCTGCCAATATCTCCATGATCTTTCGTTCTTTCAGGTTGCTGAGAGGAGTGATGTTCAGCCGAAATCCTACTTCTGCTGGCTCTGTGCCACCCCTGGTAGGGTTGTGAGCTCCTACATGCCATTTTCTTGAGGGAATCTCCCAACACTTCTTTGGGCAAGCAGCCCCTTCCCCCACAGGCTGCACCAGGGTGTGAACTCATTCCAGGGTCACAATCTTTCTTCTTCCAAAGACTCAACTTCTTCTTCATTATCTGGATTGTCACTGAACTTTTTGTTTCTGTTACAGTGGCCCTTTCCATGAAGGAGTGAGTGTTGGATCTCTTTCATTGTCCTGCATAATGTACTAACATGAAGCCCCTCCTTTCAGTTCCGCTCCTGCAGAGACTGATCCTGTTTCTTCCCAAGGCCACGCCTTCCTCCATCCCACTTTTATGCACACCTGCACTACTAGCCCCATCCACCCACCTATACAGCTCCTCTTGCCTTGGAGCTAAGTCTGGTGTTTCACTTTCTGCTCTCTCTACAGGAATATTTTTATGCTGAGTCACATGGGTATCAAGATGACAGATTCCTGAAGATCTGGAACAGCATTGCCCATATCAGTTGTTAAATTCTCCTTTTCTCTTCCCTCTCCTCTTCCCTCTGCTCTTTCTCCTCTTCTGTACACCTCTACCACCATGACCTCTTTCCTCTGAACCATTAAGCAATATTTTATTGTCCTAACTCTATTGCTGATGGCTATCACTATTTAGTATCCTTAAAGTTTTTCATTTTATATCACTTGCAGTCTTCATTGTTTTCAGTCTCAAAAACTGGGTCAATGAACTTCCCATGCTATAATGTAATATGCAAAGGAGTATGATGGCTCCATCCAGGGTCGTTCCTGGGGTCAGGTTCATCTCTGAGATGGGGAATCCTGACAGCCTGCTTTTTCCTTACTGGAGGCTAGCTAAATGGTACACAGAAATTGCCTGTCTTTCTGCATTGGGAAATTTGTAATCATTCAATGAGATGTTATCATTGTAATAACAGCAATGACACAGAACTGAGATTATCCCCAGCAAATGGAAATGCATAGGATGGGTGGCCAATGTAGTAAGACTTCATCACTTGGAGCCAACCTCCTTGGAGTCCTCAGAGAAAGGGGTTAATGGGAAAACCTTGCCAGTCAAGGACAAGTTAGGATGGCAGCCAGAGAAATAAATACCTACTTGCCATCCCTCACCGCACAACTGAGCACTACTTTATCAAAAGCTGGATGTGTGGTTCATGTTTCATTACCTGGGTCAGGAAGAATATAAATTTGGAAGCCATATATTACAATTTTTCCCTGTCTTGCACATTAACAGCACAACTCTGGCTTGAGTTGCAGCCTTGAATATCTATGCGCTCTTTTCTACTTCGCTGGAGCATCAAAAGCATGCTGGCCCAAGAGCTGGGGCAACAGGATTACCAGCAGAGCCAGGCTTTGTTATCCCATTCTGCTCAAACTCTTCTGTTTGTATGGGAGGAAAAATTTTGCATACACTTCTTCCTTCTCTCTCACTTGGTCTGTGTCCTGAGATCCTTCCTGTCCTGGTTTATACTTGATGAATGACTCTATAGCTGAAATCACCTTGGGTTTTCACTTTGTTAACTACAAATCCTGTAATTCAGGCATTTTCAAATTTGGTGACAGATTCACCATCAGAGTGGTCCACCTTTTAAAAGCAATCTAGGGCAAAGGATTCTAAGGGGTTATTTGAAAAGTCATTATTCCTATGACTTGTTAATGTTTTTGTCTTAATATATCACCTTCTATATTTGCCCCAATGCTCCCTATGATGGACTGAATTGTGCCTCCCCCAAATTCATAAAACCCTCACCTTTCACCAGTAACTCAGAATGTGGCTGTGTTTGGAGAAAGAGTCATGAAGGGGTGCTTAAATTAAAAGGAGACCATTAGGGCAGACCCTCGTATCTGATCTGACTTGCGAGATCCTTGTGAGAAGAGACACCAGAGATGCACAGTGCAGAGTAAAGGACTTGTGAGGATACAAGAAGAAGGGAGGCCACAGGGAGAGCACTCAAGGGAAACCAAACCTGCAGACACCTTGAATGTGGAGGTTTTGCCACCAGAACTGTGACAAAATGAATTTCTGCTGTGTACGCTATCTGCTCTGTGGTCCTTTGTTGTGGCAGCATAACAAAGTGTGTTAGCATGTAAACACACTACCCAGTGACCAAGTTTTTATTAAAACTCTCTTTAGATAAAACCCAGCAAATCTAAAAGTTTGTTATAGGAGTGATTTATCCATCTAGAAATACTTTTAAATTAGCTTTCAGAACAGAGTGTCAGTTATTCCCAATAAAGTGATATGTTGTATTTTATATATACTTTTTATGCATTTAATTGACAAATAATTAGAACCTACTATGAACATTGTGTAATGCCAAGCACTGAGTGATATAAATATATAATAAAATATGTAACGCATTTAGATGACTAAAATAGAAAAACACACAAAATAAAACGAAGTGAAGCTAAAGTTTAGAGGGGTGAGAAATCACTCCTGGCAGGGTCCATTTATGATATGATATTTGTAGTAGCAAAAGTGAAAGTGAAAATGGGGGAAGATAGAAGCAGACCAACTAGCAAGAGGAGCATTTTGGCAGGAATTTAAAGATTCAGAATATCAGTCACTGCATGTAACACCAGTTGGATGAGGGTGGTTCATTGGGAATAATTAGAAATGTCTTGAATTCTGGGTTTAGAAGCATAAGTTAACCTGTGTGATTACATTCACTCTCAGGGAACTGGAAGCAAAAAAGATCTATACTGAAACCTGGTAAAGTAGATGAGAGCTCTGCTTTCAGAGTAGACCACTGCTTCTTTTCTTGGTCCTACCATAATTTAGCTCGTGGCTGTGGTTAGTGTTGCTTAACCTCTTTGCTTAATTTTCTGTTTTTTAAGAATAAGAAATAAAAGACCCAAAGAGATAATAATATTTGCCAACCTCATAGGTTAGTGTTTGTAAAATCCTGTAAAAACTACGTAAAAGGATTGGTTCTTATAAATGTTTAGCTTTTGCTTGATGACTCACCCAAAGTTAGCATTCAACAAATTTAACTTTAATGAGAGTAAAGATGACTTAAAAATACCTTTTAGTAAGACTTATATTGCAGACATTATTAAACTATATAGGACCTTTGATTTGGTAAAATCTCTGAATCATTCTAGATGTTTCTCTTTTAATTTTTATTTTCCTGGATATTAAATGCATTTTTTCCTTTTGAAATTAAGAGACAGAAAACCTACAGCTATGATTCACTAAATAAATAGGCTAGACACATGCAAAAATGAAAAATAGTGAGTGATTATGTCTGTACAATGTTAAATATTCAAATTAACACTCATCTCCAGGGAGTCAGAAACATAAATTGGGCATAATCTCACCATCGAACAAGGAAATATTTGAAAAGCAGTCAATAAAAACTAACTTGCAAAACTGTTTTTGTTGATTTTCTTTCATTTTAATTTGGATGTTCTGTTCCATAAATAAAGAGTTAGGAAGTTGAATGAAGAGAATTTGGAATGGCCAGGAAGTGGATTGAGCCTCCTATAATCTCATAAAAGCCATTGTTCTCAGAGTCATATAAAATTTCAGCTTGGGTACATGTCACCTATCAAAGGAACATTTTATCACTTCCTGAGTTTGGCTTTACTGCTTATTTTTTCCACTGCCCATTCATTTGGCAGTCTGGTGATGGGACCATCCTTTTCCCTCATCTGAAGTCCAATGGCACGCCAGAGCCTGAGAGGTCACTGTGTCCAAGCTTTCAGTGCTTTCTCTCCTGGGAGAAATTTTGGAATGAGCGTATCTTCTTGTGACTGAAGCTGTTATTTATGAAGGCAGAGATGCATTGATGGATTCAGCAGCAGTGGACCAAGTTAGAGCTCTGCGGCAGGATGCTGAAGACCTTGTCAGATGTGGGCAGCCAGCAGACAGCTGTTAGGCAACCCTTGACCTGAGAGCTCTGCCATGGTAATTAGTGTTGTAAATGAATCGTGCTCATGGTGGCATATGCTCAAGTCTAACATAGCACCCTCAGTCACCACCCGTGCATGATGAAGTTCAGGGACTGCTGTTAGTGTGCTGCTAAAAATGCATTCTTAAAGGGTTAACAAAGCAATAACAAAGAAGCTAGTAACTGCCCACTGCCCCCTCCCTGCTCCCACCCCAGATGATTTCCCAAAACCATTTAAAATAGAGATGGATTCAGGTGGGTCTTCTATACCACAGCCTGATCTTTGGCTGTATAAGATTACTTTTCAACAATATAAGATGCATAAGTGCCTTTTCATCGTATGAAGAAAGCATGCCCACTGGCAAATGAATCATATTATAAAAATTGATTGTATCCCAAAAGGGAAAAATGTTATTGAAGATCCAATGGCCTGGGATGATACACCATTGATCATTGTAAGAAATACTTCCAGAAACTGTTTTTAATCTTTCCGCCAGAGCATTAGCAATTATTCTTTAGCCCATGGTGAGTAATGACTTGAGTTTCCCAGCTTCTCAATCGATAAAACATTTACCCTACCGCTACAAATGTGCTCTTCGCTTAGACAAGCAGAATTTTTCTTCCAATTACTCTTTTTTTTTAGTGTGACCTCATAAAATATTTTTAAACATATTTCAAGGCTTTAAAAAAAAAGAAAGGAGCAATACTCTTCCATGTGCTTATTTTTCTATTCTTTTTTTCTTTTTTTAAGAAAATAAGTCATGATGATTTCACAGATATCTGGATAGCTAAGACTGCTTTTTATCCTCTCTTTCAAACTTAAGACATGGTATGAGTTCTAGCAACTGCTGCATTTTGGGTTTTGCGCAGCAATTAAATACCCTCCTTTCCCTTCTCCTGAAAGAAGGCGGTGTCTGAATTCCTTTGAAATCAACAACAATAAACAATATTGCCTAGGAGGCGGGCTCCTCCTCTACTTTCTTTGCATGGCTCATAAAACTAAAGCACTGGTTAATGGAGAATAACCATAAAACACACTGTTATCAGGCTAACAAATAGCTGTGCAGAAAACCAGAGATAAAGACAAATGTCCAGAAGTACACTTTGATGACTGAAAAGTTAACGTTCTGGCAAGTTCTCCTTTCCAAAAGATTTGTGCTGTGTTTTCATTTGAAATCAGTACATCAAGTCAGGTGAAAGTGCCCACTGCTATTTCTTGTCACAGTTGCTTTCTGTCTAGAACAAAGTCTATTTTGGCATATTATCCTCACACAAAGGAATCTGCAACTATAAGACTACTTTGCCCTGGAGTTCTGTATGAAGGTTTGGTTTGTAATCACGAGTCTTTTTTTTTCTTGTATTATTATTATTAGATTTGGAAAATTGAATCCAACATCAACAAGGTACATTCTTAGTTCTTTCTCAACCAATGTTGTCTTTTTAACTTGAGTTGATTGACCAAGTAGAAAGAGTATAGATTTTTCACCTGTTGGTGTAAGTTCAAGATGCTGTTGGTGTGGGTGAGAATTCAGAGTACTATTGGTTTAACAAATCCAGCAGAGGAGGAAGATGCTCTCTCCTCTACAGTGGAAAAGGAAGTACTGGGGTATGCATACAATAATTGTGGAATATAAAACAGGGAAGGAAATTAAGATTTTTAAGCTGCTATTCCTATCATCCAATTTTGATCAGAATGAAGAAGTTGTATTTTATACACAGGGCACAGCCAGCTAGGATAAACAATTACCAAAACATGCATTACCCACGTTATCTACATTAGGTATGTGGAAGAATTATCACATCAAGCTAATGATGACAGTTTCTTGAGCTAAAGAGTCAGGAATAATTGTATTTGAAAAATGCCCAGTGCAAATATATATTTCACAATTTTCCTCACATGTATTTGATCAAACCTGGCAGTGGAGTCACTGAGTTTGATTTATTTTATGGTGACTCTTTTGTCTTTGTGCCATTCATTCATTTGTTCAGCAAACATTATTTGAGTGCCTACGAAGTGCTAAGTGCTTTATTCCACCTCTGCCACAGGGAACTCACTGTCAGAATGACGGCATGTAAAGACGTTTTTCTTATTGTACCTAGGGCCCCAGAAATGGAAATGACCTTGTGCTTTCTTTGCCCCATGAGTATTCCTGTCAAGAGAAATGGTTTCAGAGATGTTTTTCCAAGCTGAATGGTTTCCCTAACTCCTAACTGCCACAATAATCCTCTTTCTCACCCCATCATGTTCCTTTCTCTTCGTTGTTTATACCTAAAGATTGTTTCCACAAAGGCCAGGTTAAGAAAAAAAAGTGCACTGTCAGCTAATCAGGATTTCTTTTTACAGTAGGAAAAGCATTCCTTGATCCTAACCCTTAGACACAAAGAATAGCACTGAAGAACATATGGGGTGTTGCCCTTGTAGCATCATGCACTCTATAAAGCACCACATGGACATAAGAGATTATCATATCGTTACAAACATTTTGGAGAAAACGAACGCTAAGCTTGGCAATGTTCTTCCCCCAAAGGCTTGCTTACTATTGTATAGACACGATCTTCATTCCTTATACTAAGTCAGCACCTCGTGCTGTGATTTTTCTTGCATCCCCCTAGGAATGCCATATTTTAAAACTACCATTATACCTTGTCATGTTGCTGCAGACCCCTGCCCGCCTCCCTTTCTCTACCTGGAAGGTTAATCAAACGTAAGCATTTCTTCATTCTGCAGCAGGCATCCTGGGGCACACAATTTGGGATTAGTGACTGACCCTGCTGTTCATTCTGACAGCACACACTCCAGATTGTATTTTCCTTCTAATAAGCAGAGCTGGTAGGAGAAAAGGCAAGAGTCATTAGCTAAAAGTTAGCTGAGCATTGAAACAGCACACTTTCCTTCTCAGAATCTCTTCTGAAGGGAGACCTTTTGTCCTCAGCAACCATGTAACAGTATCTCTAAGGATTTGTGATAATTTGTCTTAACCCTCAGCAAAATGAAATCTTATACAATGCTTGGGTCACGTTTATTTTCTTGGTCACTTACCTGTTATCGTATTTCTGTCATTGTTAAAGAGAATGAGCTTACGGCAGTGAAAATGGCTTATGTAATAAGCTTTTTATAAGGAGTACCATGACATACTCAAGACAGAAAGGATTAAACATAGCCAGGCATGCGGTTGTTGGGGATATGAATTTGACCCCTCCACACCTTGTTGGGCTACAGGTGCACCTAAGTATTCCTGAGAGAGCTCCTTTCTCTTCTCTATGTACCACCCCAGCCTCCTTGTCCCTGTGCCACAGATCAGCATTTGTATTTCCTCTTTCCATCTTGGATTCTGGGTTGAGTGGCTAGAGAAACTTCTTGCTACTTAAGTGGTCTCATGCCATGGCCATTAGGATGTGTGTGTGTGTGTGTGTGTGTGTGTGTGTGTATACACATGCATATATGTAAATATTCCATGTGTGATATATATTATGGGTTGGATTTCATCCCTCAGTGATTAATTTTACCACAATATTTTGGTGTAGGCAAATTTTTCTATGCATAGTGTGAGCTGAAGAAAATTTTTCTAAAAAAACAATCAGTGTAATCATGATTCCTACCTAGAGGTATAGACAAATTCTGATCTCAAGGGCAGGCAACTGGGACAGGGAGGGGAAGGTTGCCATGTATGGTTGTAAAGTCTGTGCTCTGTGCAACTTTAAGGCATTGGCTGGTGTTGTGCAGTTTACTACTTGCACAGATGTACATGGTATCCTTGGGGAATAGGCCTATATCCTTGTCAGGTGGGAAAAGAAGCTCACAAAAATAAACTTTTGACTACCTTCTTTATATGTTTCATGGGCTTTCCCTCATATGGCTTCATCTAACATCTTTTCATTATAGTGTAAAGATGAGCTTATCAACTTATTACAGTAGAGAAATAATTGGAAAATTGTCATTTGAAGAATATGCTTTGAGGGAGTGTAGTAGACAGAATCCCCAAATATATGCACACCCTAATCCTTGTGAATATGCTACCTTACAAGGAAAGGTTAAGAATCTTGAAATGGGGAAATTTGCCTGGATGGGCCTAATTTAATCACATGAGTCCTTAAAAGTAGAGAGATTTTCTCAGCTGTGGTCAGAGAGAGAGGTGAGCACAGAAGTGTTAGGGAGTTGCTACACTGCTGACTTGGAAGAAAGGAGATGACCCTGAGCCAAGAAGTGCAGGCACTTTATAGGAGCTGGAGAGGACAAGGGAACTGCCCCCTATAACTTCTTGAAGGGAGTGTAGCCCTCTGAGGCCTTGGATTCATCCCAGTGAGACTGGAGTCAGACCTTTAGCAATAGCAATAGGAGCTCATACAGATAGCTAGCTGCCCCTCCCCCCCGTTCTGTCCTTCCCAGGCATCTCCTGATCTTCCATGCATTTCTGCCAAAGTCTAAATTAGTTTATGTCTTGAACAAAGCAGAGAATGGGTTAGAGCAAGGGTCAGTAAACTGAAAGTCCTAAACCCTGATTGGGGTATCAGAAAAGCAACCACAGACAGTACATAAATCAATGAGTGTGGCTGTGTTCCAATAAAACTTTATTTACCAACACAGGAGATTCATTCATGCCCAGTAGTTTGCTGACTTTCCACTTAAAAACCTTACTTCTCAAAACATGATCCCCAAACCAGCAGCAGCCTTTGGGAGCTGGTTAGAAGTGCAAAATCATGCTAAGTGAAATAAGATGGACTCAGAAAGCCAAGGGTGGAATGTCTTCTCTCACGTGTAGAAGTTAAGGAGAAAAAGAAATAAAAAAGGAAATGTTTCAAAATAGAAGGTGGATCAGTAGAGTAGAAGTGGGGGACAAAGAATGAGTGAAGAAGAGGGAGAAAGGGGAAAAACTGGGGAAAGAAGTTGGCCAAATTATAGTAGGTGCACGTATGAATATACCACAATGCATCAATTTTTATGTATAACTATAATGCACTAATTAAAAATAAAAATAAGTGGAAAGATGATCAATAGAGTAGAGGAAGGGGATCAGGAATAGTTTTCTCCTCAGTTCTCCTCCTCAGGAGGAGTTTCTCTCCCCAAGTAGGGGAGAGAAAGGAGTAGTACTTGGAATTGAAGTAGAGAAAACTGTTATATGCATTTTTGAATATGTCAAAATGAACACCACTACTAAGCATAACTACAATGAACTAAAATTTTTTAAAATTTTAGAAAATAAAAAAAATGCAAAACATCTCAGGCCTAGTTCAGACTTGCTAGGTCTGCATTTTAACATGATCCCCAGGTGATTCGTATGCACATTCAAGCTTGAGAAGCTTTGCTTTAGAAGGTTTAAGCATTCCAGAGGCAGAATTACCAGAAAAAATATTATATAGACATCCCATTTCTAGATGAAGAGCACCACTAGAGGAGATAGAAAGGAAGATGCAAAAAAAAGAAAAAAAAGAAAAAAAGAAAGAAAAAGAAAAGAAAAGAAAAGAAAGAGCAAAAGAAAAGAAAAAAGAAAGTAAAGAAAAGCAAAGAAAGAACATGTTTAGCGCTTTTGGTAGTATGGCCATTTTGACAATATTAATTCTGCCTATCCAAGAACGTGGGAGAGATTTTCTTTAATTTCTTTCTTTAATGTTCTGTAGTTCTCATTGTAGAGGTCTTTCACCTCTTTTGTTAGATTGATTCCCAAAT
>JAJEJO010000673.1:196711-227798 GCA_020662805.1 Glaucomys volans | reverse complement strand
AAGAGTATTGGAATGAGCTCTTCTTTGAAGGTCTTGTAGAACTCAGCTTTGAATCCATCTGGTCCTGGACTTTTCTTTGTTGGTAGGCTTTTGATGACTTCTGCTATTTCACTGCTTGAAATTGATCTATTTAAATTATGTGTATCTTCTAGATTCAGTTTGGGTGGCTCATATGCTTCTAGGAACCTGTTGATGTGTTTGAAATTTTCTATTTTGTTGGAGTATAAGTTTTCAAAATAGCTTCTAACCCTAACTCTAACCCTAACCCTAACCCTAATCCCAATAACAGACCTCATAGAAATAGAGCAAGCAATCATGACATTCATTTGGAGGAATAAGAGACCCAGAATTGCTAAAGCAATTCTTAGCAAGAAGAGCGAAGCAGGAGGTATCACAATACCAGACCTTCAACTATACTACAAAGCATTTCTAACAAAAATGGCATGGTATTGGCCTCAAAATAGGCAGGTAGATCAATGATACAGAATGGAGGACACAGAGCCAAACCAACATAAATACAGTTTTCTCATGCTAGACAAAGGCTCCAAAAATGTCCAATGGAGAAAAGATAGCCTCTTCAACAAATGGTTCTGGGAAAACTGGAAATCCATATGCAGCGAAATGAAACTAAACCCTTATCTATCACCCTGCACAAAACTCAACTCAAAATGGATCAAAGACCTAGGGATTAGGCCAGAGACCCCGCACCTAATAGAAGAAAAAGTAGGCCCCAATCTTCATCATGTGGGCCTAGGACCAGATTTCCTTAACGTGACTCCCAAAGCACAATAAATAAAAGCAGGAATTAATAATTGGGATAGATTCAAACTAAAAAGCTTTTTCTCAGCAAAGGAAACAGTCAGCAATGTGAAGAGAGAGCCTTCAGAGTGGGAGAAAATCTTTGCCACACACATGACAGATAGAGCACTAATCTCAAGAATATATAAAGAACTCAAAAAACTTTACCCCAAGAATACAAATAACCCAATAAATAAATGGGCTAAGGAAATGAGCAGACACTTCACAGAAGAGGATCTACAAGCAATCAACAGATACATGGAAAAATGTTCAAAATCTCTAGTAATAAGAGAAATGCAAATCAAAACTACCCTAAGATATCATCTCACCCCAATTAGAAGGTCTATTATCAAGAATACAAGCAACAATAGGTGTTGGCGAGGATGTGGGGAAAAAGGTACACTTATACATTGGTGGTGGAGTTGCAAATTGGTGCAGCCACTCTGGAAAGCAGTATGGAGATTCCTTCAAAAACCTGGAATGGAAACACCATTTGACCCAGCTATCCTACTCCTTGGCCTATACCCAAAGGAATTAAAATCAGTATACTACAGTGATGCAGCCACATCAATATGTAGCCCAATTCACTATAGCTAGGTTATGGAATCAACCTACATGCCCTTCAATAGAGGAATGGATAAAGAAACTGTGTATATATACACAATGGAATATTATTCAGTCATAAAGAATAATAAAATTATGACATTTGCAGGTAAATGGATGGAATTGGAAAAGAGCATGTGAAGTGAAATAGGCCAGTCCCAAAAAACCAAAGGCTGAATGATCTCTCTTCTAAGTGGCTGATGACACATAGCAGGGGTGGGGGGAGGCTCGGGAAGAATGGAGAAGGGATGGATTGTATAGAAGAAAATGAGGGGTGGGAAGGGGCGGGGAAGGAAAGATAATAGAATGAGACAAACATCTATGTCGTATGTATATGTATAAATATGCAAATTGTATGATTCTACTTTGTGTACAACCAGAAAGATGATAGTTGTAGTCCATTTGTGTACAATGACCTAAAATTAAAAAATAAATTAATTATTAAAAAAAAAGAAATGTGAAACTTAATTTGGGCAGTAGATGCTCTAAATGAAATTTTTTTAAAAAAAGAAAGAATATAAACATTTGTTAAGCACCTACTTACCTGTGGGGCATTTTCAAATATATTATACTGCTGAATCCTCATAGTGACTCCTGACATTTTTCTCATTTTTTAATAGAGGTAGTAACTGAAGCTTTTTCAGGCTCTCTGGAAAGTGAGAGAGCAGAGATCCATAACTCAGTTGTTTGGACTCTAAAATACAATGTATTTTTTTTTCTATCACACCAAACCAAAGTGTCTGTTTTCCAAACACCATTTGATATCTTAAACAAAAGTAAGTTTGGGTTTTAAAGTTTCCAAAAATAAGTCAGTTCTAGTGAAAAATGATATTACTGGAACTTTGAATCCAGCAGTGTACTTCATCCCGTATTTATGAAAATTTTTCAAGATAAGACACATTTTGGTGATTACTCTTAACATTGGTGGAAAGACCCCTGGATAACATTCTGATGAACATATTTGACCATTTAATCAGCAATGGACAAACTATTCTAGCCTATGATTTTTGAGGCTAACAATAATAATCATCACTTTTGATTTATAGCCAAAGTTCTGGGCATAGTTACCAGATGGATATGAAGTTAATTAATCTTGGCCATCTCATTCTCAGCTCTGTGCCTTCTAGCCAGCTATCACATCCATTGAAGGACAGGGTGGGCTTAGAACAGGGCCCTGAAGAATACTTTGAGGGGAGGGATGGGGTGGATTTCCAAATTATGTACCTCCTATGGAAATACTAGAAACAATATAATCCTCATCTGAACTCCATGAAGTATGGGTTACTGATCCTTTTAAGATATAGGCACAATAAGTAGAAGATGCCATCAGATGTACTCTGCATAGATAAACAAAGTTATGCTCAGGCAGAAAATAGAAAGTAGGTTTGAGTTGGTTTGAGTTTATGAGGAGAATGGAAACTGGATTCTCACATAAAATAAAAGACTTCTTCAGTCTTTACTGCCTTGGAGGTCTCTCTCCTTTCTAGGTGGTGTTGAGAGTTGAAAAATCCTCAAAAGCAGTTTTTACTTCCGGCAAATAGGACTCAGTTTATAATTCCCAGTTAAATAACTCATTCTGGAGTCATGGGCAGGGCTCTATCTAATCATTGTCATTAATGTCTTCAATGGTCATTGAACCTTCAGCAACTGGAGAACATTCAGAACCCAGTGGTCTCAAGCTCTCGGCTCTTGACTGAGTCCTTTCTGGGCACTTCCTACTTTGTCCAAGAAAACTCAATCTTTCTCTTTTGGCCCCAGCGCTGCTTTTGTTAAAGAGCAAGCTCACTGAGGACCAAGATGTTGGAACTAAAACTCTGGTCTCTAGATGGCACTCTAGCCCTGCTAAATTTGACTAGTCCTAGTCCTGGGTGAAATGCAGAAGCCACAGCCAAAAATCAAACCTGACTCAGGAAAATCAGTGGATGGGGCATAACAAGATTCAGTTATTAAGATTTGGTGGATGGTAAGTAAAAAGATTGGGTTTCAGCACCAGCTTGAAAACAATATGTGTCTAAGAACATGCTAAAAATGCCCCTTGGCAGTCCTTTTAGTTTGTGTAAAATTCATGAGTGATGAATGTGGCCAGCTCTACCATGAAAGGAGGTTTGTCTGAAGTCCTGCTTTGCACCAGGAAGGCAAGAATATGGTGATCATGAAATTATTGAACCCTCTCTATACATTATCTATTTACATCTAAATCATTTAGTCAACTCAATCCAAACAGGGCAGTGAGTTTGATATTATTGAAATTCATAATTTCTTGAAGAATTTCAGCAACATAGAAAGGCCACTGGCTTAAACGAATGGACAAACCTTTTGATGGGCCTATCTTCCAAGTAATTGTAGTGACCTGTGAGTTTGGTGTTGAGTCTGAGTTGGGCTTAGCTGACGGTCATGGAATTTTGATCCAGAAGAGACCCGAGGGGTCATTCTTACTGTTTAGGTGACAAAGTCAATATCCAGACACCACTCAAGTCCAAAGCACTGGGCCCTTTAGCTGACTTCCAGGTGACTAGGGACAGAGCCTGGTCTTGTGTGTGTGATTTACTTCTAGTCCTATCTGTTATGTATAAAAAACAGCCCTCTGTTGAGTACAAATTGCAATGAAATACCCAAAAGCTGTTTTCATTCATTCTGTTCATTAGAAATGTGCTTTTGAGATTTTAAAACTACAGATGCTAGGCTATATTAGGATATGTTCTTAGCATTTGAAGGCTTTGCTTGATGTGTTAGTAAGAACTCTGACAGGACCCATGTGGTGCTATGAAAAGGTCTCAGAATAATGAGACCAGAGTGCTTGGATAATTTTACTTGGGGTGCTGAACCAACTCTCCCCAGTAAATGTCAATAATAAGATTATCCCTGCTCACTTCTTAATTTTTTTTTGAGATACTGGGAATTGAACATGGTAGAAATTTTTTAATTATAGGAGGGAAACAAATGTACTTTCTAGAGAGCCCTACAGTCAGAGTATAGTTATTGACATTCAAAATAAGGTACTATGAATAACAAAGTAAAGCTTAGTAAAAAAAAATACATTTAATCATTAAATAATTTGACTAAAGGAAAGAAAGTCATGTATTTTATTATTCCATTTAATGGAATCCAGAAGAGGTAAACCCACAGAGTAATCCCCTGGGGAAAGCAGAGAGATGGGGAGAGTGACTACTTAATGGGTATGGAGTCTCCTTTTGGGGTGAAAAAAATATGTGGGAGCTAAATTGAACATGGTGTTTGTTCAATACTGTGAATGTTCGTCAACCACTTTAAGATAATTTTGTTATGAGACTGACAACAACAAAACAAAGATTAAGGTGTCAGGGTGGGAGACAGGGTTTTCCAAATGAAATCCACTCAATTCGGTCCCTTTATAAAAGTGTGTTTGTCAAGTTTACTTTCAGTTCCTGCTCCTATTTGATTATCTCCATGAAACTAAGCCCAGCAGATTCTGTCCACATCATGCCATTGGGTCATATCCAAGAATAACATGTTTGGTGAACCCAACAGATTCTTAGACAAATGCCCTCTGGCCTCTGGGGTCCTCTGAGCCTCCTAATCAGTTGCGATGAGAGCCACTCAAGATCCAATATTTGGGGGAGAAAAGCCCATTAGTTCTCTTCAGTCAAGTCTTGACAATTTACCACTACTAGAAATTGGACTTTTGCTTGGACTGGTTATAAAATCTGAGGTTTTTTTTCCACCAGAGTTGGCAAATCTTGACTTTTGTATATTTAACTTTTCTCAGTGGACCTCTTGTCTGAGCTTCAAAGAGAATTGCTGTTTCATGGTATCAATTTTCTCACTGTAGGACATTGCCTTCTGATCTTTGCAAGGGCTCTACTTCATTCCAAACCTACAGGGTAAATTCTTCTGTTAAAGAATTTCTTGCCTTCATTTATAGTACAGATAGTAAGGAGTGAATGTTAGTTATGTCATCAACATATTTCTATTTGTACATGTATAGTGAGATATTCCATACACAATTTGAAGTGCAAGAATTTCAAATAATTACCTATTTGATATTTTCCAAGAATTTTTTTTGTCAGCCTGGAAAAATGTGGCTAAATATAAACAAAGTAGAATAAAAAATGCCCCTGATTTAAATCATGTTGGCTATATCCTAGGATCACAGAATCTCAGTGCTGCAACAGATTCTCTATCTGACCAACAAATCACGTGACATTTGTGTAAATCTTAAGATCCTCTTGGATTGTTGACTAAGTTTGATGGTTAGTATGTGAACATTAGAAAGATTTTTCCGTAATTGAGTTAAATTTCATCACCCTGCAACTTCCATTTCCCAGCCTTGGGTGTATCACTCATGTGATGATGTCAAATTTGTCTTCCACATGAAGGATTTTAAATCATAAGCAGATAAACACATTCCCTTTCATTCAAAGCTAAAACACACAGTTCTTTCTAACTGACTTTTGCGTACAAAACTAGAAATTCTATTGTTGTCTTATCATTATCTTATGTTTACTGGTGTCCCTGTGAGAATTTGGTACCCAGAACTGAAAATAATATGCCAGATATATCAAAGAAAAGATTAGGATCACAACTGTGTTTCTACACCAGATATACATTTTTATGAATGCAATGAGTTAGCATTCAGTGTTTAATGTGATTATATGTCAGGTTTTGTATCTGTTATGGGAAAATTTTAATTATAGAATGTGACTGGCAAAATTGAAATGTGGGAGATTTAGACATACTTTAACAATAACCATCCACAACTTAAAAGAGTATTAGCAGAAGGAAGAAGAGAATTTACATCAATTGTGCCCCTACATTGCACCTGCCAATGTAGTTGACATTTTGTACATTTTCCTCATTTGTTTAAGATTTACTTATCCTTCAAACTTGAGCTCAAAGAACACCACCTCTGTGAAGCCTTCCCTGATTGTCTACACTCTTATAATACAGACCTCTTTTAAGGAACTGATCACACTATGTGTAATTATTGTTTGCATCCTACTTTCCCCACTAGACTACAAGCTCCCTTATACGACTTGGTATATAACTAGGCTCTCAAATGTGTTGAATAAATAAGTGAATGTTTTCCTTTCATTATTACATCTCAAGCGACTATAAGTTAAAAGGGTGGATCATATTATCGTGTAGAATTCCCTCAGCAATGATTGCAACTTGAAAATGCATGGCTTCACTCACATTAATTTATTTCTTTCATTAAAGCTATGCATTATGGTTTAAATATGGAATGTTCCCCAAAGTCTCATGCTTGAAGACTCGGTCCCCCATGTAGCAATGTACAGAGGTGGGACTTTTATAAATTGTTTGCATCTTGAAGGCTCTAAGGGTATCAGTGGATTAATCCATTTTGTGGATTAATAATTGGAACATAATATGCTACATATATTAATAATTTGAACATAATCGTTCAACTGGGAAGTGGTGGAAACTGTAGGTAGGTTAGGCTTACTTCAAGAAAGTAGGTGATTTGGGGTGTGTCCTTGGGGCTTTATTTTGACCTTGACCCTTTCCTCTCTTTCTCTTTATTTCCTGGCTGCCATGAGGTCAGCAGCTCTCTTCCACCATGCCCTTCTGTTATGATGTCCTGCCTCATCATAGGCCTAGAGCAATGAAGTTGGCCAACCATGGACTAAAACCTTTGAAACCATGAGTCCAAATAAACCTTCCTTTTTCATGTGGTTTATGTGAGGTGTTTTGGCCATGGCAATGAAAAGCTAACATACTATGCAACAATTTTTTTAAGAATTTAAAGATAATTTGTCCATAAAAATGTATTTTTACTTCTTTTGTTAAAAGGTAACAATTATCTATTTTTCAGTTACTTCAAATTTAGATTTAGAATTTGTATAATTTATATATAAACATATATAGGTTCCAAATTAAATATAAATATATACATACATTCCCCTTAGCAAGTACTTAATTATAGAAAAGAAAAAGATTTTTCAAGATTATATTTTAGCATAGAATCTATCACACAGGAAAAAACAAAAACAATTGTCAAATCAGCACATTTAATTTTGCAAAATGATAGGTTCCCATCTTGTATCCACCATTACAATATTTATTGGTGGAAAATACCTAGGTGATTATAATCACAAATCTTAAAAAAAGTTCAGAAACAAAAATATGAGTCAATAAACATTAATGCACAGTGTCCTATTAAGTGAACTTTCTCATAATCCATAAGAATGTTGTGTTTTTAGTCACAAAGCAGACTTAGCTATTTGGGACACACAGATTCTACCAAAGTTGGTTCTCAAATCTGTATAGACCTCTGTTGTAAAATCTGGGTGCCAAGGTAATCATATGATTTAGTCATAAAAGATGACTATCATCTAACAAGAAATGGTATTCAGGAAAATAACGTAGAAAATGATGACTCTTGCTGTTCTTGAAAATAGACTACCTTAGTTGAGGGGGAGGTCGGAGGCTTACAAGACTCATAAAACTGCATTGATCTGAGCTTCCTGTTTTGATGCCTGATCCTGGAATCTTCAGTCAATTTCTAGTCTTTAGAATTGGGACTATAAGGTGAACTTCCTCATGGATGTTCCTATGCCAGGAGCCCATTGCCCTTCACCTGATGGAATGTATCTGTCACAGTTTTGTGCTCCTCTTATAATTCTTTCTCTCCAAGGAAAATGATTCTAAGGTACATTATTTGGGCAGACTTACAGATACCATTGAATCAGGGTTTTTACCATATCACTAATTTAATCTGTTTATATGTTATACCCTATCCACTTCCAAAATTGATCTGGGACCACTAATGCCTGTTTTAAAAAAGCTTATTTTACAAAAGGAAAAAAGGTTTTAAAAAATCTGCAAACTAAAATATCTTCAATGCAATTTTTATTGCATTTTATTCTGAAAGCAGAGCTGTACATCTAAATTCAAATCTTTTAGAAAACGTGAGGATTTTCCAATATGGGTGGCAGTTTGTTCACTGTGATGCCGAGCTATCAGAAAGCTCAAGGAATTCAGACCCCTCAAATGAAGTTTAAAAATATATACATAAAAATTAAAGATCAACACATCATCTGCTTTTTTCCCTTACCTTCCCCCAAGTCTTTCTTCTTTTGCTTCACCACCTTTCTTATCAAAATTATGGTTTGAGACAACAAATACATACAGTCTAGGTATTATTTTCTGAAAAAATGGTAGCTGATCTTATGTATGATCTTATGGTGGTGAGCTTATGTCATAGTCCATTGAGAAAGGGACCTCTTGGTTTGTGAAAAGAGCCACAGGAAGGTACACTTTCCACTGGGAAACTTGGGACAACAAATCAAATGAAAATATCGAACCAATAGGCAAAAAATAACAGACCAGTCTATTCTCATGTTGGTCTCACAGCTACTACATTCCTGTTGCTGCTTCATCTTGAACTAGACCTGCGTGGCTGTAGTAGCCCAGTGCAGCTGCTTGACATCAACAGAAAACAAACAGAAGAGCCATCATCTCTTCTGGTTCCAAACAGATAAAGACAACTAATCCAGAAATGGCAAGCTCAGGAGTGCTTTCCTGTGGGAGAAATCCTGAAGGAGGTTCTTGCTCCAAGAGCAGCTGGGACCAAGCTTTGAAGTAGGAACACCACCCGGCTACCACCCACTCTCCCCTTGCATTTATTTTGGATGTGTTTTGGTAAAGCTTCCCTGAGATGTGTGCTGCTCAGGTTTCACTGTGGAGCAAAAACTGCTTCCTTTTGTTTGGTGAGAACCCTCCTGACCACTGACCCTTGGGTTTGCACTGTCCTTCAAAAGAAAGGGGCTGTGTGGAGTATTTTGTTTGTTTACCAGCATGCACAAGCCTGTGTCTGATCAGAATCCCACTCTGTTTGAATAGCTAAACTGCTATTGAGTAAACCTGACCACAGGCGGCAAAATGCACAGGTGCATCTTTCCAGGATCTCTGAAGGCGCTAGAGGGGCCTCCCACCCCAGTTGAGTCACAGCCCTTTCAGAAAAGTCCTGGGAGACTGCAGGTATATATGACGGTAAAGGTGGTGCAACCTGCTGTTTTCTCCCAATCTCCACTGCAGAGAAATTGCATAGTCATCTGAGTGTGTGAGTAGGATTCCCAGTTCTCCATGCTTGCATGGGCAACAGAGCATCTTCATCCCCTGACAGGTTTTAGTGTCACTGGTCCTCCAGGATAAGCTTCCCTTCCTGCCTGCAAGGAAAGCCCATTTGCTGGCTAATGTGGATATGCCTAAGCATGGCAGTCCCTGCTCAAAGCCCTCTACTCTTTTTTGTGCCCTGGATCACCTTAAATTAAGCCTTATTTTAAAATAGGAAACCAAAGGAAATAATGATCATAACAATAATGACCATTAATATAGGAATGGACTGTCTTACACCTATGGCTCACAGGCTCAAGAGGAAACAGAATGATAATACCAAATAAAAGAGCAGGGTAGTGGGAAAACCTGAAGTAGTTGTCATTTTGCAATGAATCTTAGAACTGGCAAATTACTCATGTAAATGTTGGATAAAGTGCAATTCTATTCTATAGGTTGGCAAGCAGAAGTCTAGGATCTGAAAAGTGCATGGGGAATCTACCTTTTAGGTTCTTATTCTGTCCAGGTAAGCCCTCATTATGTGGATGATGTGTTTCTATACCACACATCAAGTATAGAAAGCTGGGATGGGGAAGGAAAGTAGGCTGAATTAAGCTATCTCAGTAAGATGGTATGTTAATATGACACTCTGAAATCAGGTATAGCAAGCTAAGAGTGAAAGAAAAATAGCCTGAATCAAGCAACACCAGTATGGAGACTCTTTTCATTGCTCTCTCTATATTTATGCATTGTATGTCTAAAAACACAGTAGGAAATACCATTCATTTTTCATAGTGCTCCAGAGATTGCTGTGGCCAAGTCTTTACCTGAAGCTAAATAGGCAGACATTCTAATTCCCCCTCTCCCCTGCTTTTTTTAGAATCAAGAAGGAAGCAGGTATATTTGCATTATGCCTGGGCATCCATTGCCAAGTGCACCATCTTTCTGTTGACATAAGAGCCAGCTTTGTCTCACAGGTCCTCATGGAAAAACAGTACCAAGTTTGGAGGAGGCATTTTATAATTCCGAAACATTTCATTATGGCATTAAGGTGCATTAATTGCTTCAGAGTCATGTGGATATAGGGTTGTATTCATTGACTTAAGTTAACAACTTCCTTTTTGCTAAAGCTAGTTAGGAAAAAGCACTTCAAATGGGTTTCTAATGATCTCATAAACACTGTGTTTCTTCTGATTGCTAAGTAGCTTCCTTTCCTTTATTCTCCTTTTAATTCTCAGCTTCCAGTTCCTCTTCATTATGGTTATGAACAGCTGAACTTAGGATCTGAAGTGTTATTTCCCCAGTCTTCTCAGAAGCACAATGACTTTATCAGTGATTATGGACAGAAGAATGAATTGTCAATGAAGTAGCTGGAGCCAGATATGACTTGAGATCCAACTCAAGTTGAAGCATTTCTTTTTGAACCAATTCTCTCTCTCTCTCTCTCTCTCTCTCTCTCTCTCTCTCTCTCTCTCTCTCTCTCTGTTCTTCTCTCCTTCCCTTCCTCCTCCTCCCTCCCTCTCTCCTTCTTTTTTTCCTGGGGGCCAAATCTAGGGTCAGATAAGTACTTTCTCACTGAGCTATGCCCCCAACCCAGCAGGAAACTTTCTTAATCAACTTGTGGATGATCACATGCTCCATAAGAAACAGTGAAAACAAAATGACTTGAAAATTCAAGCTTTACACTTAATATCTGTTGTAAACCAGAAGGAAACTAATCTGGAAGAAGGAAGACATGTGTTTCAGAGCCAATAAGTCTGATATTCTAAATCCCTAAATGTAAATTATGATTGACTACATCCATTGTCAGTTGGGTTGGAATCTTCTGTTCAAGACCCTTCTTGTGGCATGGGGTGGATGCAGCAACTGATATGACAGGGGAACTTATATCTAAGCTACCACCAAACACTGAGAGAAATAAATGCCACCAACAACCAAGTGCTGCAGATGCCTTTAGATTCTCTGTTCTGAATCAGTTCAGGCAGAGAAGATGCCCTGTGTTAGAAGGATGCTCACCAAATTTAACTAGTGGAACAGCAGAACATTAAGAGTAGAAAAACATGGCCAATCACTTTAAGACTCTTAGTTCTTATTCTTTTTCACTGATACAACTAGAACAATTCTAGGTGATAAAAGTATGGTATCCATTTTATTAAGGACTTTTTCCATGAATCTTGGTAAGAGATTATTTTTCTAAAAACACACACCTTCCACCAACTTTCTATGATATTTACACAAAATCTACTGAGGATTAAATGTTTTCTAAGAACTTAGCATTTCCTGTCAGACAATCCCTTCCAACAGCTGTGGACAGAACCCCAGCTATTCCTGTCATGAATGTCCTCCAGTGTTTGGACCTAAGGAACAAACAAACATTTACTCCAAGAAATAATCCCAGACAGAATATGAACTTTTCTGTACTTTATCTTGTCAAAACAATTTAATAGAAATTAATTGGTAGTCACTCAACCACTAGCTGTTCTAGGAAGTATAAACATATTTGTAATATAACCAGCACTTCCTGAGTCTTCACACACACACACATATCTCACATGCACACACACACACATGCACACACATACAAAGTACCATCGAATGCTTATAGATGGGGGTGGGGGAGATAAGTTTAAATTTAAAATTACATACTTCATTTTTTTTCCTCTCTGAATGTTTGTTTTACCTTTTAGGTCACCAGTTTCCATAAATTCCCTGTGTCTTAGCAGCATAGAGGATATTTTTAAACATAGCTCTTATGTTGGAGTGTACATTAAATATTTGTTCAGCTGATTAAAACAGTTCTACATTTATTTAATGTTTGAACAGTAAACAGTTTATTGAAAACTGAAATTTCTTTTTATACATACACGTACCCTCACACAGACACACCTCTGAGAAGAGGGGCTTCTGATATGAGGGTTTCTCAACTTACGCTGTTGAGTATAAACAGTCCTCAGATCAACACCATTTCCAGACATGGTTGTCTTACAGGGAGGGCTGAGCTTGTCAGGGGCTGGTCCAGGTCTAGGGTGGGCGGCCAGATTGAATGGGCAAGGGCAGCAGTAACAGGAGGCTGTGAGTGGCTTAAAACTAGAATAACAGTTTCATGCTGACAGAAACATTTATCTTAGGGGGAAAAAAACATGGTATGAGATTTTAAAGACAGCTCTGACAAGGGCTCAGCGGAGGCGTTCTTTGCCCTTTACCCTGGTTTGTTAAAACAGAAGGTATTTTGAACTCAGATAAACTGGGAAAGGTTGAGATTATTTTGAAGAATGACAAACAAATTGGAAGATAAGCTTCACAGCAGTGCCTTTGCTTTGTCATCTGTGGAGTGAACCAGAAACAAAATAGTCACTGTGTTTATGTTACCTTCTGCAATCCCCCAATCACAAGGAGATTGTGTGTACCACCCCATTAATTCTCACCATATCTCCGCATAAGAAGGCATGTGTATACATTCAGAACAACCTGATATTGAGCATGGTGTTATGGAAAATGCTGGTTGTATAAGACCATCTTCTATTATCAGATATAAATGGCCACTATGGAGGGTTCCAATGTAGTGTCTTAAAGTTATGCAAAATGATCAATGATATTGAACATAATCAAATCTTCTCTGGTTACTTATCAAGTATTTTAACATCAGGTAATGCTTCAGATTCTGCGTTCTCAATAGAATTGCAACATAGGTTTGTAACTTCACAGCTACAGGAGACTTTCCTTTTAGAAGTTGACAAACCCGTGTGTCAGGATAATCATTGCTTTATTATGTAATATCACATCGAAAGCATATAAGTGATCTCGAAGTCCATTATTCGGAGATGCGATTAAAGTATGAGGCCAAAATAAAGTGAAATATTATGTTCTTAAAAGGGATGAGGCAGATCCATGTATACTGACACAAAGGCAGGTGCAAGACAGGTTTTTAATGAAAAAAGCAAGTTGTAGAAGACTGTGGTAAACGGCACTTTCATTAAAAGGAGAACATACACATTTGTGTGCTTGCATGCCTGTAGAGATGTGGGACATGTCTGAGAAGATAAATAAGAACTATTGACAATGGCTAACTTGGAGAGCGAACACATGGCAGGAAGAAGTTTTCACTTTTTATTTTATTCTATCTGTGCTGTTTGACTTGCAATGTACAATATTTTACATGCACAAAAATCGAACTTATACCATTATAAAAAGTATATAATTAGATGTATTTTAATAAATTACACTAGTTCAAAATAATATTAATCAATAGGAATTTACATCATATACTGAGTCAACATCTCCTTTTATAAATAAGTCAAGTTTCAAACAAGGCAGTTTTTCTTGAGTCCAAAATGACATTATACAGGTGATTAATCTGTGGACATAGATTGTCAAGGCAGGTGGTATGCAGTAATTCTAAATAAAGATTTTTGTTTATCTGATGCTCTCTTCATATTTTTATTCAAAGATGATTATAGTTTGGGTTCCTTCTTTTGGAACCCAAAATGACATTTTAGGAAGATGGGTGATTTTCCAGACTCTTTCACGTAAGCCCTGCTTATAATTCTCTTCTCATATTTTATGTTATTTCCTCCCTAAGCTTAGTAGTACCTCTAACATTAAGCATATCCTAATTTGAATTTGAACTTTTCTTTCCTTTTTCAAGATCTGATTTCTATGATAATAAAGTGCAGAAGTATCATTCCTATGATAATAAAGTACACTAGGGGAAAAAGAGCATCCATCCATGACTGTTGTTCTTTTTCTGTGGGTAATTATAACATATCTAGCCAACACTGAATGACTGTTGAAGACCTCAGTGCATAGTTGTGCAAGTACATCAATGTATGTATGAGTTTTTGCAGGACCTTTTGACCTGCCAACAGCTCCATGTCTTCCTCTACTTCCCACACACCAACAAGCTCCTATTATTCACAATACACTCCATGACAGCTTGCTCCTGGTACTCCATTGCATTTCAGACAATCTTTCCAAGATGGTCCCAATCTACTTTTCCCAGTGTCCATTAAACCTGAGAAAATTCAGGCCCCCTTTACAAGTCTGATCATGGAGAGGTGGACTACTCCCCTCTATCTCCTTTTCTTCATCTCCCATCTTTCAATTCATATTTGCCTAAATAAGAAAACTAAAAAGCAGAGGAACAAATGTACTACCAAAACCATGTCTAAAAAGAGACTTACATGTAAAGATCTCCACTCGTTATCAGTGATCCTCTTTGACTTTAGGGAAGTGGGTGAAAAAGTTAATACCAGAACTTTGTATTCATAAGGCTGGTGTCACTATTGATTCTCATAACTTTCTCCTTTTGCCCCTGCCCCAGACCTCTGCTTAAATTTGTGGTTAGGAGAATAGGAGCTATGATCAAGGATGTGGTTAGACCAGCCATCATTTTTTAACTGACTCTTGGTAAGACGTGGTATATGAGTGGCCCTACTTGTTGGTGGCACTTTTTCAAAGATAGAGTTGTTAGTGTTTTTGTTCTCATCTCTGGATAACTGAAGAGTGCTTTTACATTCATCTTCCTCAAGACATTTCTTTAGGATCAAGACAGTGGTCAGGATTCAAATGCCTAAACAACTGGCATTATTATCTGATGGTGATAGGAAGAGTTATGCCTTTGGTACACAACATTGTTCATATCCATGGGAATTTGCAAATTGAAACATCTGAATGAGAGGAACTCCTATACCTCTTCATTCAATGGAATGTTCTTATGCCAGCCCCTGTCAGTGTTGCAAGGGTTGGAGATGGGGTGTGGGGTAAAGGTAAAGAGAAGCTGTTTTGTCCTTGGGAAGCTTGATATTGAGTCACCTATTTTCTGCCTGCTATACTGTCCTATAAACCAAAGCAATAAAAGTTGAGAGGTATCTGAGCAAAGGAGCTATCTGAATCCGTAGACATAGATAAATGGGACTTTAATAGAAGAAGTGAGTTTTTGGTGTTTGGAAAGGCAACTACAGAAAGAGAATAAACCACTGATTTCTACGTATGTTTGGTAGAACCTAAACTTTCATGGGGGTGACTGAGGTATCACTATAAAATAGCAAGGAGGTGACCCCTGGAAAGAGAGATGAACACCCTCTGTGCCTGTTTAAACAGAATAGCTCTGCTTTTATCAGATTTACATGATCAATTTCTATCTACAATTCCATTTTATGAAAGGATTTATAGGTTGAAAAATGTGAAAACTACTGGGCTACGGAATTGATAGGCACTAGATGCATGGCAAATGCTGTGTGTACATGCAGCTGGATTAGTTGGATGCTGAGCATCAGTCCCCGCCTCTCTTTTTCTCTTTCTGTTTCTGGGTCACCATGAGGTGAGCAGCTTTGCTCCTCCATGTCCCTCTGTCATGATGCTCTGCCTCACACAGTCCCAGAAATGATAGATCCAGTGGACCAGGGACTGAAACCTCTGAAACCATAAACCCAAATCGGTCTTTTCTCCTTTAAGTTGTTTCTCTCCTATATTTTGTTAAAGAGACGAAAAGATAATGATCAAAGAAAGGTTTAGTACAACTGATGAGAAATGTAATATTGAAAGAAGATTCACTAGCTGTTCATGATGTGAGTGTGTGAATGCATGTATGTGTAGATGCCAACCTGAGTCCAGGTGGGGACTCCATCTCTAATCTACCCAATGAACAGATGTTAATATAAAAATCAGAAACAAAATCAGTGGTTCCAACCTTTTACTCTTCTCACTTTTCTCTTGAGTATGGTCTTCACCAAAGTAAATCCCTGAACTTGCTTTGCTCCTGGATGATGTCTTTCAGAATAGATATCTCACCTTCCAGAAATCCTTGAGTGTGCCCAAGACAAGGGCTTACTCTCTCTTATTCAATGGCAGACTGCTCCCTACCTGCACCCTGTCTGTCCCTTATAAAGGTGACTGACTGCATCATAAAACAGGAAATGTTTTCAGGCTATCACCCAAATGATCTGCTTAAAGTAATTTTGATGCTGCCAAATGTTCAGCAAAGTCTTGACAGTGTTTAGGAGAAACCTTGCTGAATCCCTCAAGTAATGATGTTGAAAACCACAGGACGCAGTGGGCTTTGCCACAGGGAGTCTCTGACACTGTGTAGCAGATGGCAGTGCATACACTTCTTTTATGTATAATACTTCTCTAAATTAAAATGGTTTTTTTCAAAAACAATTCTTTCAGAGATTGAATGAAACAAAAATAAAAGCAAAATAAAAACCCTACATATACCTACCAGTAGACAGCCTCATTTATGAAAGCCATGGGAAAATTAGAAGTCATGGTATTATGGTATATATTTTTATAAGCCTCTGGAATGTTAAGTGCTGAGAAAAATTAAGTTTACCTTCCACTAAGGTGAGACTTCTCTGAAGCTTAGGCACTGAGGAAAGCAGACCTTTAACACCGTTTTACATCATAAGAATGATGAAAGGACTGTCACCTGATTTGATTGTAAATAAAATATTTCAAGTACATACTTACTATTTTTGTTAAATTGCATGCACTTTTTGTCCATGCTCAGAATTTAAAACAGCAAGAAATCTTTATCCATGAATTTAGTTTCAACAATTTATCCAAAGGCTCAAAATAGAGACTGCTGTCTGGGTACCCAAGAGCTGACTGACAACTAGTTCTTACAATGGCTAATTCTGTCAACCAACAGATGTTTCATAGAAAATATTGATATTTTAAACACTGTTGTTCCACTGAGTAAACCAGATTGACTGGCAGTTTGGTATTCACAGATCCAATATAGATTTTTTTTATTGAGATTCTGTCTCATTTTCATTTTTGTTTTTTTGAGAGTTCATAGATCAACAGAGACATACATGTCACTGTCCTTTGGAACATCCTCAGCCCCAAGATTTAATCATTGTAGTATGAGTCTCCTTGTTTGCAGTTTTGAAATATGATATTTATTTCCCATTGGCCCCACCAAGGCAACCTGAAGAGGCCATGCATTTCTCAAGAACATAAATTGTTAGCCTAAAATCTCTACTATCCATCTGCTTAACAAATGCATTTAGTGTAAGACACTGTCCCAGAACCTCTGGGAAAGGCAAAGGAGCAGGAGAGCAAATTCCCAGTCTAGATGAAGATAGAGCCTAGTACAGGAGGAGGTTAGCTGGGTTTGGAACTAGGTATAGCATTCAGGAAGGAAGAGGAAAGTGCTATATGGCAGAACACCAACAGTCAGAGTTTATTTCATATTATCTATAAACCAGATACTTCACTAAATGCTTTATAAGTATTATCTTATTTGATTGTGTTAGCAAAACTATAAAATTGATATTATCATTCTCATGCTATAGAGGAAAAAATCAGGAGTTAGAGAAATTTAATAATTTTCTGGTGATCATACAGCATATCAGAGATCAAGCCAGTAGTTAAGTCCAGATCTTTATATCTTAAAGGCCTCTGCTCATAACCACCACACTTGACTCTTTTCCAATTATCTGTATAGTCATTTTGCTATAGATGTTCAGTGGAGAGAGTAAATAATTCAGACCTGAGAAAAGATGGGGGATAAAGAAGTGGTATTTGGCCTGGTTTCTGCAGGATTGGTGAAAGGAAGGAAAAGAGAGATTGGAGAAAGGGAAGTGAAATCTAGAAATTGCAAATCATAGAGCTAGGAATTAGAGATTGCCTGGGAAAACTGGAGAAGGGGATCTTTGGGTATCTTTGAAGAAATGCTTTGTGTATCTTCTAATTCATCTGACTATTTCATTCCGAACTTGTAGCCAAGCATGCAAAACCTTTCAGTTGCTCAATCACAGCAGCAACTATATATGTGTATGTATATGTATGTTCATTTGTGTTTGCACATGTGCATGTGTGTGAAAGAGAATCTATTTCTCCTTGGATACTTAAAATGTTTGCCTGTAGAAGAACTACAGTAGGAAGGACTGGCCTCTGCTGTCACATGGTCCAAAACACCAAACCATCAATGCATAAACAACATGATCATAATTTCCCAGAAAATGAATTTAGGCCCACTGAAGAAAGAATCGAAATGAAAAACCCAAACTAGAAGATTGACCATTAGCTTCTCGTTGGAATCACACACATCAACTGTATGTTTTACTTTGACTGTGACATAATTACACCACATTAGCATAGATCAGTACCTTGTTTTCCTTGGCATAAATTGCCATTAGAATTAGGACATACTATTTCCTATGAAAATGTGAATATAAAAATATTATTTTCATATTTATAAATGAATGAGAGGATGCACAATTGGCAACACTTCCATCCAGCATGTCTTCAAAATGCAGAGTAAACTTGCCTTTACAAAAAAAGGAAAAGGAAATCAAAAAACAGACTTTAAAGGGGAGATCACTATTTAGAGCTTATCAATTCTGACCCACTGGCTTTTCCCTGCCTTACATGGCTTTGGTATTTTCTCCAATTGCCACACAGATTAGAATCAGAGATGGCGTAATTCTGTTCCCCTAAAAGGTAAAAAATCCAAATGATGAGAACAAAATAGACCCAAAGACTATGGTCTCCTACCCTGGGAATACTTCAGAACACAAATAGATTCTTGCAAGGAATCACAATTTTAAAATGCACTTAGAATTTTTTAAAAGCGAGCAATCGAGATTCCTAGTAGCAGTATGAATGCCTCTACTAGCGCCTCTGAGAAATCACAAGTTTGGGATCTTTCTCCCTGTGCTGGAAGACTCCACAAACATAATTGTTCTCTGCTGTTTATTCTTGACACATGCAAATGAGAAATCATTTTGAACCTGAGATTTGCACACTATGCCATCTGTTTAATTTAACCTAACATGTAGAAAAGTTATTTTCCTTCATATGTTAGAAGAAGAAGGAGAAGGAGAAGATGGCAAAACAAAAGATGTGAGTGTAAAGCAGAGTGCATGGGTAGTACTATCCATTGTCCTCGAATGCAAGGTCAGACTGCCACGACGACCTCTCCACCAAAGGCGCGACTGAAGCAGCACTCGATTCTGAGAGTTCAAAAGCTGCAGCAGGGATGTCCTGGGTCTGCAGGATACCCTGGAGTAACTGGAATTGGGAGGTTCTCTTAAAGTCATGTTTATCTAAAAGGAATTGATTTGGTTGGATAGATTCACGGGTGTCTTTTGAAATTTTTTTAATTTGTTTTTTTCTTTTCTTTCTTTTTTTTTTTTGTTAGACATGACAGTAGAGTATATTTTGACAGATTTATACAAACAAGGAGTACATCTTATTCTAATTAGTATCCCAGTCTTGCGGTTGTACATGATGTGGAGATTCACCATGGTGCATTCTTTTTGCTGGTGAATCATAAATGGAATAATTCTCAGTGTCTTGGGACATGTTTAAGAGACATCAGTGGAAGCCCAGAGCATGGAAGGAAGCTAAAGGATGTTCTTTTGTAATATGGAAGATCCTGTTTCCCCATCCAGCACAACTTGACCTCTAATGTTACATGAAGAGAGCTTCGAGATATCACAGATTAATTGGTTTTCTCATTTATCTTTAGCAACTTTTAATACAGAGGATAAATTATAAGAGTGGAGGATGACTCGTATGTGAGCTTTTTGCAGGAGGGTGAATGACCAGATATTTAAACAAGGGGCAATTAGCAGGCAGGAGAAAAACCTGGGGGGTATCCTGCTGCATGTGGTTCAGAGTTCAAGAAAGTAGTTGTATTTGACTGAGAAAGGGCAGGAAACACCGTCAAAATGCTCCACTAAAATACAGGTTCTACCAGAGTTGAGTCATAGCAGTGGGAAGTTAGATACCAACCTCGGAAACTCGTAGTGGGAGGAATTTGTAATGATGCATTCTCCACCTTCCAGGCTGTTTACTGAGGTGTGTTGTTTTGTTGGAGTTAAGGAAGACTGTGTTTCAGACCATGTCTCAGAGGTCTCTAATGGAGCTTCCTTCCAAAGAAAGGGGACAAGAAGATCCATCCCTTATGTCCAAAGGAAGAAAAGGATTTGGTGATGGAATTTCCTTAGCAGCATTGTGGCTGTTATAAGGCCAATGGTAGGTTTTACAAGAATGGAGAGTCACATGGTCTTGGAGCTTCCAGACATTTAAGCAAAGGCAATGGGTTTGTTTTGTTTTGCTGGATTTTGCTCCTTCCCAAACTTAATCCTGAGTTGCAAGGTTCTCACTCTTTTCACTACACATAGAATTTAAGGCATCGTGGTTGATTCCACCGCTTTGCATTTCCACCAGAAATACTTGAGTTTCCTACAGAACTCTCTGCTATAAGCTTCATTGAGCCATTTGTCTTTCAAAGAGGAAAGCTTTAAGAAGACATCTCCTACCCTTTATTTGTAATTAAATCTTATTCAGTGGCTGATTACTAGGGAATAAAATAAACATAATTACATATGAGGCACAAGTCTTCACTAAAATACTCTCCCCAAGAAAATGAACATGGGAAAGAAAATGAGAAGATGCTAAAATAAACATCAACCAAATTGTAATCTAAAATCAAAGTGCGACATTGGGTGGTGGCTTTGTGGTGGAGCACGTGCCTATTATGTGCAAGGCCTGAGTTTGATCCCTAACACCACAAAAATAATAGTAATAATAATAATTAATTAAAGTTAGCACAAGTGAATGAAAGCAAAAAGTCAACTGAGAAAATATCTGACTTCTCCCCCTCAAAAGTTCTGATTTTTAATGTGCACAAAAGTTAAAGTCTAAGGGTGGATGAATTCCAGCAATGTTTGAGAACCTTGTGAGATTTCCATAGTTCCCCCTGTAGTTTGAATCTCAAAATAGGCACTTATAATGAAAACATGCATAGACTCTTAACTATAACACTGCTAGCAGGCATTGCTATAATCTCAAGACAATTGAGTGGTAATGGGTGAGTAGGAAGAAAATTAAGTAGTTTGCTGAGATACAAAAAAAAAAAGCTAAGCCAGAACATATTTGGCCTCATGTTCAACTTCAAATGCAGAGTCAGTTCATTAGTGTAATTTGACCTTTTCATAAGCCTTTCAATGATAAATTCCATTAATACATTGGAAATGCCAGCTGTTAAGAGTAGCCTGTGACTATGAGAGGCATTGAAAAAGGCAGGTTGGGCTATGATCTCCTCCTGCCTCAGTAAAAAATGAGTGGATGGCAGGTTTTTACCTTTTCTGTCTTCAGTAAATGTCCTCATTCCACTCAGCCCGAGCCTCAGGGCAAGCCAGGGTTTGCAACCATTTACTGTAATAATAGCAAGACAATTTAGCAGTAATGGATAAGTAGGGAGCAAATTAAGCCGTTTGCTGAGATACAGAAATGAAGCCAGAAAATATTTGGCCTCATGTTAGGCTTCAAATTCATAGTCAATTCATTAGTGTAATTTAGTCCTTGCATCAGCCTTTGAGTGATAAATTCTACTAATACATTTGAAATGCCAGCTGTAAGAATAACTCACTGAGTATTGAGTAAAATTAAAAGATGGGCAAGAATAAATCCTTCATTTTCATCTCATATGGGAAGATTTATGAAAGCCTTTGAGAAGAAGCATCTGTCTGCTAGCTGTAAATTGAGAGTATTAGGGGAAAACATTGGAATATTTTGGTTACATTAGCAAGAAGAATGTATTAACTCCAATGCTTTTGAGATCTTTCCTTTTGTGGTTGAAGATTACTCCTGATGAAGAACATGTGAACTTTTTGAATACATATCTTCCTTGGGAACAAAGGCCACAGCACAAATAATATTAAATGGTTGGTGTTCTGGGGATTGGTTTCTGAGAAACACAATCATATGTGGGATGTTGGTAACTGATTTTTCCATATGGATATTGTTTTCTCTATGCTTATGTGTATTCTCTTTCAAGCCCATAGAGACTACAAAGATTTGGAACAGGGATGGAGAATATAACCAACCAGTGTTTGACATCCTTAGCAAAAACTCTTATTCAGCCAATTTTACTAGTTGATTTTTCTCTTTTTGGGTATCTTCAAATTAGATACCTTCATAACAAATTATTCATTAAAAAAATGGAAGAAGTGCCTTTGATTAAATACTTATTACTTGCAATGTGCTTTACATAAATTATCTCATTTCCTCTAAAAAATGTGTAAGCCAGACAAGAACGGCATGCACCTATGATCCCAGCTACTCAGGAGGCTAAGGCAGGAGGTTTGAGAGTGAGGCCAGCTTTGGTTGTATAGCACGACCCCATCTCCCAAAGAGAAAAAAGATTGTGATAAATGTTATATTCCCAACTTATGTAAGAGAAATTGTAATTTCAAAGGAATAAAGTAGCCTCCCAAGGACAATAGCTAGTCAGGAAAAAAACTGGAATGTCAACCTGGGTATGCCTCAGTGCAAGGAGGGAGACTCCCGCAGAGGATGTTGGCAGGGAAGAGCCTGCGATGTCCAAACCTGATGGGTGCCAACAAGCTTTGGCAGCATGCTGGGTGTGGAGCAGCCAACCCCACCCCAGTCCTCTGACCCCTTTCTCCTTGTCAGTGTGTTGGTTTTGGCCTCAATTGTGTTCTTAAAGTCTTCCTGCTCTGAATTGTCTGGCGAAAGATCCTGGGACTGACTTTTGTCTATCATCAACTGTGATTTGAAAAAAAAAAAAAAAAAAAAAAAAAAAAAGTGTAGATATGCTTGCTGCCCAGTCCAATCTTAGGGCCAGAAAACTGAGTCACTATTTGGAGCCCATTCTATACAAGGTAAAATTCTGGACCACTTCTATCCTTGTTCTTGCTCATTGGTGTTGCCAGATTGAGTAAGAACATAAAACATTCAGTTAAATTCTAATCTCAGATAAACAGCAAACATTTTTTTTGGTAAGAGCATATATATGGTGCAGTGGTTTGGATGTATTAATACTGAAATAATATTCACTGTTTACTTAAAGTTCAAATTTAATGGGCTTTCTTGCATCTGCTCTGATAACCCTGATCTCCTTGAAGCAGGAGTGTAGGTTTATAATGTAGAATTAACATTACCTAAAAAAACCCCTTGACCTTGATCCTATTTTAGAAGGCTATCTCTAGGAAGAGCAGTTTTTGCTTTTTTTTATTTTTTTATTTTTTTAATTTAATCTGGGAACTTGAGACACAATGGAGAGTCTAACAATGAGATTTTTGAAGAGGAATTTGGGCCACCTGTCATTTTCTCTACTTCCAGGGACATAGAAACTAAAGATACCAGCTTGGCTTCTGATGGATGCAGTCAACTATGGATATTATTGATTCCCAATAAAATTCTGGACACTGATGATTGGGGAAGTTTTCCTAATTGGAAATACTCCATGCAGACTGTCACACATCCTTACCAAGAAGAGTTAATGTTGTTAGTGACACCAAGGAAAGAGGACAACTAGAAGGTCATCTTTCTGAATACTCCTGGACCCTGCATTATGCATTTCTTCCCTTGACTACTTTTAATCTATAACCTTTCTGGAACACACCAAAATAGTATTAACAGTGAGTAACATGTGAGTCCTTCTAAGAATTATCAAAATCGAGAATTTTGATAATTCATGAGAACCCCTGAACTGCCAGTTGGTATTAAAAGTAAACTTAGTATTCTTGCCAGGCTCAGTGGTGCAGGCCTGTAATCCCAGTGGCTCAGGAGGTTGAGGCAGGAGGATTTCAAGTTCAAAGTCAGTCTCAGCAACTTAGTGAGACCGTAAGAAACTTAGTGAGACCCTATCTCTAAATAAAATACATAAAAGGCTGGGAATCTGGCTCAGTAGTTAAGGGCCCCTGGGTTCAATCACTGGTACAAAAGAAAAATGCAATGTTCTGAATTCTCTTTCCCTTGCTTTTAGGGTAAGGGAGCTACATTTCCTGAGTCTAGAATTTGGAACATGTTCTATGTATTGGGATTCTGTAATTCCCTGCCCAAAGTTCCCTGTGCATGCTTTCCAAGCCTGTGCAAGCATCCTCCCCAGACCTATTCAAGGGTGAACCAGGCCACCGATGTGGCACCTATGACAGAAGGGGGTTACATGGTGACTATGGGGGTCAGTGATGTAATTTATATGTGCAGATATGTAGAATTATTTCACAGGGCTGAATGGGGGAAAAGAAAAGTAGGGAGAGTGCCATGGGGGCTTCCATTTGTACTTTTTGCCCTAGGCCTAATAAAAGAGGGTGAGAATAGCTTTATCCTTTCTTTCCTACCCTTTTTAGGCAATTTTGGGTTGGTCTACCTTTTCCACTTTTCTTCTCTGGCTTAGCATGACAGTAACTAGAGACTTTGCCCCACTACCTTACTCAGGTAGGAACATATATCTTAAAATACACTCTTATTAAGCAAAAAAACAACTTAGTTTCATTTCCGGCTCCTGACTTGGGGATGCCAGAGTGACCTATGTGGAATGTTCTGGATTCTAAGAAGCAGGCTATCATAAAATCCACCTCTGACATAGAAGTTCCTTTTGGGAAGGAGGAGGGGGATATTTCTTACCAAAGTTAATGTATTTATAAACTGGAAGATGTATTTTGTTTTCAGAAACTTTAAAATATGATAAACATCATAAGGTTGCGGAAATGTGATGTATTTAGTATCATCATACCTCTCTGTCATTTGAGAGTTTAATCATGTCTCCTCTGCTTTGGTCTCTTTGGATCCTCATGAAGACTCTTGCTGGAATATCAGGGTGCACCCAACTCCTTTTGTCTCTTCCAGCTTCTTTCTCTCTTCCCTATACCCCAACTATTTTCTGGGATATGAGGACCCCACCCCAAAGATAGCCTGGTCTTCACTTCTCTTCATTGGAAGGTCTAATCTTTGTTTGGCAAAGAGAGGAGCCGTTAGCAGGGCCTACCATGTGTCAGCGATGGGGTTTGTTTAGGGCATGGAAAACGAAAGGAAGAAGTGGCTGCTACATAGGGAATGGCTGTGAGGCCTGTTTCAGACAACTTCCTGGATGAAAAGCAGCATTCTCAAAAGGGAGAACTAAGGGCCTTTACAATGCCTGGAAGATAAGAGGATGGGTGAGCAAGTCTCTCAGCTTTTCTTATCTCCTCTGAAGAGGGGAATTAATGATTTCTGCCTTATGGAGTTGCTTGGATATTAAATGAAACTATATACATATAGTGTGTGTGTGTGTGTGTGTGTGTGTGTGTGTAAAAATTTGCCTGGTATCTGGTGCTCATTAATTTTACATGTTATATTAAGTTTGAGCCTAGGTTAGTTCCTAGCAAAGAAGACAATCAGTCAATGGCAACTCTAATTATGATTATTGTCAACTCTTCCTCCAAGGTTGCTGTAAGGCAGAGTCCTTCCCAATGTCATTTAGAGGATGGGGAAAATGGGAAGAGGAATGAGTCAGAGATAATGTAGATAGAGTATTTTAGTATAAACAGAGCCTAGGCACCTTTCTAGGGAGAGGAAAGAAAGATCTGGATCCTTCTGGCTGTGCCTGGCACAGGTAGAGCTGAAGTCTAGGGAACATCAATGCCTGCTCCATGTGTAACCTACGGTTAGTAAAGACACAAAACTGACGTGTCTTCCTGCTTTCTATTCCACCTCCTCCTGTCTTCTCTTGGGGAAGAGATAGAAGTGATTTGCAGTCTTAGAAGGGATGTGTGTCATCCTCAGAGAACTGAAGAGAGGGAGAAGCAGAAGAAAGAGGGTGATATGAAAGCAGGGATACAGGGAAGGAAGTGAAAGAGAAGTAAGTAGGGCCACTCCCCAGAAGCAAGTAAAAAAGGGGTATCCAGGAAGTCATGCAGACCTGATGTTATGGTTTAGATATGAGGTCTCCACCAAAAGGCCATGTGTGAGCCAATGCAAAAGGGTTTAGAAGTGAAATTATTGGGTTATGAGAGCCTTAACATAATTTCTCATTTCTCCACTGATCAAGAAATGAATTTCTAGAATGCAAACCATACTCAGAAAGGTGATGGCTAAGGCTGCCCTCCTGAGTAGAGAAATATGTGTTTCTTTGTTTTTGCTTCAGACAAAGGCTATTGAGGCCTTGGACGCAGATCAAAGAGGACTCCACATGAATGCTGTGTGGAGCAGGCAGTTGACCCTGGACACTGCTTGCAGTGTCCCTGAGAACATTCCCACATTAAGTTGGATGGACCACAAATTGCATTTGCTCCAACATTTTCACCTTAGTGGCTCCCTTATTTGATTTTCTCTCTCCACTTTTGTTTTAAGTCTCCTCTCTTCTCTGTACCCACTTACCACTGCTTCTAGGGAAAAAACCTACCTCCAATATAAAGCCATTTGGATTTTTTTCAACTCTGAAGTCTTAGAGCAAATTGGAGTCTACACAATGAGGTCCAATTTTCTGTTTTTAAATAAAAATACTCTACTACATATAAATTAATGTTTCATAAATTTAAATAAAATGTTTTGAACAGTATTGTCAGATTTTTAAGAACAAATTCTGTCCTGTGCTTCTATCCTTCACAGAGCACTCCTCAGCATAGATTCAAGAAGTTCCCTGCAGAGGTGCGGTTTGCTCACAAGCTCACAGACAGCACTGACTGCTGCCTGATTAATCTTTAACCACTATCACACCACCATCACAGCACACGACTCTGCTGTCACCACCCAGAATCACCACTGCCACTAGAGATTTTGTACTGCAGTTCAGAGTTTATAAGTATTTTCACATACAAAATTTTATTTTATATGCACAACCATATTATCAGGGAGACATTATTTATTATTCCATTTTATAGGTGATGATAAAAAAGATCAGGTGACTCTCCTATGTGACAGATCTGCAAGTCGGTATTGTTTTAGGTGCTCCCTGAAGGCACATCTTTATGTTTGTGTGAGCATGAAACAATGAGACTGTTTGCAAACACTTAAAAGTGTTGTTCTGATTATGTAGTAAACCTCCTAAAAATGTAGTGGTATAAAATATAACCATTTTCTTATGCTCCCAATTTTGTTTATCAGGATTTAGGGCAGGGCACAATGGAACTGACTTGTGTCTGTGCCATGTTGCCTGGAGCTCCTCTGGGTGGATCACATTTTTGCAACCACATAGCTGGGGCCTTTGTCCCTTTCCATATGGCATCTGCTGGGGCCAGAAAGTCTGATAGTTCTTTCATTGGTATGTGCCTGGCATGCAGGCAAGAACGGCTAGAATAGCTAGAAGTGCTCACTGTCACTCTTTCCCCATGTGGCCATTTGAGCTTTTTCAGAGAATGTAGATTTTAGGGTTGCCAAACTTATTATTTGGTGGGTGACTTCCCCCCAAACAAGAGGTCCCAGACACAAAGATGGAGTTCCATAAACTCCCATGACCTGGAAGTCATACAATCACGTCCATCACATTCTATTGGCTATATTTGGCCAGAGCAAAGCAGTGTGGATGTGCACTACATAAAAATAAGAATAAGGAATGGTCTGATTCATCAAGGAGGCATCTATGCAAATCAATTACCATAATTATTTTAATTGATTTTTTATCACAAATCAAATATGTATAAGTAATTCCTTTGCTCCTACTCAAAACATTCTTTGAAAGAAAGAAGAATGTCAACAATAACAACATCAACAACAGAACAGATCTTTTTTGCAACTGTTTAAGTCAGAATTAATTATCTGTAGTTTATACCTGCAACTGCCCCTTTTCATCACTAGGAGGTAGGCTGTGTTAGTTGCTTTTCATTACTATGACCAAAGAACCTGAAAAGAACAATTTCATCTCCTTTCTACTTATAGATATGTACAGATTTTCTATTTTTCTGTGAATCAGTTTGGGTAGAAAGTGTGCTTCTAGAAATTTGTTCCATTTCATCTAGATTATCTAATTGTTGGCATTTAATTTTATATGGTATTCCCTTATAATTTTCTTATCTCTGTAAAATTGGGAAATAGTTTCACTTTTATTTTTGGTTTTAGTAATTTGAATCTCTTCTCTTTTATTATTGGTCAGTTTAGCCAAAGGATTTTCAATTTCATTGATCTTTAAAGGATACAACTTTTGATTTTGTTGATTTTCTCTACTTGTTTAATTTTCTATATTATTTATCTCTGCCGTGATCTTTATTATTGCCTTCTTTCTACTACCTTTGTACTTATTTTACTCTTCTTTTTCTAGTTCTTTTTTATGTAAGGTTAAGTTATTGATTCACATTTTTTCTTCTTTTTTAATATATGCATTTACTGCTAAACATTTTCCTCTTAGCACTGCCTTCACTGCATCCCATAACTTCTGCCCTGTTGTTTTCCATTTGCATTGTTCTGGAAGTCTTCTTAATTTTCCTTGTGACCTTCTATTTAGAAAATTTGTTGTTTTAAAATACACTGTTATTTTCCACATATTTTTGGATTTTTCTTCTGCTGTTGATTTCTAGTGTTTTCAATTCATTGTGGATGGAAGATAATTTGCATGACTTTGATCTTTCAAAGTTAATTGAGATTCATTTTGTGGCCCATCATCCGGTTTATCTTGGAGAAACTTCCATTGCCCTTGAGTAGAGAATGTATTTTTTCTGTTGTTGGTTCCAGTGTTCCATCTGTTGGGTCCAGGTGGTTTATTGTGTGGTCCAATTCTTTTATTTTCTTATTGATCTTTTATCTGGGTGTTTGGTCCATTATTCAACGTGGATTATTTAAATCTCCAGTTATTATTGTAGAATTTTCTATTTCTCCCTTCAGTTCTATCAATGTTTCCTTCATATATTTTGGGGGCTCTGTTGTATAGTGTATTTTATTGCAAGTCACTTAGAGTTTATCATACTTGGAGTTTGTTCAGTTTCTTGAATTTGTAGGTTTCATATCTTTTAGCCAATTTAGGAAGTTTTTGGTCATTACTTCTTCAAATATTCTTTCTTCCTTGCTCTCTGTCATCTACATTAAAATACTCCCATAACGTATCAAGATTGGCCCATTTGATGGTATTTTTCAAGTCCCTTCATTATTTTTCTTTCTGTTTCTTAGACTTGATAATGTCAATTTTTCTATCTCCAAGTTTGGTGGCTCACATTTTATATTGAACTTCTCTAATGAATTTTTCATTTCTTACATGTTTCAGAACCAGAATTTCTATTTGATTCATTTTCGTAATTTCTCTTTTTTGATTATTTTATCATTTTGTTCATATTTGTTTCTCCGATTTCATTAGATCTTTGTTCATGTTTTGTGCATATCTGAGATAGTTGTTTTAAAGTCTTTAGCTAGTAAGTGTGTTTTCCTGTTTTCCTCATGGATTGTTTTGTCAATTTGTTCTGTTTCTTTGAATAAGCCACTTGCTCTTGCTTTTTCCCAAACTATTTTTGCAAAAATTATTCTGGGTAATGTAGGATCACTAATGTTTCTGTGTTCAGCTAATATTTTGACAGAGATTTCTCTGAGTACCAGAAACTCTTCTTGTTTTTACAGATTGGATCTGTGCTTAGAAAACTCTTCAACACTCAGCTAAGCTTCTTATGAGTCTAGGGATCATCTAAGGTGAATGTTTAGGTCTTCTTAGTCTTTTTTGAGTATGCATCTTTCCTTAAAGTGTTTGTGGCTTTTTAAATTCCTCCATTCTCATGAATGCTTTCAAATGCCTTAATTTCCCAAAGATTCTCACTTCAGTTTTTCTGGCACTTAGATGTCCTATTTCTTGTCTCCACCTGTATTCTCTTGCCTGGGCATCTGATAAACTAGGACACTCTGCATTCTCCTTACTGAAAGAACATTGCGAAAAACCCAAACAGAGACTGTGTGAACCAACTTCATCAGAGCTCTGAAAGCAGTTAGTGTTTACAGCTACCAAGCTAATATCTAATCTTCTGATCTGATCTGTAATCACTCTTCAGTTTTTAAAAGCAATGCCCACTTTTCCTGCCTAAGTTCCAGTTGACTAAAACTGATGATTACCTTGAATCTGTATTTTGAATATTTTTTGTATTTCTCAGAAAGTTGGAATAGATGTATGCAGTAACTTAAAGTAAGTTTTGCTCTGCTCCTTCCAGTTTAAGGTAGGGAACTGAGACCAGTATGCTGCCTGAAGATCAACGCCTACTTTGCCAGGGAGGAAATGGGACAAGGACAAGTAAAAAATGCCATAGAATTTTCCACTTTTGACTTTTTTTAAAGATTAGATATTAGCTTGGTAGCTGTAAACATTGACTGCTTTCAGAGCTCTGATGAAGTTGGTTCACACAGTCTCTGTTTGGGTTTTTCGCAATGTTCTTTCAGTAAGGAGAATGCAGAGCGTCCTAGTTTACCACTTCATAGACATCACTTGAGCAAATTACAGCTCTACTTTTTTGATGAAGCTAATCTTGCCCACTGCATCTAGACCAGGTGCATTCTTAACTTCAAAGGTGAATTCCAAAAGTTCAGCCTTAAAATGGACTCTAAAATGAATCTCAACCTTAAGAATATATAATGTGTTGGAATAATATGGAATTGCTAATATTTTCTATTTTTTAAAGTAGACATAATTGGGGAGATATATATGTTTAAACATTATACAATGCCTACACATGTTGAAATATCACATGGCACCCTTTTGTATGTATAATTTTATGTCTTATGTGTCTGTTTTAAAAATTAAACATATAAAAATAAATAAATAGAACAAACAAAAGCCACTGTAGCTTACTGGCATTACCATTATCAACATAGTTTGTAATTAACATGCTATTTATTATTTCATAATTATACCTCACACCCCTGTATTAACCTGGAAGCTAATTTTAAACACATACAATTGAATTTCAAAATCGTGAATTTCAGATGTTTT
>JAJEJO010000673.1:39222-191711 GCA_020662805.1 Glaucomys volans | reverse complement strand
CAAAGCAGCCAATGAGAATTTTTTGGCTTTTCATTGTGGCCCTAGGATATCCTCCTACTTCTTGGTATTTTGAAATTTTTTCATTCTACCTCTACTCTGTGTTTCCAGAGTAAAGAGAACAGAAATAAATAAATTCTTTAGGCAACCCAGTAGCACTGTTCAGCCATCTGTGTGGGATAAGCTGAACTACCTGCTGGAGAGGCTGGGAGAACTAAGAGGGGATCTTTTGCAGAGCAGTGTGTGCAGACTGCTATGTTGGCACCATTTCTCTGGACTGTTCCAGGGAGGCTTCCAGGGAAGCCCTCCTGTGAACCTGAGGCGACAGCACCTTCCAGCATGCTCCATAGAGGGTGATTTTCCTGTTAAGAAGGCTCTATCTTATATGATTTATAATATGAACTAAATTCCAAAGCAAAATTAGGGAAATACGTTTCCATGGGTGGATGTTGATCTTCAATTTCATTTTACCTGGGCTGTTGGCAATTATTCAGACTGATACCTCCATTTTATCACTGAAGAAAAAAATGCACTCTAAAGTCTTTAGTAATAAAACACAATGTATGACCCAGTTTCTGTGACAAGGTTGAAACACTGGCTGGACCAAATCCTAAAAAGACTTTTCACTCCCTCATTGTCAGTGTTTGTTTCCAAATTCATACACAGTAGGAATTTATTAACTATCCCCCTCTGTGTTAGGAAATTTCTTAAGTTATCTCACTTTATATTCGGAATTATTGAGTGCAGTTGATATGACTAGTCCTTCTTGTAGTCATTTAGTACATAGCAGGATTTCAAGAAATAATTGGTGAAAAAGAAAAGCTAAGTAGATAAACAATTGAGTTTATAACTGGGCTCAGGTAGAACTAGGTGACTTCATAATCAGAACTGGATTATGTAAACTGAGCATCTTGCATTTTGAGAAAAAAGAAATAACAGTGGTGATGAGGGGGGTATTACATGAGACATGATATAAGACAGTTTGCCCAAATTCCTGGTTGGATCAAGGAACAGAATCCCCAATTAAGTGGAGAACACAGGATTGTAGAGTATCCAGATGGTGAGGCTGCCCTCACAATGTGGAGCACCTGTCTGCAGCTTCCCATTCTTTATGCATGAGAGGGTGAAGATGCTCGTATAGATCTTCAAGTCACAACTTCTTAAACCATCTAGAGTATAGTAAGTGTGTGACCCAGTTTTTCTACAACAGCTGCCTTCCTTTGCCCAGGTATGTCTTTCTTCCAGAAACTGCTAAAGCTCTTGAGCTGAAACTACTTCATATATTGCAATCCCTGAAAAAAATTTGAGAGAAGAAATGCTGGGCTTCCACCTGGGACTCTCCAGTGGGTGATTTCTCCTTTGGTACTACTTCTGGGAAGTGATCGTTCCTTAGACTGCAGCTTTCTATTTAGATATTCCAACATCCCCCTGAGATGAGGAGTGTCCCAGAAGCAGAAAGAACCACCAGGGACTCCATGTCACTCCTCCTTTTCATTTGGCATTCATCTCTGGACAGCAGTCTTGCCACGGAGATCTAAGGATAAACTTCTTTCTTTCTACCTTGCTTGCGACACAGAACATGCTGATTTGCACCCACTGAACAACAGACACCATCTTAAAAGAGATCTTATTCAGAGGCATGTGTTGTATTTTTCTCAAGTCCAATTCTCCAAACTTTAACCTATGAAAAAGAGAGTAAACCAGCATTCAACATTTTTTCAACTTCATTTTAGTGCCAACTATTTACTGAGCATTTTGTGCTTGCTAGATCCTGGTACATTAAGTTGAAAAGACCCTCACAGTCTCTGCCCTCAAGAGATGCATAGTCAGCAAGGATATTTGAAAAAAGTCAAGAAAATCCAAGTGCATTAGGTGTTGCAAAAAAGAGGGTCAAGTTGTTAGGAACAAAACTATATCCTAGTACTTCAAGATGTTTCATTTTTTGAGAGTCACAGTTGAGGTCCTAAGATTTCTTCAATCCAGAGCTTTATTTTTTTTTCGAGATTGCTAATGAAGACATGATAAACAGTTGTGCTTTCTAATATCAGATGTGCTAATGAAGACAGGATAAACAGTTGTGCTTTCTAATATCAGGTGGTCAACAAGATGTCAGTCTTTAGCTGCACTAGAATTAGACTTGTTTTCATAACTTCCTGAAACTTGTCCACATGAAAATTAGATTCGGAAATAAAAACATGAAAAGGTGAAACACAGAGTGACCTGACGGTACCAGCTAGATAATGTATGACACCTTTATAAATTAATGATAGAATAATAATGGGAAGCCATGAACATCAGGACAACTTGTGTTTTCTTTATAGGCCCCAAATCTATTGTATGGAAAGCGCCTCCCACCATGAAGCTATTGGTCCTACACTAGAAGCACATGAGAACTGGTCTATACCAACCTGTCCATCTGCATGAGGTAGAGCAGAAAGCATAATCTCGCTGGAGGCCACAGCTGCCAAGCCACTTATGAATTAACCAACTTTTATGCAGATAAATGCCACAACATATCAGTTATTAAATACATAAAGTATACTATGCTGTATGAATCTGTTTCCCACAGCTTTCTCTTGGATTAAGCTGACTCTTGAGACAGGTTTGAAAAATTAAAGGCTGAGAAAGGGTAAGTGTAGAAAACTAGCATATGGCATATAAATGGGTGATACGTGAGCTAGTCTGTGGGTTAAAATAGAGAATATAGAATGTAGAAATCAGAGTGCACCTGTGTGGAAATAGAGCCAAGTCATGAAGGCCAAAGAGTCTGGAAATCTGAGGAAAGTTTTACTTTGCAAAGCATTGTCTGGCCTGGGGAAAGTCTCTAGTAATGACTGCAAGGGTCATGGTGGTAATATTTCATAAATAATTTTTCATAATTATTACTCTTTTTGTTCCTAGTAACAGAAACAAAACTTAAAGAGACTTTAGAAAGGGGAAGCATGATTAATTTGTTGGTTCAGGTAACTGATGTTCAAGATTGTATCAAGATATGTAAATCAGGGCATCAGGAACCTGTCTGTTTCCATCTTTTGCCTCAGAGTTGTCTGGTGAGGTGCCAAATGTGGTCAACTACATTTTCATGATGACATTTCTCCAACTTGAAACACTAAATAAAGCATTCTTTCTTCTTCACATTTCTGTAAATTTTTCCAATTACTTGTGCTCACACATCAACTCATCTCTTTGATCACGACCTTTATCCATCCCTGGAACCAAGAATTTCAATTCTGGTTGACACACATAGCCTGTAGGGAAGTGGTGACGAAGGGAAGAGAGATTCTCTTAGTATGAGGGGTGAATAGCAGACAAAAAACAAGAGCTATCCACCTCAGGGATTGGATTGCCTGCAACAAACAAGACGGCATCCAGATTTAGGAATTACTGGTTAATCGAACCAAAAAAGGTAGTCCAGCCATGTATGGCAAAATCCCCCAGAACAGAGAACATTAAAGAGACAATGAAATTGACACATTGCCTTTAGCCATGTAGAGAAGGAGACTAAATTAGGATGGTTAAAGTTCTCTGTGACATAGGTTCCTTTTACACTTGAGAGGCTACATGGAATTTAAAAAATACCTCCTTCCTTCTTTCTTTCCTTCCTTTTTTCCTCAGACAGTGGCTCTGTACTGTGTTCCAGGGACAGCATTGAGTCCCTGGATATAGGGATATTGACGAATAAGAATACTGTCCCTGATCTTTAGGAGCTTTAAAATTTCCTCAGATTTATGTCAACCCTGAAAATGGTAGTATTTGCTTGGAGTCCTTGGCCTAAACATAAGATTCTTAAAGTGCATAGAGAAATTGAGCCAATGGTTAGAGAGAAATTCCTATGTGTAAGTATGTTCCAGGCTTCATAGGAATTCCCCAGCCTTCTTCTTGTTGGGGGTTCTTAGCCATAGAACCACAGCCTGCTCAGCCCTGACACCTTAGTTTTCTACCTACATGGTAATTGAAAATAGTTCTTCCCTATACAAGGTGGTAGTAGCCATCACCATAATTGTTTATTCTTTGCTATGGTCCAGATGTTTCTAAATATGCCCTGTGTACTGTACAAGGGGGGCTTTCTTCAAATTGTTTAGGCAATTAAAATCCTAAATGACATTCATTATACAAAACCAAAGAAACAGGATAAAAAGCATTTGTTAGGTAAAGGAAAATTGAAGTCCCATAGTAACAGAGGCAACTCTTTGAGCTATACATCTGAACACAGTGCTTTTAGGAAAATCTATCTCTTCCCTTCATATTAGTCCTGGAGAGTTTCATGGAGAAGGCAAAATTTCCAGCCTTTATTTTAATTTCACCTTATAACCATGCATACCAGTTACTTATGACTTCCATTTGTGTTTGTGCTGGGTGTTGACAAAATAATAGCTGACACTGTCATTAGAGGTGGGAGAAGGTCAGTACCATTAAAAGAAGTAAGACGAACTGGGTCCTTTCTCATTGCAGCTGGGCATTGTCTGAAAGTCAAGAGGGAAAGACACTTGAACATGACCTGTATAAGCCCTTTTATGTAAAATGAGAGGAGCAGTCCAACTGGTTAGCCATTGCTCTTCAATAGAACTTTCCTCAATGATAAGTGTGTTCTCTATTTGTGCTGCCCAATATGTAGCCACTAGTCCCATGTGGTATTTGACCAGCTAGTATGAATAAGAAATTAAATTTTTAATTTTACTCAATTTAAATTATTTTTTATTTGAACATAAATAACTACATGAAGCTAGTGGTTACCATATGAACTACATCTGAAGCAATCTCTACAGTCCTACACAACTCCCAAATTCAAGGATTTTAGAACTAGTCTAAACATAAGGATTGTTAACTCTGGTTTTCTCCATATCAAAGTCCTTTAAGCATCAAAATCCATTTTGTATTCTCAAACACTGAAGTTTCCATTCAGCTTTCTTATTCAACTGAAGGATGAGTAAAGGTATGTGTAAAGAGAAAAGCTCTCAGGGGAATGAATGACATCTCAACAGGGTTTTTGTCGGGTGAATGTTCCAGCAGACTCCCAGAATATATTACTCTTGTGAACTATTTTCCTGCTATGGATGCTGAAGACAGCCAAAAATGTCACTGGGAGGCTGTAGCCTTCCTCCCCATCTATTTTGAAGCAGGCTGTTGCTTCTGGCTCATGACGTACACGTATCTACAATGGGATTGCCTACACCAAACAAGAAATCATGGAGATTTAGGAATTGCTAGTTAATAGAATCAATAAAGGTAGCCCATGTATGGCAAGACCTCCCAAACCAGAGAACATTAAAGAGGCAGATGGAAATTGCCATATTATAGGAGATTGGATCTGTGTAGGTAAACACTTTTCTAGTTTGCAGTCTGCCAAGTATCAATTTGGAGGGTCAGTGCTCCATTCTGAGGGGTTGAGACTTTTTAGCAATATTATCATCCATAGAGCTGTTGAGTTCAGATCAGTTAGAAAAGCCAAAGTAGCACAATTATATGTTGAGCCCTGTTCTCATTCTGTCCTGAGTAGCAGACCAGCTTTCATTAACTCTGCCCTAAGCTCAATGCCCATCCTAGGAGCCCACCTTGCTCAAGGTATGGTCAGTCACCCTGAAGGAACTATCTGCAACACAAACTGGGTTAGGTTTACAAATTGTCAATTTTTCTTCTTTATATCTTTGACCTTAAAGGACTCAGTTGGGACAGCACAGCTGAGCAGAAAGAATGGAAGCTTTGGATTGACTCTGTAGGCTAAACACCTGAAGTCCCACACTGATGACAATCTGTTCTCCTCTGAGTTCTCAGAAATGGAGAGAATCATGGGAAAAAAAACAGCCCATTGTAGTGCTCTTGCTTTATTCAATACCAGGATGCTGGGTGCAGAGAAGTTTCTGAAGTGGGATCAGTCTGAACAAGTGTGGACTCCCAGCTAGAAACTCCTCTTGGGGTTTGTACTCTAGAGAGTCAGTCAAGACTGACTTGGAACAGAGAGGTTCTTTATATGTAGACACCCAATCATCTTTCTAAAATTCATCGTATAGCTCCTCTCCCCTTGTCTGATGGCACCCAAATGGTTTTCTTTCATTCTTTCCACAAATATTTACAGAACACATTCTTCCTGTCAGAAACTATTACAGAAACTGTTTTGGCTGTGAATCAAACAAATCTCTATGGAACTTTTATTTTGATGCAGAGGGTGAGGGTGCAGGAGAGACAGAGGTAACAAACAAGTAAATAAATGTTTAATATGTTGGGCAGTAGAAGTGCAGAGAGAAATTCAGCTAAGTGGGAATGACAAGGAATGAAGGGTTGCTATTTTTTATAAGATAGTCAGGGTGAGTTTTTTTCTGATAAGAAAACACCGGTTGGAAGTAAAGGAATGAGCCATTTTATTAAATGAGGAGAAGGTATTCAGGGCAGAGAAAATCCTTAGTATAAAATCCTGGAGGCAGAAGGGTGCTTGGTGAATGTGAAGAACTGCCATGAGACATGTCACTGGAGAGATGTGAGCAAGGAATGGGGAAGGTGGACGAAGAGGGAACTGCAGGAAAATGTGTTTGTGTGTGCAGGAGAATGTGTGTATGTGTGTGTATGTGTGTGTGTGTGTGTGTGTGTTCAGGGATGGGTATATATAGCCTTACAGTGCATTGCAAGAATTTGACTTTTACTCTTAAAGAGACAATAATCTGCTGAGAGACTCTAGACTTGGAATAGACATGACCTAATCTAAGTTCCATTCTGCAGCTATGGCAGGCAGAGCCTGAATCTCACTGGGGTAGATGACCAGGGAAGGTGGCAAAGCATTGTCATAGTCTGGATCTCTTATAAATTGGACCTAAGACAGATACTGTGGCACTCACCTATAATCCTAGCAAATCAGAAGGCTGAGACAGGAGGGATGCAAATTGGAGGCCAAACTGGGCAACTTAGGGAGACCCCGATTGAAAAACTTGTAAAACAGATGGGTATGAAGCTCAGTGGTATAGTGTCCCTGGTTACAAACTCCATTACTGGAAAAAAAGGTAAAAATAAATAAATAAATACCTAACAGGATTTATTGGTGAATTTGTTGTGAAGTATGAGAAAACAGGATTCAAGGACTGACTTACATTAGTTTGGGGATTGTTTTCTCTATTCAGATAGGTCTAATAGAGTTTATGCTGATTTTTGGCTTATGTTGAGGTTTAGGTAAGGGTATAGTTGGTGTATTGTGGTTGCAAAATATCCTAGTATATTTGAGAATTCTGGTTTTTAAATTGAGGGTCAGTGGATATAGTTCCATGGAAATTGTGAATCCTATAATCATAACTAGTAGTACCCTGATTTTTAGATATAGAGGTATGGTCAAAATTGGAATGTTTATGGGAGGAATATTATTAGGAGAAATCCTGCAAAAATACTGCCAATTAGGAGGCGTTTTTGTAGAGTTAGTTAGTTGAGGATAGTTTTCGTTAATAGAGGTTGATGTAGAAAACTGCCCCAAACTTGTGCATCTTAAATAAAGCAATGACTGGAGGTGCTGGTAAGAAGGCATCCAGACAGACACCTGAAGCTTTTGACATCTGTTTTAGACAGGAAGGAAGGGAGCATCCATCAAGTAGGCCTTTCTGATCCAGCAAGCCACACAGCTTTGGGAGTGAAAAAGACTTTGGTGGAAGGTGGGCTGTCAACCATTTATTATCTTTCTTGAGATGCTTCCTCATCCTTGGTCTCCAAGTCTTTATCTTATTAGGATTGTTGAAAGAATTAAATGAGATAAACAAAGCACCAAGCATAGGGTTGGCATTTACTAGGCAGTCAGTACAGCCATACCTACAAAAGCTAAATTTTATTATTTTATATTACAAAAGTAAACAACCAATAAAATCAGAGCAATGAATGCTTTCCTTTTTAATATTTTTATCTGTTTATGTTCACAAAAGGCTTAATTTCACTCTCCCCTCTTTGAGTCTTTGGGGACTGGGAGGTGAGGGAGGTGGAGTGGGGAGTGGTACCCACAGGGACAAGTGATAACTCTCAGATAACACCGCTTGTTCTTTTCCTTCACGTTGGTGCAGCTGCAGCCTGGGAGTTCACATCAGAGTCTATCATAAAGCAGCTTTATTAAAAATAATAATAATAAAAAAAGGATCCAGGTTAATTCCAGCTATTGACCCTGTGGGCAAGACTTATATGGGCAAAAGGGGATTCTTTCCAATGCTGGTATTGATTTCCATGTATAACTCCCTCCTCACAAAATCTTCTCTTCATTGCAGCCAGCATAAAAGTAATCATTCTTTTTATGATCACTCCTTCAAGTCAGCCCCCAAGCCACTTGTAAAAGAAAGAAAAACAGCCAGGAAGGAGAGCCCTGCAGCATACTGAGGTATCTTCTAGTATAAGCTGTGCTCTGGGTTAGCTCCAGACCCAAAAAACTAAGTGCCCTAAGACATGTGAGATGTGGCAAGAGCAGCAGTAAGCAGAGTTCTGCAAAATCCATCAAGGGTGTGTTATGGGGAAAAGATTGTTGTGTAACTAAAGGAAGCCTGAAATGGAATCAATGGAATGTTCGCTCTCTTTCAAACACACACACACACACACACACACACACACACACACACAGAGCAGTTTGCTCCACCTTCTCCTTGCTTTGAATCTATCTGATACCTGAAGGAGCCTTGCACTCATGGATGCCCTACACTTATGTCCAAGTTCATCTCAAAACCTTATCCCTCAGCTAGCACCTGCTACTGGGGAAGCCCTTGAGTGTGAGGATACCCATTCCATTTTCATAGCTAAATTTACCCTGTGTTCTCACAGCCAGGCCCCTGAATTTGGCTCATAGCCATAAGGAATTTGTGGTTCTGGGAGAGTCAGGAATGATCTAGAATTTGCTGTACAAAAGTCACAAGCCACAGGGGCCATTAAACTCTTGAAATGTGGCTAGAATTATGATGTGTTGTAGGTGTAAAGTACACACTGGAACTTGAAGACTTATATCAAGAGAAAGAACATCAAATAACAATTTACATGTTGATTGTATTTTTAAATAATAACATGTTGAATATACAGTTGACCCTCCATATTCACGTGTTCAACATCTGTGGATTCAAAATATTCAGGGATCAAAAATACTCAGGGAAACAATTGGCCTCTGTACTGAACATGTACAGACCTTTCTCTTGTTATTCCTTAAACAGTACAGTATAACAACTATTTACTCAGCATTACATTGTATTAGGTACTATGAAAGTAATCTAGATCAAGAAAATTGAAAGGATATCAGTAGAGTAGAGGAAAGGGATGAGGGGAAAGGAGGAAAAGAGGAAAAGGGGAAATACTGGGGATTGATACAGGCCAAATTCTAAAGTTATATTGTGTGCATGTATGGATATATAACAACAAATTTCACCATTATGTACAATTATAATGCACCAATAAAACCATAAAATACTTTTTAAAAACCAAAAGTACTAGAGATCATTTAAAGTATATGGGATGATGTGCTCAGGTTATAGGTAAATATTGCACCTTTTTATATAAGAGACTTAAGTATTCAGGGATTTGGGTATTCACAGGTCGTTCCTAGAAACTGCCCTCCATAGATACCAAGCATAACTGCATAATTAAACTTAATTTTGTGTGTGTGTTTGCATGTGTGTGTCTTTTAACATAGCTACAGGAAATTTTCTAATTATACATGTGACTCACATTACATTTCTACTGGACAGAGCTTTTAGACCAGTGGTTCTCAAAATGTGGTCCCAGAACCAATAGTATCAACATCCTTGATTGAACTGGGAACTTGTTAGGAAAGTGAATTCTCTCTGGTCCCACCCCAGACAGTAAGTCAGCAACTGTGGGTCCAGCAATCAGTGTGTGAGTAATCCCTCCAGGTAATTGTGATGAGAAGCACTAGCCTGGAAGAGACAGGAGGCATTTTCCCTTGCCCCTAGCACCAGACCCCTTGTACCTGGCAGGAAAAAGGCCAAGGGCAAGACCCTCTGAAGATTCAGGGGCCCTGCCCCACACCACACCAAGAGCTGCCCTTGGCACTTCCCTTGGTGCCTGCCTGGAGTTGTTCTCCTGCCTACCAGGAGATGTATTTATTCAAGGGGTTCAGTCATCTCGCTAAATAAAATCGCTTGCTTAGGCTGGCAAATATTGACTCAAGCTGTTACGCTTTTATGTATTTCAGCAACTCCCAATGTTGGAAGGCTCAGCAAGCAAACAAGAACAGGTACAGGAAGTTATTGTGGTGTTTGGGGCCCCTGTTTGTTTTTGTGCTGCTGATGCCTGTTGCTTAATGTGTACGGCTGGTTACTAATGACCTTGTAAAGGAGCCCTCTGAAGTTGATAAGGCCAAAGGCTTTAATAGAATAAAAATGCATGTTACATTTCCACTTGAAGAGTTTATTTTAATTGTGTTTTGAAATATACTGTACCCTAAAGGCCTCTCTTTACCCAGCAATGTACATCCTTAAAATAAAACCCTACAAAGAATGGAATGCATAATGGGGTGTCTAGTAAAGGGCAGTTTTGAATTTAATTTGAAGGAGGGCTGTTGGTATCCTTCTTCATAAATTTAAATAGGTCTCTGGGGCTGGGAGGGAGGAATTAAAGGCTGCCTCATGAAAGGCCTTATGGAGCTATGCACTTACCATCCATGGTTTTAAACAACAGAAAAGTGGCTTTTGTGTTTTCTTTAACCTCTTGGCACAATTGTAAGGTGGGAAAAAGATTTTTTTAAAAGAAATTCTGATTCTAAATGGAGTGTTAGAGGGCATCCTTGGAAGTATGAGAAGAAAGCTTTGGCATGCCCAGGGTTGAACAATGGATGGGACAGGCATGGTGGAAGAGTCTGTGGCAGCAGGAGAATTTGAGGAAAGACAAGGTGTGCAGGAAGGGGAAAGCCAGGATCCTCAAACTCACTTCTCCACTCCTTCTTTTATAAATCCTGTTCCTCTGGTTGTTCTTTCATATCATTTTCTCTTCTCTTCCCTCTCTTCTTTTGTTCTTGATCATTTTCTTTTCTGCTTCCTTAATGCCTCTTCATTCATTCCTCCTTTTCTGCCTTATGAAATAATATGGAGACAGAGAAGCACTTGAAGGAAAAAGGCACATCACCTATAGTCACACAAATGTACATGAACACATGGATGTGTATGTCAAATGTGTAAGAAAATTCCTTAGCTGTCAATCTTTGGCAAAACATTAATGAACATTTGACCAAAATGACACTGACATTGAAAACAAAAATTTGGTGTTTGGGGGGCAGTCTCCTGTTTGAAGTGATCATGTGGGGCTAACCAAATCAGGAAATGCTAGGCACTGGGGAGGCACTAGATAAGTATCAGCAGCATTTCTCTTTCTGGGGTGAGAACCAGTCATTTGAAGGCATCCTATTGTTGAACCATCCATTTTACTTGTTTTTCTGTCATCACCTCAGTATGTGGTCAAAACATCAAAATCATAATTAACCTGACATTTATTTTCATTAAGTGTTTCATTTCATTCTTTCAAATGCAGATAACTTACACGTGATCTAACTCTTAGTGAGCTAACATCCATTTATCTTAGTGTCCATTTATCTTTTTCTTTTTCTCTGAGTTTTTCTTCCTTGACATTTCAAATGAAACCTAGTGATGAAACAAAGTCAGTTCAGTTCACTGACCAGTTAATCCGTTGCTTAGGGATGACCCATGATTTTGTTACTGACAATCCATTCTTATACCAAAGCTTCAGATAAAGACTTGGTTCCAAAAAAAAAAAAAAAAAAAAAAAAGACTTGGTTCCCAGCCACTGACCTATTGATTTTCCCCTGACTTTAGATATCATTCCATGCTTTCTCACTGCTTCATGGTTTTGGAGGGTACTGGGAATCTAGGACCCAGATAAATTAAACTCTGTGATGCTAAGCTGAGCATTTCGGGGTTTATTCAATTCTTCTCTGGGGTGGAATCACACTTTTTTTTTAGGGAAGATGAGCCTTCTGACAAATCTTTAACCCCAGATCCTTCTATTCAAAACAAAACACCAAGTATGATGGTGAGACTCTTAAACAGATTTTGAAGAAGGCATTTTGCCTTTTAAGTGAGAGTCACAGATGAGAAATAATGTTTGCTAAAATTGATTCAGTCATAAATGAAGCCAAGAACTGTATCCACACAATGTTAACACTGTTAGATCCAGTTTCTTGTCCATTCCAATTTGAATGGACTAACTGGATGGTAAGTATAGGCAAGTGGGACATGGATAGAGGAAGTGGTCACTGGTGGTATATCCTGAAACAGTTCATCTTCCCCTTTCCCTCTTTGCTTCCTTGTTACCATGAATGGAGCAACACTCCTCCCCTGCATCCTTCTGCCTTGGGCTCAGAGCAATGGAGTCAACCCACAATGGACTGAACCTCTGAAATGATGAGCCAAAAACCTTTTCCTCCTCTAAAAAAAAAACAAACAATAAGTACCATCCTACAGTTTGTTAAATGTGTACATCTTTAGGCCCTGTCCTGAGCTACTAAGAATATCCAAGATGGGGTCAACAAATTGTGGGCTGCAGTCTGAATTACTCAGCTCTAGGCCTAGATATGGAAACTGATATTTTATTGCTATTGTCTTTTCTTTCCCCCTAGAGTTAGGGTATTTTTTTCTAAGTGGAGGGACTTTATTTTGTATCATTTGAGTATAAAATAATATATTGTCATTGTAAAGATGTTCAAATAAAAAATTTAAACCCACAGCCATCTCACTCCTCAAAGATAACTAGTGATCAATGCCATCATTTTTATCCATTGTGTATTAAAATAAACAAAAACGATTCTGTGAACTGTGGCTGGAGGAAATAGGTCACCGGGGGCATGCCCTTGGGAACTATATTTTGTCCCAATCTTCTCCCCAGGTTTGTCTCTCTCCCCCCCCAGCGCCCCCCCACCCCCTTCTCTTTCTCTCTGTGTCTCTCTCTCTCTCCTTCCTGGCTGCCATGAGCGGCGAAGCTTTCATTGGCCACACCCTTCCACCATGATGTTGTGCCTCATCTCAGTCCCAGAGTAATGAAGTCAGCTGACTATGGACTAAACCTCTAAAACTTTTCTGCCTACAAATTGTTTTTGTCAGGTATTTTGATCACAGTGATGAAAAGCTGATTAACACACTTGGTAAGATATAAAATGTACACATTTAGGTATATCACTGACTAAACTTTTACCTTCCTCAAAAATAATCTTATCTTGAGGTATTTTATCAGGAGCTAGGTTTTTGAATCTAAGAAATGATAGGCTTCCTTCTTCAAATTCAAATGCAGACACTGCATATTGTCAAATGAACTTAATGAGAATATTCCATCTCTGGAATTGCTCAATATTTGGAGATTACTTTTTAATGAAATATCTTGTTATCATTGTCCAAATGACCTTTACAATGGTAACCATGTATAAATGCAGGGACAGGAAATCAGTATATATATTTTTATTTGTTTTAATTAGTTACATAGGACTGTAGAATGCACTTTTATACATCATAAAAAATGGAGTATATTTTATCATTCTTCTGGTTACACATGATGTAGGATACCACCAGTCATATAGTTATATATGTACATGGGGTAATAATGTCTGATTCATTCAGTTGTCTTTCCTATCCCCACACCCCCTCTCCTCCCTTCACTCTGTTCTACTTAGTGTTCTCTCTGATATGCAGTTGCTAGTTCACAATGGAAGGGGACTAGGGAAGAATATCGTATATTTTTTTGAAGGAGAAAGAGAGAGAGAGAGAAAGAGAGAAAGAGAGGGGAAGGGCAAGCAGCAAATAAAAGGACAGAAGGGCAGGAAACATTCAACAAAGGGAAGGTATGAAAAAGAAGATCAAGGGCTGGGTTGTGGCTGAGTGGTAGAGTGCTTGCCTAGCATGTGTGAGGCACTGGGTTTGATTCTCAGCACCACATATAAATAAATGAATAAAATGAAGGTCTATCAACATCTAAATAATATTAAAAAAAGAAAATGATGTTCAATATATGTGTCTTATAAGAAATCACTTGGTGCTCCTCATAGCAAAGGCATTTAATGCCAGGAAGTGACTTTCAGGGAAGGAGCTTCCTGGAAATGCAACAATCTGCCTGAAGACTTAAAAAAAAGGTTTTTAAAAGCAGGTCATCAGACTCCATGCCCTCGTTTTATTGATGAGTAAAGGGAAGCTCAGAGATGTTACATGCTTTACCCACATACTGGGACCTGGGTATTCTATATTGCCCTTTCTACCATTATTTTGCCTACAGAGCTTCAGAAAGCATGTTCACACTGCTTCTCTTTAGTCAGGACTAAAGTTATCTTATAAGTATTCCCTGTCTTTAATATAAGCATCCCACCATTATATGGTAGTGATAGTCATGATATCACCACTTGGTCAGGGTATTTAATGAAAAATAAATAACATTCTCCCCATATATTTGGGAAATTCATTAAATTGAGGCTTGAGAGTAGAGTAAAATTTGGGGGTGGATAAAGGGTGGGAGTAAAGGGGATGTGGGGCTGGGGAAGGTGAGAAAATTCTGGAAAGGACAGCTACAGAAGGGCCTTTGATAGAAACTGTTAGTTATGTGAGCTTAAAGTAAAAATTAATGGTTAATTTTTGCAGGAAAGAAAAAATTCATAGCTCTTGCTTTTCTTCCTTACAATAGAACCTAAGTTTGTGATCTAACTTTCTATCTCAGTTCGTAATGTGTTATTAGGAGAAGGCGAGGAAAATGGTTTATAAATATGACATTCCACTAGGAAATGTCTAGACGGCTGCTTTTACTCTTTTCCTCTTCTCCTTTCCAATCATGCAGGCCCTGAATCTGAGAAAGACTTAAGGCCTTCAAACGATAGGCCAAGTAAATGTCTCTCACATTCTGGAAGGGGAAAAAAATGGGTCTCAAGAGCTCAGTAAACCGATTCTAAGTTGTCCTGGAATAGCCACAGTTCTTTTTATCCTCTGTACTCACCATCCTTGCAGAGTTGTTTCCCTGGCCTTGAAATGCTCTGTGACATTGTGGGGCTCCTATGTTTTATGGTGAATTACTATATCCAATGCAAACCTCCTCCAGAGCTCAGGGAGATCTCAGCAGCAAGGAATATGGAATTGCTCAAATCAGAACTAGATGGGGACTTTGAAGATAGGGTAAACTGTGTTTTCTTGTTGACAAAATACTCTGAAGCTTTTGTTGTACGTTTGCATAAAAGACTTCCCAGGCACAAATCAATATGGCAGCACCAACTCCACAAGAATAAGAAATGATAAGTATAGTTTTCAGCACCCCGTAACCATTCATTACATTTATTTCCCAGTTTTCTTTGTTATTCCTTTCCTGTTCATATCCGAGCCAGCACATTTTTGGCTTCCCAGCTGAAGCAGGAGGCACTGCCAATCAGCAGGAAATATAATACAGATAAGATTCATATAAACTCTTTTGAACTGGTAAAATAGCTGGATGGGAAATGGATGTTAAATTGTTTACATTTGGCACAAGAAGAAAACGTTCCATTTTTAAATTCAAAGCCTCTGCACCTTTGTAAATGAAAACAAATCACATGGGTCATGTAGTGTTCCACTCTGTAAAAGCCATCAGGAGACGGATAAAAGCTTTTGTAAATCACTAACTTTATCTGGGACTTTCTCAAAAGAGTCAGTCCCCCAGATTAAAATGATGTGGCCCTTGTCCCAAGTCTTTAGAAAAACTGCACATCAACAATTGGCTCCCAGAATACTCTGAGGAGTGTTCTACAAACAGTGGCAAGTGGCTTGCAGGGGGTTCAGAAAGCTTTGAGGGAAATGCCTACGAATTATTATTATTCAACTTAGATCTTTCAAAAATCTTCTGAAGGTGAGACAGCATGAAGGATTCAAAGTTATGATCTGAAGACATTAGCATTGTGAAAGAGCTTTCATGTGGGCAAACATTGGTACAGCTGGCTAGGTTCAAGTGATAAAATTAGTTTGTAAAAATAAAAAGTGATTTTAAAAAATGGGCTGTTGAATTCCATGAAATAACCAAGTAACTTTTCCCATAGGATGATAAATTCCTACATTGTCTGAATGTTTGTCTATTTTGGCTAGTTGCTCTTATTTCATGCAAACATAGTCTAAACTCTAAATGATGTAAAAATTGCTCAGAATGTGTTTAAAGTTAAGTAAAATTAATTACCCAGCTGAATTAGAAACAGCTGGCTGGGTAGTAAGCCCTCTGCCATGGGTGGGATATAGAGCCTGGCATACCTTATCACTGTGACCCCTCATGAAATCAATCTAAGTTATTATGTCATGATCAGATAGATCAGAGTCAACCACATGGACCAAGGAAAGGGGACAGCAGTATCATGGTTCATTGTAGTTACACAATGGCTTGAGTTGTACATGGAGAAACCATCTGGTTTTGATTATTAGAACTATGCAGCCTTCAGAATTAGGCAGATAGGAGGATTCTGTGCAACACTGCATCCTTTTGGATATGACCCTTAGATACTCTTCTGGGAGGGGTTTCTTCCATTCATTTATTCCATAGGGAAAATCCTGATCTGCAGTCAGGAATGTGAAATGAAAGCAAATGATGATAGCTCTTTTCATGCACCTTGACTTCTCATCTATATCCAAGCAATCTCAATTTGTGAATCGGGAGATGATTTTCCTTCAAACTCTGGCATAGATCCGATTCTTAAGATTTCAAACCCACTTGATCATGGTGCACTATTTTTTTAATAAGCTTTTGTACACGATTCACTAAAATTTTGTTAAGAATTTTTGCATCTATGTTCATTAGGGATATTGGTCTGAAATTTTCTTTCCTCGATGTGTCCTTCTCTGGTTTTGGTATCAGGGTGATATAAGCTTCATAGAATGAGTTTGGAAGGGTTCCCTCCTCTTCTATTTCATGAAATACTTTGAGGAGTATTGGAATGAGCTCTTCTTTGAAGGTCTTGTAGAGTCAATCTAAAAAGCTTTTTCTCAGCAAAGGAAACAATCAGCAATGTGAAGAGAGAGCCTTCAGAGTGGGAGAAAATCTTTACCACACACTTCAGATAGAGCACTAATCTCCAGAATCTACAAAGTGCTCAAAAATCTTTACACCAAGAATACTAATAACCCAATCAATAAATGGGCCAAGGAAATGAACAGACACTTTACAGAGGAAGATCTGCAAGCAATCAACAGATTTATGAAAAAATGTTCAACATCCCTAGTTATAAGAGGAATGCAAATCAAAACCACCTTAAGATTTCATCTTACCCCAATTAGAATATCTTTTATTAAGAATACAGGCAACAACAGGTGTTGGCGAGGATGTGGGGAAAAGGGTACACTCATGCATTGCTGGTGGGAGTGCAAGTTGGTGCAGCCACTCTGGAAAGCAGTGTGGAGGTTCCTTAGAAAACTTGGAATGGATCCACCATTTGACCCAGCTATCCCACTCCTTGGCCTATACCCAAAGGACTTAAAATCAGATTACTACAGTGATGCAGCCACATCAATGTTCATAGCTGCTCAATTTACAATAGCTAGATTGTGGAACCAACCAAGATGTCCTTCAGTAGATGAATAGATAAAGAAACTGTGGCATATATACACAATGGAATATTACTCAGCCATAAAGAGGAATAAAATTATGGCATTTGTAGGTAAATGGATGATATTGGAGACTATTATGCTAAGTGAGATTAGCCAATCCCAAAAATCCAAAGGCCGATTGGTCTCTCTGATAAATGAATGCTGATGCATAATGTGGGGTGGAATGATGGCAAGAATGGAGAAAGGATAGAGAGCATAGAGGGAAGGGAGGAGTGGGGTTGAGTTTGGGGGGTAAGAATAATAACAGTAATGTGTGACAGACATCATTGCGCCGTGTACATGTATGAATTCACAGATGGGGTGACTCTGTGTACAATCAGAAAAACAATCGCTGTACTCCATTTGTGTTCAATGAATCAAAAAATTAAATTAAAAAATTAAAAAAAAAGATTTCAAAATGGTGGAGCTTACACAGGCAGGGAAGAGGAACAAGAACCCTCGTCAGTGGCTTCCTTTGTAGACATTCTCCTCCCAGGCTGGATCTGAGTACTCATTTTTGGGAAGACGACTCATCCGCAAGATGGTGCCCAGTTCCCCAGTATCTACTTGGTTTTGTAGTCATTCCAGAATGGAAGTTTCAGGCCAGACTCTTGTTTCTGCCAGCCACCTATTGAGATTCTATAGCTAGCACTTCACAGATTTCAAACAAGTATAGAACATGGAGCAAAGTCAAGGACTCAGGACATAGCTGAGTCTCTAGCATTCTGAGTGTTGCTGAAAGGACACTTTGGAGTCAGTAAGCTTAACATGGAAATCAAAAGGAAGCCTGTGAATGCATAGAAAGTGAGAATCATTTTCTTTAAAGTGTGCATTTGCCCAGTGACTCAAGTGCTGTTTGTCACCTTCAGGTTTTGTAATATTGCCACAGAGTAGTGCTATCTATTGCTGTCATAAGAAGAAAACAAAACAAAACAACAAGCCAAGCATTGCATTAAAATAATGATGTGAATGCCTAAATTAGACAGCACTGATAGGACATCATTTTAAATATTCAGATAAGTTATCATATACTCCTAAACTAGCAGTTTTGTTCAATACTTGAACAAATTTTATACCTGAATTGAGTACAACCTCTTATTAGTGCCAGTGATTTACGATCACAGTACATGAACAAAAGCAATAAACAAAGTGAACTTCTGCTATTGAAATTCCACACAAAGGAATCACCAGATATGTTAGGGAGATGTAGATGCTTTGAAAGGCTTATTTTTTGCACTGATGAACAAATGAAACCATATTTCCATCAAGGCTTGGAGGAAATAAAGCAATAAAAATAAGAATCATGGAATAAGGATTTGGGGCTTAGCAAATATCATCTTGGAAAATGTTGATAATGTGGTTAGGTAGATGGATAAAGTAGATCCCATCCAGAATTTGCAGAGGGATTGCTCAGGAGGAATAGCAACAAGTAAACACTTGGGAATTTAATTATTTTTTTTTTTAAAAAAACAAGTCTTTGTTTGAAAGTTCATTAACAATAATGCATCCGGGATCCCCAGTGTTGGTGTAATCAAACCCAATATTGGGAAATGGAGAGTCCAAAGGATATGCAGCTTTCCCTTTTCTTACCCAGTTATTTTATTGAAAGGGAGGCTGTTCTGCAGTGATAGACATTTAGAACATTTGGTGATGGAATGAACAGAGCATTATCATAGCATAACTGTACTAATGATACTTGGCATTGAGTTTAATAAAGGTGACTGGATAACAGGTGTTTTTCTGATGAGGTGATGGCTTCTACAAATCAGACAAAATGTTCTGAGATTGGCTTTGTAGGCTTTTCCTGGTAATTTGAGTTTATAGCCAGAATTAGAGCAATAACCCTTTATAATTTCAATCTGATTTGGGTCATGCTGTAGGACATTGCTTCTGAAGTTTGTTATCAGAATCTTTTCTTCTTTATAGTTCATCCCTCCAGGATAACTGTTGACTGTCTTAGTTTAGAATCCATCAGAAGTAGACCCTGAGGCAAGGATATGAATACAAGCACAGTATTTGGAAGGCAGTCTCAGATAGGTTAGGCAGATTTGGTGAATACAAATGCATAAATTCAGATATAATTTCAGATAAACTAAAAATAAATTAGCATAAGCTATATTCTATGCAATATATTAGACATATAATAAAATAACAATTTGTTATTTATGAAAAATTAAAATTTAGTTGGGTATTCTGCATTTTAACTGACAATCCCAATTCAAGGAAGCTAAGAGAATGGGGATGAGGCAGACAAGGGAAGGAGACAAGTGCAGGGTACATTAATGAACAGGTTATTGCTGTAACAACTGTAGCTCAATGCCTTTGTGGACTTTACAGTTGTCTTATCTTGGGACAAAGTTATGAGCTTGCATCCACTATCTCCTTACAACATTTGTTAAGTGCTGAGCCTGAGGACATAAGCCCTCCTACCCATTCTATTTGCCCTGTGTAAGGTAGAGCAGGGGCAGGGAGCACATTCCTGCAGTCAAAGAAACTCTAGGCAGTTGCAGGGTACTTGCCTATCATTAGATATGGGCAAAACCCTGGCAATGCCTTGTTTGAAGACATTGAGAAAGTCATGGTACTTCATTTTGTCTGAATTCTCAATTCTTCACAGTTCTTCCTAGAGGCTCCCTTTTTAGGATAGTGAGTCACTGATATCTTCTCTAGGAGAATCTGCTCATTTTCCTTGCTTAGGGCAGAGGCGAGATTCCCTAGACTATTATTTCTACAACATCTTTTAAAAACTTTACTTCTATGAGATGCATTCCATCCTGTTGTGAGCCTAGAGAGTTCTACCCTGCCTCATATACTAAAATCCTCCTGGGCAACTTCAACACCTGCATGGATATCTTCCCTGACACCCAGGACCCCTCCTCCAGAGACCTTTGCCTCTGCTTCACTCCAGCCATCTGTTCTCTTAGACATACACCACAGTGTCATCATCTGGAACTGTTCTCTACCAACAGTAAATTTGCATGCTGCTCCCCCTAACTTTACTGTTTCTGGCCTCCCAATACATCATTCTAAAGACTTGTTCTTTGCCCGATTGAGACTTGTAATACCTTGAACCCCTCTATTAGCCACACCCAGCCTTCACTGCTTTTCCAAACTGAGACTGAAAACATGGTTTACATCTTCTGACTCTTCACCTGTGATTTTTCTAACCCTCAATTCTAAGGCCTCAGTCATCCATCTCTCCATCTCCTCTGGGTCTTTGCTGAAGCAATTAAGTCCTTCCAAACAGCATCAGAACTCTTGAAAATTGTGACTCTAAAAATTCATAATCTTTAGTCTTAATGTCTTAATCCTCAGTGTCCCTTGCAACCATATATTTTCCGAATGTGTTCTCCCTGCACCCATTCCCCATATTTCTAGCAATTAGGTGAAACTTTCTTTTTACTTTCCTCAAATTTCCCTCACTCAACCCTCCCTCTCCATCCTCTCCCTCCTCAACTCGACTTCCTCACTTTTAGGATGTGATTTCACATTCTAAGCCTCCTGTTTCACAAAGAATAGGTGTCATTAGGATGAGAATTTTCAGATTGTGGCCACTGAAATCTCAAATTTTCCACACTCATCTTTTTATTTTTTGTCTAATACAAATGGAAGAGAGATTTCTGCTTCTTCCTATGGCTAATACCTTGATAAATGACATGGATTCCATTAATATCCATCCTTCCTGGGATCTCAATTACACCTTTTTCCTTTTCTTAAAACTCTGTTATTTACTGGCCTGTATTCATCACCTTTTTTTTTTTTTGGTATCTTTTGGCCAATATCTCTCAAATATAGTTTTCTGCCTCTATAACCAACTGCAATGGCCTTTATCTGTAGAAAACAATGAAATCCTAGGTAGTACCTCAAGTATGTACTTTTCAGAGCTATTGTACTTGAAATCTCTGTGACATTTGAATAGTGACCACCTCCTACTTCTAGGAATATTCACTTCCCTTGACTGTCTTGAGCATCTTTGGCCATATTTTCTCAATAATCTGGGATTTCCTAAATCTATACTTTCCCTTTAAATGTTCGTACTCAATTCTCAATCCTAGACACTTTCTCAACTTGTATTTTCCTTTCTTAGATATCTCCCATAGTTTTAATTCCTACCTTTTAAAAAGTACTCTTCCAAGATTGTAATTATTTAATAAATTGATAACTTTTAGTCCTTCAAGGAATTTTCCATTTGTCCATATCTCAAACTTAGCACACCCAAACTAGATTAATCATCTGTCCTCCAAACCTATTTTCTTCTACATTATATGCACAGTGAAAAACCACTACCTTCCACCTAACTCTGCTCTATCTAAATACCTGGGTTCCATTTTTAACTAATCTCTCTTCTTCCTTCTCCTTTCCCATCTTATTGTTTGTGTTAGCCAGATTTTTGGTGCTATGAAAAATATCTGAGAAAAACAATTTAGAGGAGGAAAAATTTATTTTTTCCTATAATTTCAGAGATTTTAGTCTATGGTCATCTAGCTCTAAGGCAGAAACATCATGGTAACAAGGCATGGTAGAGGAAAGCTGCTCAGCTCATGGCAGCTATGAAGCAGAGAGAGACTCAGAAAGAGACTGGAGACTAGGAATACCCTTCCAGGGCATGCCCCCAGTGACCTACTCTATACAACTCAGCTCTATCTCCTAAAGTTTCCACCACCTCCTACTAATGTCATCAAATTATTAATCAATCAATGGATAAATCCACTGATGTGGTTAGCACCCTCACGATCCAATCACTTCTCAAAAATGCCACCTCTAACCATTGCCGTGTTCATGCCTTAAACACGTGAGTCTTTGGGGGTCATTCCAAACCCAAACCAAAACTTCATTAAATCTCTCATTATCTCCTATCAATTTAGATCATGACTATCACGTAAAGCTCACATATTTTGGTAACACAATTGCTTAATTATAGTCCACCCTTATCACTAAAATGTTTCCCTTCTTATGGTCTTGATCCCCCTGAAATGGTGGTCCACTTTCTGCTTTGAATGTAGTCCTTGCTGCTCTGCCACTGCAACTTATTTTTAAAATGAACATGTTTCTTTCTCTTCCTCTCTCCCTGCACCTCCCTAATCTCTTCCCCTCCCTAATCTCAGGGGAATCAGGGCCTTTCTTCCCCATTGGAGACAGATTTATCTGTTCTTGAGCACACACCCACCATAAGAACAAAGTAATCCAGACTTTGGGGATGGCACCAGAAGATCTTAGAAATTGCTGTCTCCCAAATTAACAAGTGAATTACATCTCCAACAGAGAACACATGGAATGTAGCATTGAATCACCTCTTTAAAAGTCCCCTGTTCCTGCTGATGGGCAGAATCACAGCCTTTGTGACAGGAGTCCCCTGGGTATCTCCTTTGCTATCAAAGCAATAAACCTTCTTATTTCTTTTTCTCAAAACCGTGTCCTTGTTATTGGATTGGCACTGGGAATAAGGACTGAGCTTTCAATAACACCCCTAATTGATTGTCAATTAAATTCTCTTTATTTAACTACATGAAATAAAGATTATGGCTCCAATTTTTGTGGCTGACTTCTGACAGATTCCAATTCCCACTGTTCCCCTTTCCACCCCATGTCTGGGCAGGCTGATGAAACTAAAGATGCTTTGATGTTAGTGGGAACTTAAACAGAACGCTTAATCTGGCCTCATCTCATAGCTACAGAAAAGTCAAGCCAGCCCTCATTCTTTACTCTTTCAAGCATTTTTCAGGTGAGGGATGCCTACCCCTGGTATCCTCAGAAAGTGTCAGTTCAGTATGTGAGTAATAAATCATTTCCTATGCTTTTAGTTCATGTGTGGTAGGTAGGTCTTGACATTGAATCGAATTTTGGATATGTCTGGGTTCCTTCCTTCCCTGCTTGATGACCACAACATTCCTCCAGTGGGCCAAGCATTTCCTCTTGTTGGTCCCACTGTTTGCATCAGGCTCTGTTCATCACCCCTTCCAGGTGATTTGGTCATTTCCTTTGGGAAGCCTGGTCTGTGGTTCTCTGTTCCTACCCTGACCTCTTTATGGGTTAGGAATCCACAGCCCCTGTGCTCTACACACACTTTTAGCCTTGAACTGAGTTCACTGTAACAAGGAAGTCACCACCGTGTCTAGCCATAAGACCTAGGACAAGAGAACTAACAGGTCTAATTGGTTCATAGTTGTCTCCATCAGAACTCAGTGAGTATTCAAAGAGTATCTGTTGAATAAATGATTAAAATGAATTAAAATTAATTAGCTTTGTCTCAGATTCCTGTGTTTCTTAAAGACAGATATTTTTGTTTTCAAGTATTAGATTTCATATGGTTCATGAGTCTCAGAGATACATGAATACCACAAGTAATCTTTTTAAAATGACAGTGAAATGAATGTTTAATTCATTGAATTTAATCAATAAAATGGCCAATTAACAAAACTAGGCCTGTTTATTTGATAAAATTGAAAGGTAAGTTGTCTAAATGAAGAGATTCTACAGCACTATGTGAACTCCATTTGTGTTAGGCCTTGGGAGAATTTTCCAGCATCAAAAAGATTAAGAAATTCTCAACGAAGAAGAAATGAAATTTGAAATGACCATTCATATTCTAGCAGTTCGTTCTTACTGGATTTCTCCTGTCAGTCTTACAAAAACTAGAAATTGCTATTAATTAGGATTTGGGTGCATTATTATTTCTTAACTTACATATATTTCAAAATGCAACATTACTTTGTGAACATCACCTTCTTCTTTCTATGTGAGAAAGTTCACTAAAAAACCCAATTCATTTACAATTCCTACTTTTAAATTTCAGTGAAAAAAATGGGTTTTCTTCCCCTTTGAAGATTTGAGTAATAGTTCAGTCCTTAGGCATGCAAAGGAATCAGCATATTTTGATGACTTCCACATTGAATAAATTCATTCATAATTTCTCACAGAAATTTCTATCCTAAAAGATCAGTTGAACCTCAATGGAGAAGTTTGCTCTGTTGGGTACCCTATGATTTCATTAGCAGTTAAAAATCTCATAGTTGATTTTATCTTGAAATAGCCTAAAAATGGTTACATTCATTGAAAAATTGCAAAGATCAAAAGAATTTGGATATCCAGTACCTAAGATCAAGTATAGACTCCAAATACATCTAATTATCTATAAGATGATTTTGGCATTTGCCTCAGTGGATCTTGTGTATGATCAAACTTTTATATATACTCTTTCTGTGAAACCCCAAAGCACTGCCGTTATAACAACCTTTCACTTGTTAATGCTAATGGTGATGTTAGATCACCAGAGATAAAAAAAATTGGACAATATTTGATGAATATCACTCAAACACACTTTTATTCTCATTTGTTCATGAAACTACATACCCCTCTCTTTGATTTTCCTGCACCTCACCTTATCTAACCTACCACTTTCAATCCACCTTCTTCTAGTTTTGAGTATAATAAATAGGAATGCAATTCTATGGTAAGCTCAGTGGTGAGACAATAATACATTGTATATTAATATTACTGACTCAGTGAACCCAATCATGGTGGGAAAAACATTTCTTACTGGATTTCTCCTATCAGTCTTACAAAAACTAGAAATTGCTATTAATTAGGATTTGGGTGCATTATTATTTCTTGACTTCCATATATTTCAAAATGCAGCATTACTTTGTGAACATCACCTTCTTCACAATGAACAGCGTATTTTAGTGAAGCCCAGATAATGAAGAGCTAATTATCTCTTGCTTTAAAAAAAAAAAAAAACATTTTGTACCCCTGTAAAAATGCCTCCAAATATTGAAGGGCTTAAAAACTTTCCAAAATATTTCAATAATAAAGTTTTTTTTAAAGAGGGAAATGCAGATCAAAAAATAGAAAGGAAATCGTTGACTTAACACTTGGGATAAGTAAGTCAGCACTGCTTTTAGTTATGAACTCCCTGCAAACTAAAGAAAAATGAAAAACCAATGTGTCATTATGATTCTCATTATTTGAATTTTTTTAAAATGCCAGATGTTTTGGGAGTATATGTTCATCACAGTAAATTCTGAAAGGAAATATGTCAATAAGGATCATAGATTGTTATAAAAGGGACATTAACGACAGTGGAAAATGCTTCTCAAAGTAATAAGCATGAAAAATATTCTTCAATTGGTTATATTTAGAACTGTTTTTAAATTTGAAGATTGATTCATATGTGCAGAAGCAGAATTAAAACAAAGAGTTTGTATACTTAATTCCCCTCTACTGCAGGGTGGTCCAAAACAATACCAAAGGAGATTTTAATGGAGGTATTGGAGTGCTATCTATCACTTCAACGTACTGCTTTAGTCCATAAAATTCGTGGAGATAGAGCTATCTTTATGAGCCATCACACAGTTTTAGTAGGACATTTGAGGTTGGACTAAGTCCATGTTTGGCTGCTTATATTAAATTGTCATTCCAAAATTGGGTGTATTTCAACAGGGCTGGCATGAAACACACTCATCCTTCCTATCACCAAGCCAATGGACCCAGACCTGTCTCTGCATTTACAGTGTCACACTCACCCCATAGTTCACCCACAGTTAATGGCACTAAAGCTGCATCAGTGGAAAAATGAGGATCTGAGGTATTCAGCCACTGTGTTCTATATTAAGAAAATTTATACACTAAATGCATCTTGACTCAAGGCAGTTTTCCCCACAGAATACTTTTGTTTCTTTTGATCTTATTTTTAAATTTTCATGTCGGTTCAATAGCCTAGGCTGGAATAGGGTAGAAGTTTCAGGATGCCATGCGAAAGACCAGGATAAGGATGCTATGACAGCAACCGGAAAATAATTGAAACCTCAAGAGAGAAACTTTGTGCCACATCTCCTCTGATATTCAAAGGCTCGGTTGAGCCCGACTTAACTCCATTGGCTGATTTAGCTGTAAACTCTGCTTTATTAAGCACATACTTGGTGGTTACTGATGGCTAGCCTGCCATCAGCCTCTGACTCTCCAGCTTTTTGCAAGCAGGTCTCCTTTTTAATCCATATCATACTTCCAGTTCTGTTTGCAACTCACAACCTCAACAGTTGTATATCTAATTATGAGCCAGTACAATTGAGGCTAAAGTCTACCATAACCACTCGTGCTCTTGTTAGTATGAAATGAATGGACATCCTCAAATGAAATAATAGAAACAATTTTGTGTCAACAACAGTTGATGTGACTAGCAATAATAAGCAATGATGCCTCTCTCATCCACTTTCAGTTTTCAATTCATGTATGATGGCAAATATCTGAGTTTCCAGCTAGTTTGCCTCTTTAGGGGGCTAGTAAAGAATTTCCTTTCAAGGTCCCACTGTCAGTTACACAAGATGCAAATTCACCATTGGACAAGATGCAAATTCACCATTCTTCCTGGAACCCAGCTCCATCTTATTTGCTGTCCTCCTTTTTCTCCAAAGAACTAAATTGTTGTCTTCAGATCTGGGCGAATTCCCTCTCCACCCTTCTACTTCTGCAGTTCTGGGGTAAGATACTTCCTTAACAAGGAACATCTAAGCTTAGTTGGGGCAAAGTTTTCCTCAATATCCAGCAGAACCAGAGAAGTACACCTAGCATCACCAACAACTTTATGTTCTGTTTCCACCATGTTCCTCCAACCCAACCATAAAATTAAAAATAAAACAGTACCAACTTTTCTCTTTCTGTGATTACTTCTGTATATTTTTAAACATTAACTTCCCATGCTTTTCTTCCTTGTTTTTATTTCTTTAGTGCTTCTCCAGATTTTCAGATACCACAAGAAAACACTTCATCTGCCTTTGGGATGCTCCAACTGTCAGTATCAATGTTTCTTAATGCAGGATCTCCACATGTGTCTGTGAATTCACAGCTGAATTCTAGACTTCCCTGCTCACCAGATTCTTCTTATTTGCTGCTGCTTAGTCAGCAGGTCTGTTTTATAATCTCAGAGTCCATTCCAAATTCTCTGAGTTTGGCCATTGCTTTGGGCATGCAATACCCTTTCCTCATGTCTGAGCCCACCTGATATCTGCCTGTTTGTTGGTTCTAGGCTGCAACCTTGCTCTGATCAGAAGTGCCCAGGTTCACTTGAGTTCTAGACTGTTTCCCTGAACCCTATCACATTTCTGACTGAGCTCTTGGGCCTTCCCAGAACTCTCTGGTCCTGGTCCAAGACTTTTTCTCTCAATGTCTCCTTGACCCTTCAGTTTTCCACTCTGGTTCCCATCTGATAATCACCACTGCCTGACAACTCCTGATAAACTTACCTGAAACCTTGGCATCATACTTGATATTGTTCACTCGCATTGGCTTCTCTTAATATAGTTATAATTATATAGTTATAATTATATATTAATATAGTTAATATAGTTATATGTTCTCATTCGAGACTCTTGTTATAATTAATATTAGAGTTGTCCCGGCCTTTGTCAGTCCTGACAATTTTCAATACATAAGGGACATAATTACCAGATTAATCTGCTGGAAAATACTACTTTAATTGTAAGAACCCATAACCCAAGTACATGTCTACATTCCTTTCTGTTGACAAAATAAATCAAAATATAAACATAGCACTTTAGAAATCAGCCTCAATTTTTTTTCCAACAAGTATTTACCTGCACTATTTACCTTACATAGCTGGTCAACATGCCATCCCCAAAATATGATTCATGCATTTGTACTACTCAACTTTTTTTTCATTTCATTCACCTTTTAAAAAATAGGGTGGTTTGGAGTAAGCTACATAACCCCTTAAGAGCTCCAGAGTACTCAGTTTAAGAGGAAGTTAGGGGACAAGATGATCCTAAGAATTCTTTACAGAATCAAAGTCTGATTCAGAGTATTCTATCCTTATCAATATCCTACAAGTCTTCAAGTTGTTCCTGAGGCCACCTGTGTCTACTTCCACCCAGAGAAGCACCTCTTCCTCTGATAGTATTTTGCCCATTCTCCCCATTGCTCATTTGTCCTGTAAACAGATGCTCTCTTGTGTTTCTATTGAACTTGACTTATATCTATATTTCTCTCTAATTCCTGAATCTGACCCAAGTATTCCATCATTGTCTTATAGTAGTGAGTTCCCAGTCATTATCTATTGACAGATGTTGAGTGCATCGAATCATTAGTGAAAGTTGCTGGAAAAATAGATTGGAAACACAGGTATCGCAAGGGGACTCGTTAAGTGTACTCTCACTGGTCTAATTGCATTTAATTAAGTCCCTTGGGGAATAATTGCCCCTTAGGCCATGTCATCCAAGGTCAATGTGACTCATTTTAATCAGAACTTCTCCTAGGGGTGATAGTGCAATTATACAGCATTTGGACTTCCATCTATGATTTGGTTGAGGCATCATTTTAATTTTGTGTCTGAAATATCAAAATTTTAAAGCATAGGAAGACAACTTTAAATTAGGCCGACGAATAGGCATTAAGACCTGCTTACACAATTGTTTCAGATTTCCTCACAGTTTCTGTCCCTTTGCTGTGGGCTTTCTTCTCAGAAGCCTTGGACTCAGGTCAGATGACATCGTGACCTTGGGAAAATTAGGTATGAGAGATAACTGAAGGTTAAAGTCATGTAGCTTTTAATAGGCATGTTTTGTCCAAGAATATAAAGTAAAATTAAGTATTGGGTCATCCCTTTGAGTCATTGAAATGACATTGGCTTCTGGACATGTTAACTAAGAAGCTCATAAGTGTAATAGATTGGTAATTATCTAGGTTTTGCTTTTCAGGCACATTTTTCAATTATTACAATCATGGGTAGTGTCTTGAATCCACAGTTATCTGCTTTTTGATATCAAATATATGGATTTCATGGTCAAATAAAATGATCATGGAATTATGAAGCTGCCTGTCCATTTTGTCCTTCAAGTCTTGGGGAAATGTTTAGATCTGTTTAAAGATTTATCATGGGTGTGTATTAATTACTCAAAACCAACATTTTTAATGTAAAAGGAAGTACATTATATTGCTCCTAATTATTTTGAAGGAGCACTGCATGGGATCACTCATTTAATAAAAAAATAAAAAACTGAAAAATTTTTGGAGTCAGAAATATTATTTATTTTTATTTTAGACTAGATGGGGGAGAGGGTGTTTGATGGTGACACATAGTTTGGGAAAATGGATCGTATAGGAAAAGGAGGAGAGAGTCATGTGACCCAGGAAAACATCTGGGGCTTGATCCCAGTCCTGCTCTTAATGTGGTCTGTACCTTGAGCTCCTCATTTGATGTCTGGTACCTTAATTTCCTCAGTGGTAAAATGGTGATAATAACTATTCTTTCTGCTTTTATTAGGTTCTCAGAATGGTTATTTGAAATAATTTTTAAAAGACAAAATAATTAAATTACTATACATGTTTGACCTATTAACATTCATTCTTGGTAGTAGCATTGAGAACTGTCCTTTGAGTCATTTGGAAATAGCTTATCCCCAATCTCACTTTCATCTACTCAGGATCAAAATGTCATCATTTGACATATAAAGATAATGATAACTAGCAGCCGTAAGGGCAGTATTGAGTCACCAGCTGGTGATTCCATAATTTGTACTGTCAAATATATATTAAGGTTCCAACATATGCTGCACACTTTAAAAAAGATATAATATATGAAATTCACTTGCTTTCTCAAGGACTATACCTTTTTATCCAAGGTAAAAGTCTTGTCATTCAGCTTCCTTGATAATGCCTTCACGCTGTTTGTGAAATGGGAATAATTCAATTTATTAGTAAAAGAGTTATTTTCTTTTTTAAAATTTTTTGTTTATTGGTTCTTTTTAATTATGAGAGTAGAACCCATTTTGATACAATTATACAGCATGGAATATATCTGTTTTTCACAATGTAGATTCATATGATTCATATAATCTTACATATACACAGGGTAATACTGTCTGTCTCAGTCTACTATCATTCCTTCCCCCACTCCCTCCCGTCCCATTTTCCTCTACACCATCCAAAGTTCCTCCATTCTTCTCTTGCAATTACTATCTATACAAAGAATGAAAATAAACAACAAAGTAAAAATGAAAAATAAGTAAAGTTTTCAGGCTTCGAATAAAATCTTAAAAAGACCAGGATATAGCAGTAAACCATAAGTAATTTCAGGGTCTGAATCAAGTTAAGGATGGCTTTAAAGAGCAACTATTAGTTATGAATAGTAATTATTGGATTGGTCCTTGTAGTTCAGTCTAGAGAAAACTGAGGAGACAGTTAAAAACCCTGTCTCTGGTTGTCTGGGTGATTCTGGTTGGTGGGGTTAGGGAAAATCAAGTATTCCTTTTATAAAAGCAGGGATTTGGACTAGATGATTTCTAAGAGTCATTTTAGGATCTTCAACTCTATGCTTTATGATAGGTACTGTGGAATTAATATGTTTCATAACACTATATCCATAAATACAATCTATCAGCCATTGCTCATCATTCTTCCTTCCTTTATGAATTGTCCCCAGAAACAAATCTCTTTACATATACCACATACTCCCTTAAAACCACCTACCTGAATCTTCAAATATGGAGAATTACATGCCACACATTAGGTACTCAGCATATACTAACATTTAATATTGTTCCTGTTTAAAAATGTTTTCCCTATTTCTGCAGGATCTCTGGATGGACAATGATTCCATATAAGAAATTGCCATTTCTATACAAGATAAACTTCTCAGCAGTTTATCTGCTTCTTTACAGCAGCTTTTCTTTGAAAGAAAAAAGAGGGAAGAGATGGGGAAGGAATACACATAAATTGTTCACCATCCTGTCTTCCCCCGTGTACCATGTAACACTGGGCAAATTATGGAGTCTCTCAGAAACTTTTTTACTCCATTTGTCAAATGGAAATCCCCTTCTTATCTCATTTGAACAACCCTTCCAGAAAGGGGGAAATTGACAGAGAAATAGGAACAGGGATAACAAAGGCAAATGTATATTTTAAAAATCAGTTTAGCCATCTTCAGAAACCATAGAGATTGGATCACCCTAGAGCTGATATTTGCATGTGACATAACTGTGGGCAGAATAGATTACTAAAGGCTTTTTAATCAAACTTGGAACTGATAAGAAGATGGAGGATGCCAAGTACCACCACACATAATCACACAAGAGCTGTAAATCTTTTTCTTCTCCCTCCTCTCTCTGTACCAGCTGCTGTCCTGGTCAGACCTTGGCTTCTGGAGCTGGAACACTTCCTGGTTCTTTCCTAGGTGGATTCAGGTATGGGAACTGAAATTGGGAAACGTTGTAGGCTTTAAATAAGAAAAAGTGTGGTAGTATATATCTAAAATTAGATATGAAAATAAATGTTTTAGAATTTAAAAAATCATAATAAATTATAAATTTCAAAAAGCTAAAATTACTATCCACCTCAAAAAAATTCCAAAAGTGCTTCTTTCAAATGAGATGCCTAGCACATGTCTATATATGCTTTTTTCTCCTACATTTTTTTTTGCTTTATAAATGTTTTCATTATCAACTGAACTATGATTTTGTAATAACTTTTCAAAAAAAGAAAATAATTCATTTTCTCTTAGCATGATTAATCACACTAAATCATGTTTTCTATTTTTGATAGTTTAGCAAAGATTCATTCAAATTCACTAGTTACTGATAATTCCTTATAAAATTTCAGAATTGTGACCAATTTGGGAAAGCATTCATAAAATTTCTTTCATATATGAACAGAAAAATTTCAGGGCACTTCAAATACCCTAGTGTGTCACCAATCTTAGTCATTAAATTAACATCACTTATTTAGGAGTTAATTATCAGTGTGCTTATACCAATGGCATATGATTAGTTTTTCATTACCTTCTGTTACTTTTTCACATCAAGTCAACAAGTATGATGGATTATAAAAATGGCCACAAAGTTTCCCTTTTTTTCATCCATCCATTTTCATAGTATCTCCCCCTGCCCTAAGCAACTGACCCTAACTACAGGACTTACTTTGATGGACTATTACCAAATATGTTCTAAGTTGAGGCCAAAAAAGCACTTCAATCTGAGGTTTGTCTCTGCTTGCTGTTGTTAGAAACACTGCAACTATCATCAAAGCATAAGCCCTGATTTGTCTTCGGAATATGAGAGACTGTGACCCAGTCATTCTGTCATCAGGTTGACTGTTCACCTGCTACTAAATCTGTAAGGGAGATGCACCAGACCACCAGTCTTGATGTAATCCACTCCCACCCAGCCAGCTGACTGCAGACACATGAGTGAGATCAGCCAAGACAAGACCAACAGAAGAGCAGCCCATCTGAGCCCATCCTAAAATCACCAACATGATGAATGATAAATTCAATAAATTGTTTTGAAACAAGGGTTGAAGAATTTCTTCTATAAAGGATTCAATAGTTTGGACTTTCTGGGCCACCTGTGGTCTCTGTTGTTCATTGTCTTCTTCTTCCTTCTCTTCTTCTTTCTTCTTCTTCAACATATCTTTAAAGAAAATGTAAAATTGCTCTTTGCTTGTGGGATGTACAAAAATAGGCTGTGGGCCAGATTTGGCCTATAGAGTGTAGTGTAAGTCATTAAATTTGGGAAATTATAACACAGCAAGAGCTCATTCATACAGCAACAAATTTAAATATTTCCCAAATGTTTTCATATAATTCATTTCTCTTCATTGTTGGATTCACAACAATCCCAGGGTCTGATAATTTCTTCTATTCAAAATGCATCTCTTCAACTTAATGAATTCTTTCTTTTGATATGTCAAATTCCCTTTCTAAGTTCAGGATGATTTCTATTGATTTCACTCCTCATCCTTATCTCTTATATGACACATCCCATTATTTTTATATTAGCATTCTATCAAATCCTTGGATGATAAAATTAAAAGTGAAAAAGAAGATATTCTTCATATATGTTCAAATCAGGAGTCTGTAATTTCTCATTTGTTTTAAATACTACGAACTATCTTTCTAAATAGAAGTAATAATACTGTCTTTGAGCTTTTGTAAATTTTTAGAATAATTTTACATTTTATTTTTTTACAAATATTAAAAAACATAACTTAGAGGTTTTATTTTTTAAAAATGATATACATGTTTTAAGCTTTGAAAACCTTTTACACATCTATTAACTGGGAAAATATTCCATCAACTATTTAGTGGAATAATATTCCAAAGACTAACACCTTTCTGTCTGTAATTTAAACTTTGTTTCTCCTCCATGCGAGGTGTCAGGTATGGAAAAACATGTTAGTAATGCAATGTAGTCTCTTACATGTACCTTCATGTTTCCATAACAGGTGACTAGGTTCAGTGAATGGCAAGACTGTTCCCAGAAGCCATTTTCAAACTTAGACAACAGCAATAACTTAACTGTACATGAATCTGTCTACATCCCACAAAAATACATCCTGACAAAGCAAACAAATGTCTTTCAAATTTAACTTCCATTTAGACATAATCCAAAAATGCTCATGCTCACTCCAAAACCACCTGACAAGGAGGAAGTGTGATGGAGAGAAAAATCACAGTGGGAATAGACAGCAGCCTTAACCAATTAGAGTTTGAGTGTCTTTTCCCATAAATTTTTGAAAATATATAAGTATGTTGGATCTAGGGGTTTAGCTCAGTGGTAGAGCTCTTGCCTGTGGTGTAAGAGGCCCTTGGTTCAATGGTTCAATCTCCAGCATGAAAAAAATACACACATGCATATATATGTATGTATAAGCATGTGTGTGTGTGTGTGTGTGTGTGTGTGTGTGTCTATTTTTAGATACATACTCACACACACATGAACACTCATTGGTAGGAATCTTTCCAGGGATGAAGTCCCCATATAAATAAGGAGACTTGGAATTTCAGCATTATTAGCTTCAATTTAAATCTCTGTAAATTTCAGAACATTTTATTCACATGAAAGGAAGCAAGCACGGGCTCAAGTGGGTGGGATATTTATTGTCCAATTCCATTAAGAGATAGATTTTATCTTTAAAATTGGCAGCCTTCTCCCTGAATTCTCAAGCAGCAAGTGGATTTTTAGAATGAGTAATTTGTCTAGCCTATATATGCGCCACAGTCTCCACGTCAGACATTCTCAAGTACAGCTAAATATTTCCATGTGATTTCCCCCCACTTGTCATGTAAGCTCCATTTTTAGCTTCGAAGTATCTGCTTTTTAAATTAGTATTTTTAACACATCCTTGGAGTCACCCTTCAAGTCTATCTGGTATCTGTTTGTAACATTGGTCACAGATGACACAAATGGTTATGTCTTTGTAAAATTATTCCCACAATTACTTACCAAAAACTTATTGGTCAACGATGTGAAAATGCTTTCCCTTGGCCAGGTTAATTTAAAACAGTGTTGTGGTTTGGGAAAAAAAAATAAGTTTCCATGAGATTTTCCTTATCTCTGTTTCCCATCTGGCTTGCTGTTATAAACATTTAATCTAGTGTTCGCTGCCAATGTTTCCCAGAAAGCCTTATAATTGCTTGGAATTTGTATGAACAGTTCCAGTCTGGTGCACAATTAGGGATGCACTATAAAATTTTCATTGCTTGATTTAGTTGAAATTATAAGATGGATAGGGAACAATAACACCCATGGTTGTAGACCATAAAAATGACTACCAGAAATTTGTAAATAATAATAATTGCCATAGATTGAAATTTGATATGTAAGCACTTACACAAAGAAATCTTACATCCAAACGTAGACATAGGATGTTTAATGAGAGACTTTATATGTGGGGAAAAAAAAGAATTTGATATTTAAAATTTAGAAGGTTCAAGAGTTTGGGGGGAAGGCACACTGTGGCCCTGTGTTTTCTTAAGTAAATCACCTTTTGTTTAAATCTTTATTGACTTTTGTAAGAAATGATCTTTTTCTCTGGTTTTCTATGCCCAAGGAAACAGAGAGGCAACTAAATAGTGACAAAAGGCAATTAGTATCAATGTCCTGCCAAGATTTGGCTGATTGATCCTATTGGCATTCTTAATTTCTGAAATAAGCTAATTGTGCAAAACCTTTCTAAAGGACTTCTTGTTGTGCAGTGGACTATAATTTCCACGGCTTCTGTAGTTCTTGAGGCTCCCAAATTGCTGTACCATTGGGCATGCCATCAGAGTCTATCCATTAATTTAAGAGAATGGTAGTTGTTCTGTGCCAGTTAGTATCTGTGAGTGTTTGTGTTGCCAGCATCTAATTGAAAAGTATACGGTCCCACGCTTGCACTTCAAATGTTTCAGCTCTGTGGGTATATAAAATAAAAGAATAACACTGCTGGGTTCTTGGCCTAAAAATGAACTTGAGTGGAAAAGCCAGGTGAAATGTAGATAATCCAAATGAAGGTAAACTGGGATTTCTGAAACCCTTTTGCTATGGAAGGCCTGCTGTGAGAGGACCCATGTGCAAAGTGAGAAAATGCATTAGCTGTTAAGAGGCTACTAGGGTCGAAAAGTCAATGGCACAGCAACTCAATATCAGATCCAGAGTGGGATTTATCTGTTTATTCTTTCTATCTATCTATCTATCTGTCTATCAATCAATCAATCAATCAATCAATCATAAGTCTATCTGCCAACCCACCAATATAAGTACTTCCCACCTACCTAAAGCACAGAGATATTTGGTTGCTCCACTGACCCACCTATAGGTGAGATGATGCAGAAGAAACACACTGGCCTGTCCAGGGAATGAAGAATTCCCAGAATGAGATGATTCTGAATTTGCAATGGAGCCTGGAGGACTATGGTAGTCATAATTTAGCTCAAGAGGTTATTCAAATTCTAAACTTTTGAAGTTCTCAGATTGAGAAGGCAAAAAATGTTTGCAGAACTTCATACAAAGTAAATACTGCTACTTCATGTCAGACCCTGCTGGCCCATCTCCTGTGTTTCTGTTGCACAATACTCCAAGGGCATATACACATCTCACAACTGGCATACATCAAATTGGGTAGTTATGTACTACCTAACTATTGGAGTAAAAGCAGCACATCCTACAAAATTTTTGCCTTGATTATATTGACTAGGATCAGAATGACATCATTTTCTCTTTGTTAAATTTTAAGCAATAAAGAAAGACACATTGTGAGAAGAGTTATACAGTCCTGATTCTGCTACTTAATACCTAGTCAATATCAAACAATTCATGTCAACAATTTACAATGTTTTAAAATATTTTTTAGTTGTCAATGGACCTTATTTTTTATTTATTATTTTTATTCAATGGACCTTATTTTATTTTTTATTTATTTGTATGTGGTGCTAAGAATTGAACCCAGTGCCTCATACATGCTAGGCAAGCACTCTATCACTGAGCCCCAGCCTCAGCCCCAATTTATAATTTTTGAATCTCAGCCTTCATCAGAAATTTGGGCCTAATAGTTCTACCCTACCATATAGATCATTCTAACAAACTAATAATAAAATGATTTTTACTTTCAATTACTTTCATCTCTCCAGATTAATTATATGGAAAATATATGGATAACAGCTGGATTTCTTTCTTTTTTTAAGTTACCTTTTATTTTTTATTTTTACAGAATGCATTTTGATTCATTGTACACAAATGGGGTATAACTTTTTGTTTCTATGGTTGTACATGATGTAGATTCACACCATTCATGTAATCATACATGTACATAGGGTAATGATGTCTGTCTCATTTCACCATCTTTTATATCCCACCTACCTCCCCTCTCCCATTTCCTTCTACATAATCCAAAGTTCCTCCATTCTTCTCTTATTCCCCATCCACCACCCTCATTATGTATCATCATCTACTTATAAAGAAAAACATTCAGCCTTTGGTTTTTTGGATTGGCTTATTTGACTTATCATAATATTCTCCAGTTCCATCCATTTACCTGCAAATGTCATAATTTTATTCTTCTTTATGACTGAATAATATTCCATTGTGTATACCAGTTTCTTTATCCACTCATAATGTTGAAGGGCAATAGGCAATTAACAAATAAATGAAAAAGTGTTCAACATCTCCAGTAATTAGAGAAATGCAAATTAAAACCACCCTAAGATTTCATCTTACTACAATTAGAATGGCTATTATCAAGAACACAAGCAATAATAGGTGTTGGTATGGATGTGGGGAAGAAGGCACACTGTTGGTGGAGTTGCAGATTGGTGCAACCACTCCAGAAAGGAGTATGGAGATTCCTCAGAAAACTTGGAATGGACCCACCTTTTGACCACCCCTCGGTTTATACCCAAAGGAGTTAAAATCAGCTTGCTATAGTAACGCTACCACAGCAATGTTTATAGTAGCTCAATTCACAATAGATTGTGGAACCAATCTAGATGCTCTTCAACAGATGAATGGATAAAAAACTGCGGTATATATACACAATGGAATATTATTCTTTCATTTTATTTTAATTTTAACCTCATGCTTTGACATTAGACAATTCTGTCAGTGTGTTAACTATAAAACCATGAATTAGACTTTCCTTATTCTCATAGGCAAAAGAGAATAATAATAATTACATTCAAGATTTGTTAGAATTATTAAATAAGATTTTTATGTATATACATGCGTTTATATATACATATATGTGTGTGCTGAAAAATAAAATTATTATTGTTCATTATTTATCCCATGAGTAATAGTGGAAACACACAAGTCAGCAATGTGTTTAAAAAGAATATACATCTTTGGTTCAGGGAATAGAGTATCTGCCATCTTTTGAGAAAAGATTAAAATTTGCCATATATTATCCAGAGAACTTGCTGGAACAAGATCACATTTTAGACACATCTAAAAACAGCTTTAAAACTTGGAAAATATTGTTACCTACATTGCAAATGATTGGATCAGAAATCTCAGGCTAATTTCTAATCTTTTCATCCTTCAAAATGGCTACTCTCCGATGAGGCAAGTGTGGCCACAATCAGAGTCAAGGGCCTCACCTATGAGAGCAACTGCACAATTTCAGGTTTTCTTTCCATTTCCTTCACTTCCTGTAAATTCACTGGACTGCCAGTGAGTAAGAAAGTTAAAGTATGAGAAACCACAAAATGTCTCAAATCCCTTTATATGAAGCTCTTGAGATTTACTTGGCAATGAAGATAACCACAGAATAAGGATAACATTATGAAGGTTTTCAAGCCCAAACTTGTCCACAGAAAGCACCATTTGTGAATGTATTTTAATGTTCCCTCTCAAGTTTCCTTTTGAATGAAAAGAAACTATAACCTAGTCTTTGGCTTCAGAAAGCCTGTAAGTTTCCTTGCATTATAATAAACTTCTTCAGGAAGCATTGCTGAATTGTAGCCATCTGCATTACAAAGTGGTGTCTATAACTTTAAATGTGAGCTGTATCCAGTGTTAGACTAACTCAGTCATTAATTCTACCCCTCTGAAAATGTACGAGAAGAGTCTAAAGTAACAGCATAGTACCTGTCCCCAAATGAAAAAAAAAACAACCTACTTATACAATTGCCTCATAGAAAGTTCCCATTAGCACTTTTGAATTCACTGCCCTGGGGAAAAGCATATAGAAATTCCTGGAAGGATTTTGGAGTGACACCGCCAAGATATCCTGGGAACTCTCGCTGGGTCCATTCCAGTTTGCACTTGATCTCAATTACCAATTTCTGACCTTGAGCAAGCGGTATAACCTCCCTGTAATTCAGCTTTTTCAATTGTATAACAGTACCCATAATATTTGTAACCTAACTCCCCAAACAGGATGCTATAAAAATGAATGAAGCAATGTTTCCAAGATGCTGGGAGGTCTGGGGTTAACGTACAGAAATGAAGCACAAAGTTAACTTTCTATCAGTCTTGCATGTAGGTGAGTGTGGGTTCTAGTCTTGTGTAGACAGCATCTGAACACCAATCTACTCCAGCTGTGAAGTCTGTGTTCACACTGGTAAATCTATTTGAATGCACAGGGTCACTACAACACACAATTTCAGCTCTGCTGTGTACTCACAGGCTCTCATCTCTAGTGCTATAGACTATTCCTTCCACCCCTGTATCTCTCTACCATGTATTGTCTCTTGCTTTTAAAATGCCAAAAACCTTTCATTCTTTACTTTTTAGTACTGTTTTATTATAGTTGTCCTTGGTTAGTAAAGGAAAAAAAAGATGAAAATACTGCTAAGTATATGCAGCTTTAATACCACTTAAAAATGTAAACTCAAAAGGGAAAATGAGGGATAACGGTGGGATTAAACAGTATTTAAAGGTCAATGCTATTTAAGCCACATTATATTAATTTGATCCTTAGAAGAAATTTGACGACAATCACTAGATCAAGTTAGGAAGTTATTTAATGCTAATGCCTGTTTATAGGCTTTCAGGATAAAGGAATATTCATTGGTTTCCTGTTTTAGTAACATCCTACGACAGGTCTACTTGAAATCTCCTCTTTAATCAAAAGTAATCATGGTGCCCCTCTTTCCTTAGCTCACGCCTTTGCTTCCCTCTTGCCTACTCATGCACCAGCACAAGCACACAGACATTCCCATGGAAATAGTTATTAGCCAGGGACAGGTTATTAAAATTGAACAGATAATGTCAAGATGTAACTGCCAAGAAGTATCATCGACAGAGCCTCCCTTATTGGATTTCTCAGTTCCCCTAAAATTCACAGGCTACTCATTCCCTAGGCGAGAAATTAAAGAGTGTCAAGATAAAAACATTTGCAAATGAGTTAACACTTGTATCTCAGAGGTCCAGGGAATGAGAGAAGATACAGATCAGTCTTGATGAAGGGAGGTGGAGGGATAGGTGTATAGCATGGGATGCTAGTAAGTAGCAGATGATCAGAGGTGCGTGCATGTAAAGGAGAAGAGCTCCTGAGCAATAAATTAACAAGATAGCACTATGTATGCAGAATTGGTGATAGAAGTTCAAAGACAACTGGAGAATTCCACCATTGTGGTAACAGGGCTCAGTCTTATGTCACATGTAAAAGCTGAGGGAGGACAAATATACCATGGCAAAGAGATGACTCAAAAGGATTCTAATAACTTAATTCAAATATCTTTAGGGATTCCTGTCACTGCAAAGCTTAACTTGAGACTGGAAGACAGTCTATGTGACTGCTGTAGAAGAAATTAAAGCACCACAGATGTTGAGTTGGATGAAAAACATGAGGTCAGTCATTTTGGACTATCATTCTATGACTTCACAAACTTTTTGATGGGTAGCTTAGCCTATGAATGCTTACATTGGAAGGTGAATTGAAAGTAGCACCTATCAAGAGTTTTGCATTCTACATGTGACTTTGTTTAAATGTCTGATGATTTTAAGAAGTCAATGATGAGTGACAGAAAGTATCGGGGAGGTAATTTTTTAAAAATCTAGGCCGGGTGCAGTGGCGCACGCCTGTAATCCTAGCACTTGGGAGGCTGAGGCAGAAGGATCTCAAGTTCAAAGCCAGCCTCAGCAACTTAGCAAGGCCCTAACCAACTCAGTGAGACCCTGCCTCTAAAATAAAATACGAAATAGGGCTGGGGATGTGGCTCAGTGGTGGAGTGCCTCTAGGTTCAATCCCCAGTACCAAAAAAGAAAAAAAAGAAAAAAAATCTAGGCATTCACACAGGGCTAAGAATAGTTTGTGTCCTACCAGCCATTGTTCAAACCTCATAAAATGCAGGCATCAAGGAGAGCCTAGAGATTAGGTATGGTCTTACTGCTGGTGCTGCATCACCTCTAACTCAAGACTGTTCTGAATGTGCCCTAACAAAGTTCAAAACAAAAGATTTGAAAGAATGCAACTGATCCTAAATTGACTTCACACCAGAAACAAAATCCGACACAATTTGAAGGAAAAGAACCAACTCCAGCAAATGAAAAAAATCACAATGTGTCTCATCCAATTGAGAATAAAGCTTTTGCAAAGGAGGAAAATTGATTCAAAACAAGAAGAAAAAAAAAATAAAACAATAGAAACAGATCTCAAAGAGTCAGAGATGACAGAATTAAGAGACAAAGACATTGAAATGGTTCATATAAATATTTTTAATGGATTTAAGGAAATCAATGAACACATAAGCATCATGAGAAAAGAAATGGAAAGTATTTTCAAATACTGAAATGAAAATTCTAAAGATGAAATACTTGAAACATAAAAATACAAACAAACAAAAACACTAGATGGGATTAAAAATCAGATTAGTCACTGTAAAAGATAAAATCAATGGACTTAAAGATATAAAATACAATGATGCACAGAAAGAAAAAAGGAGAAGAACAGATCAGAGTATCAATGACCTGAGAATATATTAAATAGTTTAATATTTATATAATAATGTTCCAGAAGAGGGAGATGCAGAAAAAAATACTAAAAGTATAATGGCAGAACATTTTTAAATGTTTTAAATTTAATGAAAACCATAAAACTAACTCTAATGAGTTGAATAGTGTGCTACCCTCCTCCCAACATACACACCATATTTGAGTTCATCTTAAAGCTGATTGTGGCCTTACTTGCAAATAGAAACTTTGTAATGTCATTGAGGTAAGATGAGATCATTCTGGATTAGGCTATCTAATTCAATGATTTATGTATTTATAAAGATGGAAAAATTTGGACACATATTCAGATAAGAAGGCCATATGAAAACAGAGGCAGAAACTAGAGCAGTGTATATTTGTAAGCCAAAGAACGCTAAAGATTTCAAGGCAACCACCTGAACCTAGAAAAGAGACAAAGACATTGAAATGGTTCATATAAATATATTTAATGGATTTAAGGAAATCAATGAACACATAAGCATCATGAGAAAAGAAATGGAAAGCATTTTCAAATACTGAAATGAAAATTCTAGAGATGGAATACTTGAAACATAAAAATACATGTTACATGTGACTTTCCATTTTTCCCAGCACCCCTTGTTGAATAGGCTGTCTTTTCTCTAGTGAATGTTTTTGGCACCTTTGACTAGTATGAGATAACGGTGTTTATGTGGGTTTGTCTCTGTGTCTTCTATCCTGTGCCATTGGTCTACGTGTCTGTTTTAGTGTCAATTCTGTATCATTTTTGTTACTACAGCTTTGCAGTATAGTTTGAGGTCTGGTATTGTGATGCCTCCTGCTTCACTTTTCTTGCTAAGGATTGCTTTGGCTATTCTTGGTCTCTTATTTTTCCAAATGAATTTCCTGATTGCCTTTTCTAGTTCTATGAAGAATGTCATTGGGATTTTAATAGGAATTGCACTAAATTGCATTAACCCTTTTGGTAATTTGGCCATTTTGACAATATGAATTCTGCCTACCCCAAAAAACCAAAGGTCAAATGTTTTCTCTGATATGGGAATGCTAATTCACAATGGGAGAGGTTGGTGCTAGGGAAGAATAGTTACTTTAGATTAGATGAGAGGAGTAAAGGCAGGGGAGAGGGTATGGGAGTAAGAAGGATAGTAAAATGAAACACATAATTCCCTTATGTATGTATAAGACTGCCTGATTGATGTGATCCTACAACATGTACAATCAGAAAAATGAGATATCATACTCCATTTGTGTATGATTTATCAAAATGCATAAATGCATTTTCCTATCATGTATTAGAACAAATTTTAAATTTTTAAAAAAAGTAAAAAAATAAAAAATTAATTAAATGGGGTAGAAGAGGTATATTTGCTATACAGAAAAATTTTAAATAATGTTTGTACATACTACTCCTTACAAGTATTTAAGTATCCCTAAGTGTTGCCTATGCTTAGTGATGAGGTTCTGAAGAGTATTGAAAGCTGTATGTGTGGGTGTGGGTGTGGTTGAGGGGGGTCATTTTACAATAGAGAACCTAGGCAATCACTCCTTCACCGAGGTTATGAATCACCAATCATTAGGAATAGAGCACTTCCATGGCATGTGCCCTTGATATCGTATAACAATTGCACATCACCTCTGTGATCTTCCTCCCCCAAAAACATAAACCCAAAATAACAAACACATTACACAAGTCCAAATTGAGGGAGATTCTACAAAAGATTCTAAGGTAATTAGAAACAAGGAAAGTTTGTGAAAATTTTACAGACAAGAATAAGCTAAGTAGACATATTACCATGTGTAGACTGGTATTGTGGATAGATCCTGGAATTAAAAGGATCTTAGGAAAAAATGTGAAAACTGAAAAAAATATGCAGATTAATTAATGATGATGAATCAATATAGGTTCTCTAGTTGCTACAAATGTATCATGGTAATGTAAAATATGAACAAAAAGAGAGACTGGTTGCAGAGTATATCAGAAGTCTCTGTACTATCTTTAATTTTTCTGTAAGTATAAAATCATTTTAAAGGTTTTAAAAATTATCTAGAAGAAAGGAACATACATATAGAGGTAAAACGATAAGAATGACAACAGACTGTCATTGGAAACTATGCAAACTAGATGACAGTGTGAGACCTTTAAGCACTCAGAAAGAACAATCAATATGGAATTCTTTACCCAGTGAAAATGGCTTCAAAGTTAAGAGCAAATTTTTGAAGTTATTTTCACTGGGTAAGGAATTGTAGATTATTTTTAAAACAAATGAAATATTTGTTTAAGAGAGATCTGAGAGAATTAATCCATATATTTGCACTGCAAATACTTCCTCAGGCAGTAGACAATGACATCCCATTGAAATTTGGAGAGCCACCTCCTTTCAACCTTGTCCACCCGTTGGCACAGCCTCTGGTGCAGCGGCCGCGTCTCCCATTTCTGCCGCATCTCTTTCCCCTCCATCCCTCCCCACCAGATCCTAGAGTTGCCTGCCATGGCTTTACTCACTGCGGCCGCACGGCTCTTGGGAGCCAAGAACACATCCTGTCTTGTTCTTGCTGCCCGGCATGCCAGTGCTTCTTCCACGAATTTGAAAGACGTATTGGCCAACTTGATACCTAAGGAGCAGGCCAGAATTAAGGCATTCAAGCAGCAACATGGCAAAACGGTGGTGGGCCAAATCACTGTGGACATGATGTATGGTGGCATGAGAGGCATGAAGGGACTTGTATATGAAACATCAGTTCTTGATCCTGATGAGGGCATCCGTTTCAGAGGCCATAGTATCCCTGAATGCCAGAAATTACTGCCTAAGGCTCAGGGTGGGGAGGAACCCCTGCCTGAGGGCTTATTTTGGCTACTGGTAACTGGACAGATCCCAACAGAGGAACAGGTATCTTGGCTTTCAAAGGAGTGGGCAAAGAGGGCAGCTCTGCCTTCTCATGTGGTTACCATGCTGGACAACTTTCCCACCAATCTATACCCCATGTCTCAACTCAGTGCAGCCATTACAGCCCTCAATAGTGAAAGTAACTTTGCCCGGGCATATGCAGAGGGTATTAACCGAACCAAGTACTGGGAGTTAATATATGAAGATTGTATGGATCTCATCGCAAAACTACCTTGTGTTGCTGCAAAGATCTACCAGAATCTCTACCGGAATCTCTACCGGGAAGGCAGCAGTATTGGGGCCATTGACTCTAAGCTGGACTGGTCCCACAATTTCACCAACATGTTAGGCTATACTGATACTCAGTTCACTGAGCTCATGCGTTTATACCTCACCATCCACAGTGACCATGAAGGTGGCAATGTAAGTGCCCATACCAGCCATTTAGTGAGCAGTGCCCTTTCAGACCCTTACCTGTCCTTTGCAGCAGCCTTGAATGGGCTGGCAGGGCCTCTACATGGACTGGCCAATCAGGAAGTACTTGTTTGGCTAACACAGCTACAGAAGGAAGTTGGCAAAGATGTGTCGGATGAAAAGTTAAGAGACTACATCTGGAACACACTCAATTCAGGACGGGTTGTTCCCGGCTATGGCCATGCGGTACTAAGGAAGACAGATCCACGATATTCCTGTCAGTGAGAGTTTGCTCTGAAACACCTGCCTAATGACCCTATGTTCAAACTTTTGCTCAACTATACAAGATTGTGCCCAACATCCTCTTGGAGCAGAGAAAGGCCAAGAATCCTTGGCCAAACGTAGATGCGCACAGTGGGGCGCTACTCCAGTATTATGGCATGACGGAGATGAATTACTACACAGTCCTCTTTGGGGTGTCACGAGCACTGGGTGTGCTGGCACAGCTTATCTGGAGCCGAGCCCTAGGCTTCCCTTTAGAAAGGCCGAAGTCCATGAGCACGGATGGTTTAATGAAGTTTGTGGACTCTAAGTCAGGGTAAAACTGGAGACTAGAGGGGAAACTGACTACCAGAAGATGAGGAAGCTTAAAAAAAGTATACTTTTGTTTTGTTTCAGGGGGCCTTTAAAGATTTAAGATTAAATTGTATCTGAGGCACTGAAAATACGTTCGAAGTTAAAATATAAATTAAGACTTTAAAAGATAAAAAGTGACCCCTTCTTCCCTAACCAGCTCCCTTCCCTTCCTGGTATGAGTTGCCCATCAACTATCGGATAACCAGAACTAATGCATGTGGTATGGGTTAGGTTTGGCCTCCTGTCTTTCTCTAGAGTGAGAATCTGACTCCACTTCCCTGAGTCAAAGTAGGTTGCAAAGAATCTGCAGTCACTGTGGAGCCTTTGCTTTTTTTCTGCCCAGTCCTCTGGGTCAGCAAGCTATGACTCTGCCCCTTTTGTTTCCATAGGAATCATGTTGAATTATCAGCTGTACCAAGCCCCACAGCCCTCTCCTATGTGCACAAACACTTCCTAGCAAGACTTATTGGTTAGGTTAGCTAGACATACTTTGGTTTACTTTTTTTTTTTTTTTTAATGCTGCCAGGTGACCATAAAGGCATGACATTTGTGCAACTGATACCCAATTTTTTAAATTATTATTATCCCATTAAAATTAAGGTCTGGTAGTGTTCTGTTTCCCACTACTTTAATGCCTCCTTCCAGACTTTCTATACCTGCTATGCCCCAAGCTGAGGATTCTCTGGATCTTCCCTTCTTGTTCCCTACCAGAGACTTCTTTCAGCAGGTTTGTCAGAGCTGTGGTCTTTTCCAGTCATTTGGGTTTATCAGTGCTTAATGTGAATTAAACTTTTTACTTCCACAGAACATAAGCCACTACACTGACTTTTTTTCTATGTTAATACACCATGGGGCATAGAACACGGCTCAGGAATGACCAGTTCCTTTGTGATCTGGTCCCAGGGGTACTCGCATTTCTTTTTGAACAGAGAAATTATTCAAAATTGGATACGATCTCCTTCAGATATCAGGTCTTATGGCTGGGGGCACTCAAAAGAGTAATAAACCTCCTTCCTCATCCCCTGCCACAAGAAAACGTTCCCCTATTTATCAATGTCTTTTCCTGCCCCGTCCCTAAGAGCTTGCAGTACAATGTTTGTTTTAGAAGCCCAATTTGCACAGGTTTTCAGTGACTCAGAATGCTATACTGTCTTTTCTTTGAGAAAGGATTGAGATACACTCCTGCTGTGCCCCCTTCTTCCCTCAAAACTCCTGCCTGTGTTTGTGTGGATCCCCAAACCCCAGCACCACGCCGTTGAGATGGACACACTGTAAACCCCTGGGTGACTATCAAGTTATGATGTAGACTTCAGGGTGTTCTGTACAAAATAAAAATAAATGTTTTATTAAAAAAAAAAAAAAAAAAAGAAATTTGGATGTACATAAAAGAATGAAGAATTCCAAAAGTGGTAAACATATGGGTAAATGCAAGGGTTTTAAAAAAGTATGTTTAAAAGACGATTACCACTTAAAGCAATAATAATAATAGTGGATTGTGGAATACAAAAATTTATGTGCAAATGAAAAGTATGATCATTACAAATGATAAGGATATTAACATTTACTATGTGTGTTTCTGACATTATATGCAAAGTGGTTTGAAGGTAGGTCATAATAAGTAAAAAAGCAATATTTTGAATACCAGAATAACCCATGACAAAAATAAAGCAAATAAAAAAACAGTAATCACGATAAAACTCAAAGATATATAATGAATAAGCCAAGAGTCGAGATGAAATGAAATAATTACATACTTCAAGTCAGAAAAAGAGATAAAAAGGAATAAAGAATATCTGAGAATTATAGAAGACAAATAGAAAGATGGCAGATTTATACCAAGTAATCTCAATAATTTAAGTTAATAGTTTAAAGAGTTTTAATTAGAAAATAAACTGAAAGAAACTGAAATTACATAATGAATGTTATCTATTTACAATGAGGTTAAAATTGGAAATCAAGAATTGAAAGAAATCTAGAAAACTATATTTGGAAACCAAACACATAACTCATGAAATTGAAGAGGGTTTTGAATTGAATGGAAATGAAAATATAACCCTTGCTTAACCACTAAGCAACGCCCCCAGCCCTTTTTTATTTTTCATTTTGAGGCAGCGTTTAGCTAAGTTGCTTAGGGCCTTGCTTAGTTGATGAGACTGGCTTTGAAGTCACAATTCTCCTGCCTCAACGTCCTGAATAAAGCAGTTTTAAAGAAAGGGACACCTGTAGCATTGAATACTCATATTAGAAACGATCCAAAGTTCTCAAATAAATGATGTAATTTTCATCTTTAGAAACAAAAGAAAGATAAGCACATAAAACCCCAAATAAGCAAGTTGAAAGAAATAACAAAGAGTAGAAATTGGTTAAGTTGAAAAATACCTAGTAGATCTGTCTCCTAAAGCTCTGTCTAGCAGGAGGATGCTCTTGCACCATTGTCTTTCAGAGGCAGCTTGAGTACTGCAGCTTGCCAATTTGCCATCTGAAAACCAAGTTTGACCATTTTCCTCATCTGTCTACTAAACATGAAAGTCCATCTCTAAGGCAGTGATAGACATGACCTGACAGTCTTAACACTAAGTTGTATATTACATGGGACTGTGGACGACTACATGCTCAGTTGGCTACTTTTGCCCTCCACCCCTGATCCCGACCAGTCCCAGACAGACCAAAATGCTGCTGGACGTGCCTAGTACATTGAATTTATGGGTCTGATAAAATCCAGCTCATGATGAGCAGTTTTAGCCACATTTCATTTGATGCCCTGTGGTTAGATTCTCCTTTACTACCAGAGTCCTATTTCACATTAAGAGCTGTTTTTTTGAAATATGTATGATTCTCTGCTGCATATGGCATGGCCTTGTTCCAGAACCCTAGCTGTCTGTGTTATGATTTTCCCACTGAGATTTGTCATAAACTCTGCACAGCTTCTTTTTCCACCATAAATATTTCTAGTTCCATAGGATTTGCCAGGCCCTATGGCCTAAGAGGCAGGGCTGTTTGCACCACAGCCTGGACCTGCCGCAAATCCCTTTCCTGCTCTAGGCCCTACACAGAACTGGCTGCTTTTCATGTTCCATAGTGTATGAATCAAAACCATATTGCAAAATGTAAAATACTTTGTTACCAGAACCAGAGAAGGCCTGCAGGACTTGTGCTCCTTTATTAGTAATAGGAAATGTAAGATACAATAATTTATTCTTTAAAACAAAAGGAGAATTCCACCACCCCATTGACCACTGGACATCTCCCAAAACTTCACAGATGTGGAAGGCCCTTATATATCTATACCGAATATCTTTCACCCTATGGTGTTCACAACTATTGGTTTCTTACTGAGATTCTGGTGCCTGGAGCCTGGGAGAGGAAGTGGAGGTACATCATAAAGGGCAGAGTGCTAGACATTAATAAAGAGGAGCAGGCCACTTTTGCAGGACCAGAAAGGATATTGGGTTTTTTAAGTTCCTTTTTTTTATTTTTAAAAACAGTTTTGTTGAAGTATAATTTATATAACATGAAATTCACCAGTTGTAATGAAAGAGTTTAATGACAGAGTAAGTGCCAAGCCCTCTGACAAGCAAGCTACACATAAAAATATGACACAGTTCTTGTCATTAACAATGAAAATAAGATGAATAGGAGTCAACAATCACTGAAGAGTTAGTATAATCTTAGGCTGCATTATAAATCTTTTTTCTACTTCAAGTTGGTCAAATGAGTTCTAGAATATTATGGGGTTTTGAAGGTTTTTAAGTATGTTGACACAAATGTCCCATTTGGAGCTGCAGGGCCTCACTTTTTCTTTACTAAGGTCCAGATTTTTGTACAGAATATGAGTCTGGGAATTCAGATTGCTACCCCTATAATTAAATACTAGAACCAATCTTTACCTTTTATAGCCTCCAGCTTCATAAGAATCCTTTTTCCCCCACATTTGTTATTGGTGCATTATAGTTGTACATAATATTAGGATTTGTTGTTACATATACATGCACACAATATAATAATATAATTTGGCCAATATCACTCCCCAGCACTTCCCCACTCCCTCCCTACCTCTCATCCTTGGTCCCTTTCCTCTACTGATCTCTTTCTCATTTTTAGACAATCCACCCCCATCTTTGTTTTCCTTTTTGCTCTCTAGTTTCCACATATGAGAGAAAACATACCACACCTGAACATCTGAGTGACTTATTTCGCTTCACCTAGTCATCTCTAGGTCCATCCATTTCCCTGCAAATGCCATAATTTTTTTCTTTATGGCTGAATAAAACTAAATTGTGTATCTACACATTTTCTTTATCCATTCATCTGTTGATGGACACCTAGGCTGTGTTTCATAGTTTGGCTATTATGAATTGTACTGCTATAAAGATGGATATGCATGTGAGATGCAGTGAGATGACTAATTCTTTAGGATAAATACTGAGACATGGTATAACTGGGTGATGTGGTGGTTCTATGTCTAGCGTTTTGAGGAGCCTCCATACTGATTTCCATAGTGGCTGTATTAATTTACAATCCCACCCACAGTGTAAAAGTGTTCCTTTTTCTCCACATCCTCTCCATCATTTATTATTATTTGTATTCTTGATGGTTGCTATTCTGACTGGTGTAAGATGAAATCTCAGGGTAGTTTTGATTTGCATTTCCCTAATTGCTAATGATGTTGAACATTTTTTCATGTATTTGCTTACCACAGAAGAGTCTTTTTAAATGTAGCCCTGTAGGGCCTTTGACTTACTGTACTTTTGCCTTAAATTGGTCATTAATCACATCAGTCTTTTCATTGTCTTTCTCTGCTGCATAAATTGCACTCAGCAACAGTGGTTCAATCTCATTGCCCTTTTAATTATCATTTTCTCCAAAGCTCTTAAATGACTGAGATATTGAGTCCATCAGTGTATTTCCTTATATTCAATCCCATCTCAGTTCACCACCAGGAAAAGCTTTGATATTTGCATCACAACTTCATCTTGAGGCTCCCAGGACTCTGCCTCTCACAGACAAGGGGCAGAAGGTGAAGCTAAACTGTCAAAGAGTCCCAAAAGAGATCCCAATTATGACAAGGGGTGTTCTGAACCTGGGATGGCAATTCATAGAGCTACCAAAATGAGGTAAGGGGGAGGCATTTGTATCACTGCACAGATGGGTCATTGAAAATGGGCTCTTCCCAAAGTTGAAGTATAACATAGGTTAAGGCAGCTCTTTTTTACACAGAGCAAACTGAGCTCCGTCAGGCAGACAGAAACTGTTAAAATCAATGCCTAAGTCTTGAAGGAGAGATCTGGACAGTCACTCAGGTCCCATCACAGTATCCAAACACCTTGAAATGCCCAAAGCACACAACCAGATCAGTCACATGCCTCAATTCTGGGGAAAAAACAAAACAAAACAAAACAAAAAAAAACAACTAAACTTAAAACCCATTCGATTGATGTGAGGCAATAAGTCAAGCATCTGGGCAGGGAGGTGAGAATTAAATTGTCCAGTTAATTGAGATATGGAGTATAGATCAAAATCAGAAATATAGATTAACAGAGAGGCCCTTGATTACTTGATGGCATTAGTCTGCTGAACCCAAAGTCATTTCTTCTCTCCTGTCACCTTTAGAACTTGAGTTTCTTCTGGATGCTGTGAAATATGGGACCCTATTAGCATAACACATCTTATTTTACAGAATTCATTCTGCCTGTGTTTTGTTTGCTTGGTTTTTTTTTTTTTTTTTTTTTTTTTTTTGTCCTTGAGCTCTTGAAGTAGTTGTGCAGTTACTTTTGGAAGGTTCCAAAAGGATCTCATAAATAAATCTAGTCCATCATAAATCTGCTTGCCCTGTTCTGCTCACTTTATTTTGTAGTCCTTCCTGGTATGGTTTATGGCTAAACCCCACAAATGCTTCTGAAAACTCGTTAAATATCTTATCACTGCCTCTGAGACCCTTGATTTTTTAGTTACCTCTTGCTGTTCTGCTGCTTCTATGGGTACCAGAGATGCACAAATCAGAGAGGGCAATGTGGTCCCTGGTGGTCTTCACATTCTAACAATATTCCCTGCAGAGGTAAATCAAGATATTCCCCCATTTTGTGTCTCCTCATGTATCTTTCACATATCTTTTGCTTTTGCACTTTATTTCTCTTTCTGTTTCTACCCATGTTTTTCTTGAACAATGAGAAAGTATTCATGGTAAATTAGAAAGAAATAAACCCTAATATCAATCCTGTATCTTCTCTCATCATTTCTTTACCTCTGTGAAGCAAAAAATATAATGGCCTCTGTTAGAATTTGTATTTTAAATCTCCCCCCGAAAAAAACCCATGTTTTAAAGGGTTAGTCACCAAGGTGATGCTATTGTGAGGTGGTAGAACCTTTAAAAGTTTGGGCCTGGTGGGAGATCTTATTTCATTGAGGACATGTCTCTCTCTGTTTTGCTTCCTGGACAGTGTTTTTCCACCAAGCACTCCTGTCTTGGTGTGCCATACCACCACAGGCCTTTTTAAAGCAATAAGGTCGGCTGATGAGGGAAAAAGACTTCCAAGATTGGAAACCAAAAATAAACATTTTTTCTTTAGAAGTTGATTATCTCAAGTATTTTGTCATAGTGACAAAACGTTGACTAACAAATTCCAAAGATATCCAGTACTAAATCCTTATGCAAATGAATATTCTATGCTACATGGTAAAGGGGATTTAAGGTTACTAAGCAGCTGATCTTAAAATAGATTATTGAGAATTATCTAAATGTGGAAGGAGAACACAGGAGAGTCATAGAGATGGAGAGGTAAAGATGAAAGCAGAGATTGGAGTGAAATAAGTGCTAATTTTGAGCAGGAAAAGTACCATGAGACTTGGAATGAAGGGGACTCTAGTAGCTGGAAAAGGCAAAGAAATGGGTTCTCTTCTAAAACTTCCAGAAATATAGTTCTGCTAATACCTTGACATTGCTCTAGCATGGCCCACTTCAGACTTCTGACATCTAGAACTACAAGATAAGATATTTGTGTTGTTTAAGGCATCAAGTTTGTCATAATTTGTTACAGCAACAACAATGCACTCTGATTCTTGCCTTTTCAGCAACATCTTTAGGCAAGTTGACTCATGACTTGTGCAAATGCATTTGGTGCCACCACACACTAGCACACTAACACATCCAGACATGCTGCAACCAATCTCTAAGGGAAGTAAGTTCCCATCTTGTCACCTTTCTGTTTCTTTACCAATCCATCTCTATTACCACAGGCTAATGGGATAGATGCAGGGCCTGGGAGAGTCATTTGTCAAAACACTCTATGTACAACTCTGATGTGAAACAAATTTTTGGAGGTAAAGATTGGGGAGTTGGAGAAATTGCACAATTTTGTGGATTTTTTGGCATGCTATGTGGCAATAAAAACTAAAAAAAAAAAAAAAAACAGTACGGATGAATTGAACATATATATGAGCAGAAATTCCTTCCTTATGGACTATTCTATCCTGTGATTCCATGATGTTTTTTGCATTGGTTTTGTCAAGGCCCAGTGAATCCTCTAAACCAAATACTGTAGTTGGCTCCTAAATCACTGGGTGAAGGTAAATTTTCTGTGTATCAAGTAAATGGTTGTGGAAATGAGTTAAGGCTAGACACCAAGTAATTAAGAGAAAGAAATCATATTTTGAATATAATATAAAAGTAAATTCTCACTTATTCTTTAAATATAAATAGGACCTTAAAATAGAAGAAATACATTTGGAAAACAGCTTTTATATTTGTTGAATCTCTTCATTAGTAAATTTCTTGGGATATTCAACTGAACTCACAAAACTTTTACATGCAGAAAAAAATAGGTAAAAATCAGTAAAACATTTTGAATTTTAAAAATTGCCCTTTTGTGTCAGTAAAATTTGTTGATTAAATTAGATCTACTTAGGTACACTTTTTTGGCTAAGCAAATCATTGCAAATATTTTCTTAAGGTCTGTTTGTAAACAGCATAGGTTTTAAAATAGTTTATACTTTGTTCCAACTTAGATTTTCTAAACTTCAGTTATTAAAATGCTACCTTCATGCTTTTTGTCATATATGTATGCTATTACAGTATTACTAATACTTTAAAGAAGCTATCTTATTTGCTTACATTTATATTGAAGGAAAAGCATATATCACTGCCAAAAATTTTTAAAAAATTTTAAAATGTCACTTTCTGGCACTAAAAAGTAATGACAAATAAATATTGTAATAAAAATAATGTTTTTTTTTCTTTTTGCCTGTTACACTTTTGAATTTGATGACAGTTTCTTTTTATTAAAGTGAGTAATTAGCAGGTGTTAGAGAACTGCTAAAGACATACAACTGAAATTAAGTTAAAGCTTTAGTCCCCCCCCCAAAGCTAATCAGTATGGAAAGCAAGTTAAAAAGGAAATACTATTACTGTGTGACCTGATATACTTCATTATATGTCTAGACACTAAATAAAATTCTCTCAGGACCTTTGGAAATACCATTTAAAACCATTTAATTTTCCTTTCTGAATTGATTCCTACTATTGCTGTCTATCAGAACTATGACCTTGCATAGACATTCACTCTATTTTAGAAAGAATAGTCTTTATTAAACACCTACCCTTTACTACTTTGGAAGTTTCATGTCTTCGTATTTAATTTCCAGATCCATGTGTATCATCTGATATAAGGCAATCTGACTTCAATTTATCTTATGACAAAATTTAGAGTTTTTGAATAAATTCAAGATATGGTAACTAGTCTTTCTGTTCGTTTTGCCATCTTTATTTTATCCACTTCTGGACTTTTTAAGTAACTCTGGCTTGCCTGTACTATCTGGAAGGCATCACTCAGACATTTTTAGTAACCTGAAATTCACTAGGATTTTACTCAGATTTCTTGCTGCTCTATGTGTGTGGTCAAGGTGACAGAATCACATCACTGAGAGCTTGTTAGAAATGCAGATCTTCTGTCTCCTTCTCAGTCCTACTAAATCAGAATCCACGTTTTGACAAGACCCACAGGTGATTATTATGCATGTTAAAGAACTAACCCTCTCTATTCCTCTGTTTAGCCCAGGCTTTCAACTACCTGCTTCTTCATCTCTTACTCAGTACTCCTCAATTCTGTCTGCACTCTAAAATCACCAGTTAAGTCTTATTTATTTTTTTAATTGCAGTTGCTACTCATCATTCCCAGAGGCTTTTTGTCTTTATTTTTTTAATTAGTTGGGAGTAAAGACTGAATATCAGGTTTAATTGCCCCAGGTGATTCCAATATGAGGACAGTATTGAAAATCACTGAAACAGTTTCAATGGATTATTGGACTCCTGGTGTGTAGCCTCTAGCTTCACAAAACCATTCTATTGGTGGGCTGTGTCCTACCTAATAAAACACATTAGAGCCAGTTGAAGCCTCGCTTGATGTTCTATATCTAGGGCAAGTAATTGATCAATTTTCCCCTCTAAGCAATCTATGGAAAGAAACCCACATGGTTAATGCAGCATCAACAGCAACCTTAATTTGTTCACCACTATCATTAAACCCAACTGGATCATTTTAAATATATAACTTTCTGTGTTAATAGATTTAAAATTTGTTTAGCGTCAATAGCCCATTTTGTTTTAAAAATAATTTGGGGTAAAATGATATGGCTTTCATAAAAACTATAACTCAATCAAAAGGAGAGAATTTTACCATCATTTTAGACATGACCCCAATGTGTTCTGAAAACACTGAGAGTTGAATACCCTGTTTGGCAGCAAACAAGAAAGTTTATTTTGGAAATTTTTTCTTCATATAAACTCATGTCAGTAATTCCTAATATCCCATGTACATATTTGTCCCCACTAAAAAGCCTGGATCTAACTATGCTCTCATATGAATTTGATTCTTCATAGGAAATCTGCAAACGTGTGCCTCAAAAGGCAGTTGGCTCATTACCATGTGTCCTCAGTATCAAGCATCTGCTCCTGTCTCCTTCTACTCCATCCCTAGTGTCTATGGAGTATTCAGGCTTCCAACCAAATCCGAAACAAAATCCATGTCCTTGTGGTTTTCATCCATTCCTGTTTAGTCCTTCTTCCAGATTTCTGATCCTTTGTTCTATGGATGCCCAACCTGGATCCCTGGGCTAATGTGAATGACTGGTATCTTTAGGATGCTGCTGAGAAAATACTTACTGTCCAAGTATCATCCGATATTCTCTTCCAGATTTTACTGATGAGGAACTTGAGGGCATACAGAGTTCTATGTAACTTTCTTCTACATTAGTCAGTTTGGGACAGAGTAGGCTGGCTGTAACAACCCCAAATTATAATAGTAAACAACTCAGGATAAATATTTGCCACAGGTCTGTGTTTTGGCTGTAGTTTCCCTTACAAGTCCTATTTATCCTAAGATCCAGGCTGAAGGAGCCTGCCTCATTTACAATATCTCTTCTCACAGCAGAGGGAAAAGAACAATGAAAACAATTGTGCAGTAGATATTAAATCCCCTTTTTGGATGTGATTTTTATTATGCCTGCTCACATTTTTCTGTTCAAGCAAATCCCATGACTAAATCTGACATCACTGAGTATAGCAGGAACTCCTTCCACTGGGAAGGGCTCTGAAGGATGACCCAGAATGGAAGCTAGTCATTAAGCAAATAATGTAACCACAGCTGTCCAATGTCTCACAGCCAAACAGAGGCAGTGCTGGGGTTTGAATTCAGCTGTTTGGCTCTCAACCACTAGACAACAATGCTTCCATCTTTCTTTCTGTTCTGTGCTGATTTCAAGTATTTAGTCCTTTGTTTAACGCCATAGTTCTTGCTTCTTTTCCCTGATTTTGCTCCTAGTTCTGGATTTAACCTCTGGTTTGAGTGAGTAATGTTCCTGACAAACACATCTTCAGTACAGCTAAACTGTGGGTCCCTGCTGTCTAATCAGTTTGGTTCTCCTGCTGCCCAAACCTGGATATGGTTGAGTCTATTTATCCAGTTTTTACTCCGTAGATCAAATAAAAGTATTCCCATCATCAATATGATAGATAGAGACAGTTTCTTTACTGCTCCAAGAAAATTCAGAAGGACCAAATTCTAGTAGCACGGCCTTAAGCCCTAAAGAACTATATTTAAACTTGGACAAGAAATTTTTTAGGATGCTTGTCTGCCAGAAACAAATTCCTTTTTCTGGTGGTTAAACATGCTCCACGGAAGTCTTGTTGATTGCTGCTCTCAGGGAAGTTAGTTAGCGAGGTTCTGTCAACACATTCCGATCATCCATCTTTCTGTAGGTAAACTCCTCCAAAACCTATCCATTCATGTTGTCTTTCACCACTCATAAAGAGAGACCGCAAATCTAAAACTTCCATCTCATTGCCAATGTGAGGTAGCAGCAGAATCTTTCATGTTTTATTTCTAAGTAGAAGATATATCTTGCTGTGACAAAATATAGTTTCTATGATATATCACCAAGTTTTTAATTAACTATAAATGTGGGCTACATTCCTCTATTATGGACACCAATTTGCACCCTTTTTTATATCAGCTTTTGAGAAATAACCTTCTAATTTAAAAGTTGGGTTTACTTTTAAAAAGAACGTTACTGGAAAATAAAATAAATCCATAGGCTAAAACTATCTTTGTTGACATCTCTTTGCAGAATATAACCTCACTGTATGACCCTTTAAGGAACTATGTTTATTTCCTCTGATATGCACATCCAACTAATCTCTGAGTTGCCATCTCTATAGTTACAAGTATTCTATACCTTATGTCTATTAGAGACAATAAGACAGAATTATGTAAATCAAAGTATAATTTACAGTTTCAAACTCAAAACAGTCCTTTTTTCAGAAAAACAGTTATTTCCATGCTAACTTACCTCTCATTAAGTCCTTGTTCACATATGTGTGTTGAATATTTCAGAAATTGTCATCTTGATATTTTTTTCACTGAATGGTATACACGAAATCATGATGAGCATAAAAATTCTATTTAATGTGTTTTGATTTTTTTTTCCTTTTGAATATTTTAAAAAATGTATATTAGAGACCTCGACACCACTAACTTCTTTAGAACGCAGGAATCCTAATTAGGTGTTCTCTGTTTGTGTCTTTCATGAATTTTCATTATGCTTCTGTGGACATAAAATAGAGGAAGTGAAAATTAAGAAATGTGATTCTTACCAAAGAGTGATTCCCCTTCTTCAAGTCCCTCAAAATTTAAGGATATAGTAATTCATTCATACCCAATACTTAACAAAAAGCAGTGCCTACTTAGAGTTGGCAATTCTGGCTTTCTTACTGCTGTAGCTTTATAATTTTCCACACAAGTAGCAATCACTGCAGTAGTTTGGTTAAATGATTACCCATAGACCTGCTCTTGAACACAATGACAAATGTTCTCTGGAAAAATGCAAGTAAACACTGTAAACATGGAAACTTTCTTGAATGCAAATATGCTCCAAATGGCTTTATGTGTTACTAATAGTAATGATCTAAGACTCAAGCATAATAGTCTACTTCCTATAAGGGAAGAAACTAGGTCCATTGGCTAAAAATGATAGGGAGAAGTTGAAAAGTTTTTACTTTTTTAAATACAGGTTTGAGGAAATTCAAAGTTTTCTCTGAGTACTTGTAGAAATTATGGTGGGTGTTCATAGGCTAATAAATACATATATCCAGGCCAGAAGGAACATCTTGGAAGAAAATCTATAAGGTCAAGGAATTAAATGATCAAGATCACAAATAACAATAAATGCTGGCAAGGAAGCAGAGAAAAATATAGGCAGGTATGTAAATATATAGGTAGGAATATAAATTAGTATAACCACTATGGAGATCAGTATGAAGTTTCCTCCCAACACTAAAAATAGAACTATCATATGATCCAACCCTACTGCTCTTTGGAATTTACCTGAAAGTCAGCATAAGACAGCAACACCTGCATACCCATGTTTATTATAATATAATTCATAATTACCAAGTTAGGGAATCAGTCCAGGTGTCCATTGACAGATAAATGGATGAAGAAAATGTGCGATAGATACACAATGGTGATTTATTCAGGCACAAAGAAAAACAAAATTATGTCATTTGCAAGAAAATGGATAGAAAAGGAAAAACATGTTAAATGAAATAATTCAGATTCAGAAAGACAGGTATTATATGCTTTCTCTTGTATGTAGAAACTAGAGAAAGAGGAAAAAGAGGGGTGGTGGTGTCATAAGTATAAAAGGGAGACTATTAGTGTGGAGAAAAGGGTGTCAGGAGAGAAGGGAGGGGAGGGAAATGGGAGTGCTGGGAAATGAATTGGATCAAGCTATATTATAGGCATGTATGAATCTATATACCATTCTGTATAATTAACATGCACCAATTAATAAAAGGCCAAGGAATTGTGTCTTCCTCCTTTCCAGTCTCCACCACTCATCGTATTTTCTGCATGAACAAGAACTTGTTTTCCTTAAACAAAAGAAAAACAATTTTAAAAAAGAAAAAGAAAATGATTTAGACATTCTGGTAAGTAAAACTTTACAAATCTTTTTTCAGTTTCTATGATTTACTTTCTGAAGCAGTTGTATCTGTGAAGAGTACGACTGTGCTTTGACCACATCTCATCTTCATTTCTGTTTTCATCTTCACACACAAGACACCAGCAGGGCAGAGCTCAGAGGCTCAGTGCATGATGAAGCTGCAACCTGTTTCCCAAAATACAAATTAAAAATAAATGTTAACTTTTGTAATTAATAGATTTAAAAACTATATTTTGCTCGGATTGCAGTAAAATTGTTCCAAAATCTAAGTATTGGATTGTTCTAGAGACTTAAAATTTATTTTCAATAACAATAAAAATTGCATATATTATTGTCTACACTGTCAATGTTTTGATGCATCAACCCATTGTAAATGGCTAAATCAAGCTAATTGTTCCAGAGACTTCTGATCTTAGCAAATCCTCGAATGATGATGATAACTTAAGAGTTGAAAAGGAATGCACCGAAAAGAAATAAATATATGCCACTCATATTGAAGCAAATTATTTGCCTGTGAAATTTGGGGGATTTTATAAATATAAAACTAATATGTATGGGTTGCCACTGTATTTGCACACCATAGAATAAACATTTACTTTGGGTTGGACTTAAGTATATATTTTTTCATTTTGCCATAATCACCATTGGATATTTATATAATGATACTTGATCTAAATTTTTTTAAGTAACAACACATTTTAGGAAAGAAGCACCTGGGGACCTGAGTTTTCAGCCTGGTTTTGCCATTAACTAGCTGTGTGATTAGCTTGTTGATTTCAGGTGAACCAAATAAGCCTCAATTTTTCTTTCCTACATATACTGAAAGGGAAGATATTAAGATTAAGCCTCCTTACAGTTTCTTCTCACTCTAATTTGGGTTTTACCTCTCTAAGACCTGTGCAGGCACACTCAGGGCTTGCATAGAGGTCTAAATTTTATATGAAAATAGAATGTGTTTAATTTGCTAATGATGAAGGAATGGGATATTTTTAGTAGATTTCACCGTAATGTTACTAAAGAGTTCTTCTCAAAGATGTCACCAGTAAGTTTTAAAGAAATGCCAGCAGAAAGATTGTAGCCAGACGTCTTTCTTTCTTAACATTGATGAGGACTTACTGCCTCCTGGGAATGGCAGACTGAATGTGTGGTGGCATCCAGCAGAGGACACTAAAGGACAGAGTGGCAAGACTGCAACTTCATTTGACCTAACTCTTGGACTTTACAAAATGTGCCTCCCTGTTATGGTTTGGATGTGAGGTGTCTCCCAGAAGCTCATGGGTGAGACAGTACAAGAAAGTTCAGAGGAGAAGTGATTGGGTTGTAAGAGTCTTAACCCAATCAGTGATTTAATCCCCTGATAGGGATTAACTGAAGTTGTAGGGTGTGGCTAGAGGAGGTGGATTTGGGGTGTGGCTTTGTGATATATATTTGTATCTGGTGATAGGAGTCTCTCTCTGCCTTCTGATCATCATATGAGCTGTTTCCCTCTGCCACACTCTTCTTTCTCCCTCCTCTAGAGCCCTGAGGAATGGAGCTGGCCTTCTATGAACTAACACCTCTGAAACTGTGAGCCCTCAAATAAACTTTTACTCCTCTACAATTGTTCTGGTCAGGTATTTTAGTCATAGCAGCAGAAATCTGACTAAAACACTCCCTATGAGATGACTGTTTCTTCCCAGTAACTTTATGTCTGAAATGGGGAAAGGACACATTTAAGAACATAGGTGATCCCATGTTCAAATCCCAGTTCCATCCCTCTTGGCTGAGTTGACTTTGCACAGTTCATTCCTTTAACAAATATGTGTTAGATCCTCACTGAGGATACAGAGGACAGGCAATAAATAAGCAAATAATTATAGATTGTGATGAGTGTGCTCAGGAAAATAAAATAGGGTAATAAAATGGAAAGTAGTCTAGCCAGGCTGACGGAATTGGATTTTAGAAAACCAACTACTCTAAAGAGGTGACATTGAATTAAAACTTGGATGAGAAGCAGCAGCCAGTCAGGTAAAGATCTGTTGGAAGAGTGCTCCCTGCAGAAGGAACAGCACATGGAAATGTCCTATGGGAAAAGAGATTTCCAGGTCTAGTAATTCAGTCAATATCCCTGTGAAAGATGTGGAACATTATGTGTGATGGAATCAAGGAGGTAATTAGGGGCCAGATCATGAGGGGTTTACAGGACACAGGGTTTATAGGACATAGGGTTTTTAGACTAGGTAATTTTTTTCCAAAATTCACTTAAACCATGGGGTATATTTTTGCAAAGTGCTTGACATTATATGTTTGATTACCTTAAGAAGATCACCCTTAATATTCCAACAGAGTGTATTGAAGAACAGTGAGAGTAGAAGCAAGAATTCTAATTATGAAACTATTTTTAATTGTCTAGGTAGTTCTCTATCCTTGACTTTCTTGTTTTACAAATAAGATACATTACCTAAATGAGAAAAGGTAAATGAGCAATTGCATGGTCTTGTAAGTAGTGAGCATTCAATGCACAGGAGTTGTCATGGTCCCCATTCAGACCCAGAAAACTGGGTATGTTAGATTAAATGGCATGGTCAAGATCAGATAGCTCAAATCCATAGTTGGCCAGAGCTTGGTTCCAAGTTGTACAATTCCAAAACTAGTGTAGGTCTCCATTCACATGATCAGAAAAGGATAACTTGAGCTTGCAGCTCAATTCAACAAATGCTTCGAGCCATATAATGAATGTGCCAGGCATGTGCTATGACTTTAACATATCAAGTCCTCTTTTAAGAAGCTCAAAGTCTAGGAGAAGTGCTAGATATGAACATAAATAATTTTGAATGGAAATGAAATGCACAGAAATAGACATATGCCACCTGCAGAGATTTCAAATAGGAAAGGACGTCTGAGCTAGGATGAAATAAATGTTCACCAGACAGATAGAAGGTAGCAATAACAGCACAGAAGTCATGGAATGAGAAATAGCCTGTCACATGTAGCAAACTCTGGGTGATTTGAAAACATTGATGCAAACAGTATGTAAGGAAGAAAGAAGTGGTGAGGGTTGGATAAGTGTCAGTGGTGTAATAATTACCAATACAAATGATAGCAGGGATAAAAGTAGAAACTATCACTCCCTTGGGTGGAAGTGGGTAGGATATCAGGACTGCCAGGAAGGATGGGCCAATAGTGATATTAATTAACTAGGAATACACAGAAGTTAAACATACTTGGACTGCCTCATTTGAGTCTGATATCATCTCCATGATTATCAGAGCACAAGGTGCACATGTGTTGGGACTGAAGCTTAGCTGGGTCAAGGGTCTTGCCCAAAGTCACTCAGATGGCAAATACAAGAACCAGGAGGACAACCTGGTTGCTGCCCTAGATTGCTTACCCCTAGGCCAAACTCCATCTGTCAACTACATTATTTATCTGTGTGATAGTGAAGGCAGTTGAGAAAGAACTAGAAGGGGAGCAGAGCAGGAGAATTAGATGGCACAGATGCTGAGGGAATGGAAGAACAATTAAAAAAAGGCAGAGCAGAGAAATTAGCATTTGTCTTGGTGGTGCATGATATAGGTTAACATAGAACTTAGAAGAGAATAACAGTGTGGAGGACAGTTGGAACCCACAGACTTAAGAATAAGGAAAAGAGAGAGGAAGGGTGGAAAAGAAATAAGAAGAGGGAGAGGTATAGGAGGGGAAAGGAGATAAAAGCAGAAGAACAGAAATAAGGTGGTGGACATCTGTGGGGGAGATTAAAGCTAGTGTATGCAGACAACTATACCAGAGGAAAATGGCCCTGTGGTGGGAAAACAGGAATGTGAAATGGAAGAGATAAATTCAAATGGTTGGTGATAATTCAAGGCAGTCACAAAAGTGGAACTGATATGGTGCATGGTTGAAGAAGATTGGAAATTTTCCTCTCCATTATTTCAATAACACTGTCCTTTCTTGACATGACCATGTTTTCTGAGCCCTAACTAAACATAACCTGATAAAGGAATTTTTGCAACTTCCAAGTGGAAAAGATAATATAAAAATGTAGTTAATTGACCTCTTTAGGATACTTCCATGACAATATGACTATAGCAATAGAGAATATTTGAAGTTGGCATATCTCAGATATTCCACAATATGTGATAATAACAATTAGTCTTTTGGAATGCCAAGCATTGTTCTAAACACTTAGGTCATTTAATCCTCTCTGCAACCCTATGAAGTAGAGTCCTTTATTAACACCACTTCACAGATAAGGAATCTGTGGCCCAGTAGTGTTGAGTCACGTTGCAGGGTCATGCAAGAACAAATGGCAGAATTGTCCTGAGTTCTGTTGTTTTCAACTATTATATGACATTCCCAAAGGGTTTGGTTCCATTTATTTTAGTTCTTTTTGATGTTAGTGTTATCTCAAAGGACTTTGGAACAAAAAGGTTATGAGTTTTACAGATTCTGTCAATTCATTTTTACTATTTAAAATATCTCTGTATTATGAACCAGATCATTTAAGCAATGAGTTTTGAGATCTTCATAGGAAACTGACATGAATGGTACTCACTCCCTCTATCAAAATGAAAAATACCTTGCCAAACAAAGGTGAAAAGTCCCAAGCCAAACACTAAAGTAGGTAGTATTTCTTTCTATGTTGCTTTATGAAATATTGGCAGTCAGACATATTTCTCAACCCTAGAAGACATAAATCTTTCTGAGGGAAACCAAATTTCTTTGGTTTGGCTGCCAAACTATGACTTCAGCCTTGAATCTCATCTCTGAAAACTGTAAACACCCTTTTCCTCCCCTGTGTTTAATTTTAAGCGTATCTTCCCTTCCTGGAGACCAGCATTCTTTCTTTTGAGGGACTGCCTCTTGCCCTATCTTTTCCTGCATGCCAACCTGTGCATCCAACCTGCTGAGAGGCGGGCTGCGTGCACCAGTTCAAGCCCTCTGCATTCTCACCTTGTGCTCACATCCCATGTCCTTCTTTCCTCTGTTTTTCATCTTTTTCTTTTTACTAATAGTTCTTGGCTTTTAATTTGCATTCCATGGAGGGGTGATGATTTTGCTCCAGGATTTTTTCCATGGACTTCTGCTGTCTCCATTATCACAGTGACCTTGGCTTGGATCTTTGTGCCTACAGGACAAAAGAAGTCAGAGGTTTCATTTAAAAATGGTCTTAGCTCACTTTTCTAGTAACTGAAGACTAATCAACAAAGTGAACCCATGAGCAGTTAGATCTGTATCAATATGAAACATATCTGAACCCATTTGTACTTCAGGTTGAAGGGAATTAAGGTGCCTGAGAACAGGGAAGGGATGGTATTGACTTTCTAGAAATACAGATCAGCACCCTATCTTCTGGGCATTTACACATAGGAGACAGTGGAGTGTAGAGCAATGAGCAATGGACTGGGAGATCATAGATCAGGTACTAGTTCAAGTTCTGACCCAAGAACCACCTGTGTGACACTAAAAAATCATGCCATCATCCACTCAAAGTATCTGAATTTTTAACTTAAAATCCATACTAGCTGGATTCTAAAACTAGATAATTTTGGAATCTTGGAATCACTTAGAGAGTTTTGGAGTTTCAAAAGCAAAATAGAAATTAGAACTTCAGTGATGCACACATTATAATGCTTACAAGAATTCTCAGGAGTGGAACCATGAATATATGATTTGATGATTCTCCTACAGCCTAGTTTTGCATTAGCAGACCCTTTGACTTGTTAAAGTACCCACAGCCTAGACTAACATTAGGAAACCCTTTGACTTGTTAAACTATTATGTCCTTCACACTCCATCAGTATTTCCAAGCAAGGTAACTTGTAGAATAGGAACAACTACTGCTATACATTAGGGATAATGCTTTATAAGTGGCTAGTGCTGAACTGGGCAGCAGAGAAAGATGGAAGAGCTGGATTTGTTGCTGTGGGATAGTTTATGAGCTGCATAGATGCTCAGGGTTCTAGTACAATAAGTAACTGAGTAATAATTCCTCTTCCTATATGATTTTTCTGTCCTAATGTACTGAAATTGCAGTCACTCTCAGGGCTCCTCCTAAAAGTATGCACTTTATACAACTCTGATCTGACTTCTGTTGCTTATTCTTTAAAGTACTTTCCACATCCCTGCCACAAAGATTACATTGTTGGCTCTAGAAAGCTTATCGGTATGTGAAAGTGCCCAAAGAGGAATTACCAAGTTAGTTTATAAGAACAAGGTGAGAACAAGCCTTTCAGGACTTGGGCATTTCTAGGTCTTATTTTGTTTTTGTGCCAAGTATCCTTTATATGACAAAAATATTACAATTTTGTTTGGGATGATTATCTCTTTGATTCTTGTGTAATTACCCCCAATTTCATTACTGGTTCCCTTTCTTCATTTATTCCTGTGTCTATTCTCTTTGCCAATTAATTCTGCCATCATTCCCACAAAAAGCTGAGTGTTCTTGCTCACTGTTGGAGCTTGGTCATATTACTTGCTTTGGTCAATGGGTATTAGTAGAGGCCAAGCAAATGCAAGCTTCAAATATGCCCCTGTGCATTTTTTTTTAAGTGTGAGCTTTTTTTAAAAAAAAAAAAAAATTTTAGTTGCTTATGGACCTTTATTTTACTAATTTGTTTTTATGTGGTGCTGAGAATCGAACCCAGTGCCTCACACATGCTGGGCAAGCACTCTACCACTGAGCCACGACCCCAGCTCCACCTGTGCATTTTTGTACTTTCTATGGGAAGATTCTTTCCTGTGTAGCTGCTGCCGTTCCATCTGAGACCCCAAATGAATGCGTGTGAAACATACCTTTCCCACCATGTCCCTCATATTTAAACAGCTGCACCACTGGGCTCAGTCTACATCAGCTAATTCCCAGCCTATTTACAAATACGAAACACATGAGTATAATTTTAAGGCACTGAATTTTGGTGTGGCTTGCTCTACTGTAATAGCTGATTGATACAGTATGTCAATCAAGGTTTTCTGCCTTCCACTAGACAATAGGTAGCCTGTGATGGGTCAATGTGTTCTCTTTTCCAGAATCAAATACTGGTGAAGAGTTGGAACTGCCACATTCCCTCCAGTGAACTGTTCCATAACCAATTCTCCATCACAGTTTCTGACACATGGAGCACTTGCACTTCCCAGTCACTTGGCCTTTCCTTGTAGGTTCACCAAGTTTGTTGGAGGTTTTTCATATTTTTCTCATGGGGGTTTTTCATATCACTTCCATGTTATCCTCTGTGTTTATATCCCAATCAATTCTTTTTCATTTAAGTTAGGGTCTTTTCTACTGCTTGCAAACAAAAAATCTAAAACTGCTACTACTAAGAAACTCAAAGGGAAAATAAAAAGTTGCCAAAAACAAACTTGACCTAATTTGCATAATGGGGAGAGGAAGTTGTTACCTAGTCCTTTTCTCACATTAAACCTGCATTTGTCATAAAAGAAGAGAGAGTTATCTCTCTGAATTTGTTCTTCTAAATTGTTGTTAATGAGTAGATCACCCTAGGTAAAAATATTTTGAATCTTTATATAGAATTTCAGAAAACAAAATAACAGTATCCTGTATTTAGAGATATTATTTGAAAAATGTTTTCCTAAATAACACTATATCTCAAAATGTGGACAAAACAAGTCGTGGTGGCTGCCAGAGACAAGGACATTATTGAATATCACTAAAATTATGTTAATATTATAAAACAATCATTTCTTTGATTTACATTTCCCCCTTTTTGAAATAGCCTCATGTTAGAGAAGTAATGCAGGTTTCATTACGCTAAGTGAACCAAGCCCGTGACAGAAGGATGAGTGCTGCTTGATTCTATATACATGAGATATGTAAAGTACTCAATCTCATAAAAACAAAGAGTAGAGTGGTGGTCGCCAGGGACTAAGGGGAAAGGGAAATGAGAGTTACTGTTCAATGGGTATAAAGTTTCCGTTATGCAAGATGAATACATTCTAGAGACCTGCTGTGAAACACTATGCCTGCAGTTAACCACACAGATAGACTCTGACTTACAACGGTTTGACTTAACTATTTTCAACTTTAATATGGTGCAAAAGCATTCAGTAGAAACTGGAGTTGGAATTTTGAATTTAGGTCTTTTCCCAGGTTGGTGATATGCGACAGGATATTCTCATGATGTTGACAACAGCAGCAAGCCATGGAAGGGGAAACAGCCGGTACTCGTCAGTGTACTATTCAGGTAAGCTGTGATGGTCCATCAGCTAGGCCTATAAGATGCATTTTCAATTTGCCATGAGTTTAATGAGGATGTGACCCAATTGTAAGTTGAGGAGCATCTGTGCTGGATTGTGCTCTTAAAAATTTAAGAGGCTAGAACTCACTCTGTGTTGTTACTATAAATAAATAACACCAATAAGGCTGAGAGTAATTTGTATCTTCCAGTACATTTTAATTTATGAATGGCTCATACACTGAGAGTGAGCATTGATAATTCAGAGAAACTTCTAGGTGTCATCATGGATATCACATAACTTTTTCAGAGTGCCAAATGTATGCCATTAAAAAATGTGCAGAAACATAGGCTCTGACAGATGTTGAGCACTCTTTTTCATCAGAACCATGAATCTTTGTTTCCATGAAACTTGAAAAAAGATTGCTTGAGTTCTTTGAAATGAATATACAAAAGAAAATAAATCCATCACAATCAAAAAATGACTCAAAGGAAACAAGCTTCTAGAAGGGGAAAAAATAAAAGCAGTAGCCAGACCTCATGCCACTCCCATAAATGGTTGCACAGCTATTGCCACCTCCAGTGGGGATGTTTTGCCAAACCAAAGACCAAAGTATTCCCAGGATGGTGTGCTAACCTCCTCATCCAGACTTTTCTGTAGATCCTGTGCATTCCAAAAGGGAGGAAAATTGGTTCCTTTCCCAGAACAAAGTCGGTGGGGAAAGGGACATTTTTAGGGCATGTGTCTCACGGCAGAGGTAACATCCTGAGCATGCTTCCCCTCCAGAAGACTCTCTGGGATTGTGCTGACAGCTTATCTTCTGAACACAAGAGAGTGTCCAGAAAGCACAAACACAGTGCACTAAGAAGTCATCACTCCACTGAGAAAGTGGAAAATGTGGTCAAGAATTGGAGGAATTTTGTTCAGACGCCCTAAAGGTTGCTTTTACTCCACAGGCTCTATAAAAATATTTTAAATTACATTCTCAAACAGTCACTAGGACATTTCTTTTTGCTTTTTGTGGACAAATTGTTCACCTATGCTCTAACAAATATCACTGAGTTCTACAATTAGAATCAGAATTCTTTGATGAATATTGTTATTACCTTGTGATGCTTTCTCTGAATTTGTAATGTCAGTTACAAACAAGTGTAAAGACTTGTTAAATAGATTCTGTATCAACCTTTCAACTATGGAAATTCAGGTTAGGTTACCTCATTAAACAAATATTTATTAAGCCTAACATCTATTATGTGCCAGGAACTGTGCTAGACAATGGGAACTCACAGATGAAAAACTATTATAGCTGTCTCAAGAATCACATGGCCTAATGAGCACAAATTCCAGAGTTGAAACTTAAAAAAATGAATTTTTAAATTCTTTAATGGAGATAAAGAGAGTACTCTCAATTCATATGCCCATCTGCTTTCTTGGAAGTTTGTACCGTATTGTCTTGAGATTCATACCAACTTGGGCTTGCATCTGAACTCTACCACTTACGAATTGAGTGACTTGGTATTTCTATGAGCTTCTCTGTACTCATAAATGGTGGCAAATTTGTAGCTGCCCCACAGACTGTTATGAGAAGTAATTGACCTCATACACAGAGCATCATACATGTAACACAGAGTAAACCCTGAACGTGCATTAGCTTGTATTATTAATGTGTCCATGCATGGTGATTAATTTGCTGTCACTACCATTAAGGATCTTGTAACAGAATGTGAGAGACATCCTTTTCTGTAGGTAGCTCCACTTACAGATTCAATTATTTTCTCCTTTAAGGAATGCATTGAGTGTTCCTCTTCTGTCCTATCATGTTCTTGGATCTAGATTGGAGGTACTCGTTTTCTTTCTTGTGGAGACTTACGAAAAACAGTATAAGATGTGATTATAATGACCCTATAATCAACTGGGATTAGACAGAGGAGGGATAAAATAATAGGAATTCCTGAATTTTCTCTTTGATTAAAAGAATTTATTCACACATTTGTTTAGTAGTGAAGCTTTACATGCACACTATAAAGAATACAAATTTAACACATACAGCTCAATAAACTTTACTTATGTGCATACCTGTTAGTTACTACCCAGATCAAATTTACCAATACCCACAAACCTCTTCCATGAACTGTTTCAATCATTATTTTCTCACTAAATGTAACCAGCCTTTTGACTTCTGTTACTATATACATTAGTTTTGCCTATTTTAGTACTTCATGGAAGTAGAATCAGATATTACAAACTCTTGCCTTCTCTGTGATTTAACCTTGAATGAGATAAGATAGTTAAAGAGTTACAGTTAAGGCTTTATTTTTCAAATGTAAGGACTGCCTAATGAAAATAATTTGTAGAAACATTTCCAACATTCCAGCTAAACCTTTGTCCCAGAGTGGCAAGAAAATGGAAGTAGGGGAAGACTTGAATGGAGGTTACAGGGAAGTTCAAACGACAGGGCTGAAAGGACACAGCCAATTGGAATGTCACAAGCTGAGCCAATAGCCTTGGTACTTTCCCAATATCTGTCTGTTTAACATAGATTTAAACCAATAGCCTTGGTCCTTTTTTGACCAATAATTTTGGCATTTTTCCAATACCTGGTAACTATGTTAACCCCTAGAATAACACACCTAGATGGTAACTTGAATCAGGTCTCCTCTGACCTAGGAAGGATTCTATCACTTTTCTTCTCACTTAAATGAAACCCACTCCTTTCATTCTTGCCTTCCATTGTTGCCTGTGGATTTCATTTTTCAAATTTGCAAGCCAAGAACCCAGAAAGAAATTGACAGTGAGCTGCTAGGTTCCACCATGAAGAGATGCAACAGGCCACTCAGTAGGAGTGGAGAGGATTCCAGTTTTGCTGGCTGTGATCCTCAGAGGTAGCACCACCAGGCATCCCCTGCAGAGACCTGCAGCTTGTGCAGACCTAACCTGTCAGCAGAAGCAGCAGAGAATCAAGTTTCATGTCAAACTCTAGTTAAATATTATGTCTGTGATGTTAATCCCTGTTGCATTTAATAGTAATCTATTCCTTCTTCATTGTTACTAGTATTTCATTGTACAAGTCTAGCACATAGTATTCATTTTTTTATTTTATATTTTTGGACTGTTTCTCAATATTTTACTGTTGGATAATGTCGCTGCGAACATTGTTGCACATGCCTTCTGCTGCACACGTGTGCTTTTCCATCATTACATAGGAGAAATTGGGGGGTCAGATGGTCATGTGTTCACAACCACTGCTAAATAGATTCCCTAAGTGATTAAGGTCATTTAAACTCATAAGCAGTTTCTGTTGTCCTACATTTTCATGTACACTTGGTTTTGCCTTTGTTGTTGTTGTTGAACTGTAGTCATTAAAGTGGGCATGTAGTGATATCTCATTGTAGTTTTAATTTGCATTGTCCATGTAACTAAAATGTTGAGCATACTTTCATGCACTTATTACCTTTTGGTGACATGTCAGTTCAAGATTCTTGTCTTTTTTAAATTAAGTTTTCTGTTTTTCTTTTATTAATTTGGAGGATTCCTTATTGTAGGCTATATTATTGTCACCATATTCTATAACTTGCATTTGCATTCTTAGCAGTAGCTAAATAGAAGTTATTATATGTAAATAGGAATTTATCAATCTTGTCTATTTTAGTTAGTATTTTCTGTGTCTCATATAAAATTTGTTTTGCATATCCCACGTTCATCAACATACTCTCATATTATCTTTAGAATCTTTACTATTTTATACTTCACATTTTTGTCTGATCCACTGGAAAATGTTTTTGTATGTAGTATAAAGTATGAGGTAAAAGTTCTTTTAAAAAATTTCTGTGGATATTCAATTCATCCAGCACCATTTACTGAAAAAGAGGATTCTCTCTCCTGCATGGTTTGCATCACAATGATGAGTCAGATGACTGAACATGTGGTTTTCCCTCTGATTTCTCTGCTATGTTCTATTGATTAATGTCATATCATAATACCAATCCCATGATGTTTTGATTACTTTAAATTTATAATAAGCCTTGATATTTAGAAACATAACTACTCCCACTTTGTTCTAATTCTTCAAAGATTGTTTGAAAATCAGAATATCAGTTTCCTCAACTCCTTCTATTGATTTTTATATTAATTATAATTTAATGCATTGATAGAATTAATATTCTTCAATTTTGAGTCTTATAATTTGTGAATTTGGCATAGGTAATATTTATTTTGTTTCCTTTAACTTCTCATTTCTACCTTTTTAAAGGTAGAAACCTTTAAAAAAACTGTTTTACAGCTTTCCTTATATATATATATTTTAAAAGTAATTTATATTTTACTGAGAGGGTAAATTCTGTGATATAAATTTTTCATCTTAAAATTTTTTTGTTATTAGAATATTGGAATTTTTTCTTTTTATGACAGCAGAATGTATTTTGACATATTATACATACTTGAAGTATAACTTCTCATTTTTGTGGTTGTACATGATGAAGAGTTACACTGAACATAGGGAAGTTATGTCCATTTCATTCTACTGTCTTTCCTATTCCCATCCTTCTTCCTTTGCCTTCATTTCCCTTTGTCTAATCCAATATTCTGCGCTGCTTCTGCTCATTGTGTGTCCACATATCAGAGAGAACATTTGGCCCTTGGTTTTGGGGGATTGGCTTATTTCACTCAACATGATGGTCTCCAGTTTCATCCATTTACAAGCAAATACCATATCATTCTTCTTTATGACTGAGTCTTATTCCATTTTGCATATGTACCACATTCTGTGTCCGTTCATCTATTGAAGGGCATTTAGGTTGGTTCCATAGTTTAGCTATTGTGAATTGAGCTGCTTTAACAATTGATGTGGCTGTGTCACTTTGGCATGTTGATTTTAAGTCCTTTGTGTATATGCCAAGGAGTGGGATAACTGGGTGGTTCCAATCCAAGTTTTCTGAAGATTCTTCATACAGCTTTCCATAGTGGTTACTTCAATTTGCATTCCCATCGGCAATATATGAGTGTACCTTTCTCCCCACATCCTTGCCAACATTTATTGTTACTTATTTTTTCATAATCACCATTCTGATAGGAGTGAGATGAAATATCATTGTAATTTTAATTTGCATTTCTCTAACTGCTAGAGATTTGAACATTTTTTCATGTATTTGTTGACTGTATTTCTTCTGAGAAGTGTCTGTTCAGTTTCTTGACCCATTTATTGATTGGATTATTTGGTTTTTTAGTGTTAAGTTTTTTGAGTTCTTTATATATCCTAGAGATTAATGCTCTACCTGAGGTGTAGGTAGTCAGGATTTCTCCCATTCTGTGGGCTCTCTCTTCACATTCTTGATTGTTTCCTTTGCTGTGCAGGAGTTTTTTAGTTTGATATCATCCCATTTATTGATTCTTGATTTTACTTCTTGTGCTTTAGGGGTCTTATTGAGGAAATCAGTACCTAAGCTGACATGAAAGAGATTTGGGCCTACTTTTTCTTCTAGTAGGTACAGGGTCTTTGGTCTAATGCCTTGGTCCTTGATCCACTGAATTGAGTTTTGTGCAAGGTGAGTAATAGGGGTTTAATTTCATTTTGCTAAGTATGAATTTCCAGTATTCCAAGAACCATTTGTTGAACAGGCTTTTTTTCTCCAATTTATATATTGGAATTTAATTGATTTTTGTATGTTTATCCTGTGCCCAATTACCTTATTAATATTATTGTATAATTTATGTCTAGATTCTGTTCCTAATTTTATGTATGCATGATTATGTTGTCTACAAATAATACAATTGTGTGAGTTTCTACATATTTGCTATTTAAGTAATTTTTTTCTTCTTATTGTACTGGATAGAACCTGCAGTATAATACCAAATAGAAGAGATGTTCATTGCAACAGAAAAATTCTTATGAATGTTGGCCTTTTAAAATACACTACTCTTAGGACTGGGGATAGAACTCAGTTGGTAGAGTGCTTGCCTTGCAAACACAAGGTCCTGGGTTCAATCCCCAATGCTGCAATAAATAAATAAATAAATAAATAAACAAACAAACAAATAATAATAATAAAATAAACTACTCCAGTTCTTAAAGGGAACTTAAAGTCAAAATACATACATTAGAAAAGGATAAACCCTGAAAATCAAAGGCTTAAGCAATATAAAAAGAAACCATAAAAATCATTTGAAGTCAAAGAAGTAAAAAAGAAATAATTTAAGAGATGTAACCAATTTACTTGAAAACGAAATTCAGTAAAACTAAAGTCTAAAGTTTATCCTTGAAAATACATAAAATTGATAAGCCTCTCGAAAGAATGAGAGAAAAATGGAAATAAGTCATATATTACCAATGGCAGTCAAATAAAATAAGATATTCTTGCAAAGTATATACTAAACATAATGAATATATGATTTTAAGAGTTAAGCCAATAATTTAAACATTTGTAGGAAGTGGAAAAATTCTTTTTAAAATTATTAAAATTAACCAAAGGAACAGAAAATTAATTTACCTTTTATATAATGAGTTGCATATAAATCTAAAACTTTCTCACAAAAATATTTTATACCTAGATAGATCCTCTGGTGAATTTTTACAAACACTTAAAAAAGAATTCACACCATTGAAAACTCAACCATCAATTTAATGTTGTTCCTTTGAAGGTAACGTGTCTTTTTTCTCTATAGAAAATTCGGAATTTGCTCTTTGTTTTTGGCTTTTAGCAGTTTTACTGTGATGTGTGTAGGTGTGATGTTCTTTGATTTTGCCCTGCTTTTGGTTCATAGATATTCCTGAATCAGTGGGACTTTCAACAATTTTAGGATAATTCTAGGCTCTGATCTCTTTAAAGAATCTTTTCTCCCTTTCTGCTTCATTTCTCTTTCTGGATTCCAATTACACATAAGTTCAACCTTTCCACTGTTACCCTTTTATCTCTTGTGAGTCTTGAAGATTCTCCCTCTTTTTTTCTCTTTTTCTTTCAATCTAGCCTGTCTTCTCATTTCTTCTCATTTAATAATAATCTTTATTTTATTTCTAATCTGCTGTTAAAGTCTTTAACTATATTTTTATTTTTTATAGTTTCTTAATTCTATTATCATTATTATTATTATTATTATTTTTATTTATTTATTTTTTTTTTGGAGTGCCTGGGATTGGGCCCAAGGTCCCATGCATGATAAGCAGGCACTCTATCACTGAGTTACATCCTTAGCACTCCCACATCCATTTTTCTTGAATAGCTACTGTTTTAACTTTCACACCTGTTAGTTCTAACAGCTGGGTCATTTATGGATCTTTCTATTTTATTTTGATTTTTCGCAGATTTGGTTATTTTTCCTGGCATGCTTAGCAAAATTTGAATGAATGCCAAATATACATACAAAAAATTGTAGGGGTGCTGGGTAATGTTATTTCTTCCACAGAGGATTTAGTTTTTGTCTGTTTGGCATATAGAAAACAGGTATAACCCTTTGACTCAGTAAAATCTAGTCTTTCTTGTTTGCTATTACTCCTATGGATTATTCTTTCAGGGTTTTCCATTTCAATCCTAAGGTGTTTATTTCGATCTTCAGCAAATCTTTAAGCTGTGATAATCTCTGCTTACCTTCTTAGTAGTTGTTCAATACTTATTTTCTCAGAATTTCACCCTACTTAAATACTGATTAGTGGTCACAAAATGCAGGAAGGGGAAATTGCCTGTGGAATCTGGGTCTTAATTTTCCATGGTTCTGTTTTCTATTTTCTCTAGAAAATATGGTCCCACATGTTCATGTTTTGTCTCTGGTCCCTTTAAAAATAGTATATTGTTCACTTTGTTTTTGTTGATGCTTTTGCATTGTATTCAACTTTCAAATTATTCTTATAGAACTGTTAGTCTGATAACAGTTCTCCAATATAACTGGAAACAGAGAGGTCTTTAAAATATTTTTCCATATTATTTCACTTACACAGAATATGAGGAAATCAGAGCAGTTGTAATAAGATCTATTTTCCGGGTGAAGAAATAGAAACTCAGAAGCATTAAAGATTCCACCATATGTTAGTTAGGTGCATTGCTAAGCTATGTTATCCCTGGAATTCTTGTCACAAGCTCTTAGTCACGGGCACTTTCTAGTGTACTACTGTTTATAAAATTTTTATCATTAGACTTTCAAATGGTCTTCTGGAGTAATTGTGATCACTATTTTTTTCTGAAAAACAATCTATATAGCGAATATAAAGCATGGTACAAAATATAATTATCATTAATATTATCATTTCTTCTCAAGGACTGGGATAGTTTTGTGTAGCATCTCCAAAAAGATATAAAAAATACTCTCTTAGCTAAAAACCATAAGCTCTGTATCCAGTTTTCTTTTCTTATTATTTATATTGTCTGTTCAACTATCCTTGTGTGATATTATACCTCAAGAATGCTACCATGTGTTTAGAGACTCTGAAAGGATTTGAGATATTTCTATTCCATATTGAAGTAAAACCTATAGAGAAAATATTCCAAATACAATGTTCAGCTCTTTTTTTAATGTCAATGAACAGAATACAAAGGCTGTGGATTTCAAAGTTCCAAATGGAGAGATGCAGTAAATGGATTATAACTACTCCGTTTCAGTTATGTCAACATCTAGAAAATCTTTGTTCATGTTCTATTGGTTATTTGATTGTAAGTTTCAAAGTTAAGAAATTAATTTATTTACCTGACATAAAAAATAGCAAGTGTGGAGAACGTGTCAAAATAGGTATTATAACATAGATTAGTTTATGATAAATATTAGTTATACTTGATATGAAAAGAACATTTTAGCTTTGAAATGTTAGTTTCAAGTGATTAGAAAACATATTACTGGTCACATCACTTCAAAGAACTATTTCAAATAATTAAAAAGGTTTTATTGGTATCATCAATATTATAAAGACATTTTAAAATTTCATTTATAGTTCCAAGTAAGCAATCTACACCTTGAAATGCAAATTAAAACTACAGGGATGTCCTTCAACACTTTCTTGAGCTTTGAACTCAAGAAAAGTCTGATCAGTAGCCTTTGTTGGTGAAGATGTGGAACAAGAAGCTTTCATACAGAACTGAAAGGAGTGAAAACCAGTTCCTAATGGCTGTATTAGTTTGCATTCCCATCGACAGAATACAAAGGTTCCCTTTTCTCCACATTCTCACCAACACTTATCTTTTAACTTCAGGAAAGTGTTCTTGACCATACATAGCTGTGGGACAAAACAATGTCCTATGACCAAACAATACTACTCCCTTCCTAGATATATACCTAGAGAGATACATTCACAGGTGTGTCAGGAAACATACAAAAGAAAGTTCATGGCAGCAATTTTTGCAATAGCTGAAAACAATTCTAACATCCATCAGGAGCTCAGAATATTAGGATAAATAGAAAAGTTGTGGTTGTTGATATAGGAATTTTGTGCCATAGAAAAATGAACTGCCGGGCACAGTGATGCACACCTATAATCCCAGTGTCTAGGGTAGGTTAGGGCAGGTGGATCACGAGTTCAAAGCCAGCCTTAGCAACTTAATGAGGCCCTAAGCAACTCAGTGAGACCCTGTCTCCATAAATTAAAAAGAACTGGGGATGTGGCTCAGTGGTTAAGCACCCCTGGTTCAATCACCAGTACCAAAAAAAAAAAAAAAAAAACCTCACAGGAGCTATGTGCAATAATATAATTAAATTTTATAAACATCTATTAAAATATCTTTAAATTATGAATAAAGTCTAAAACCTGTCAATATTTGCCATTTTATTTGGTGTTACATATAAAGTAGTGAAAGTAAAAAGAATATTAAGAAAGAAATTACCACATATATCAAGATAGTGTCTTTCTTACTGTAAGAGTAATGTGCGAAGAAATACCTGGACAGGGTGCTTCTGCAGTGTAGATAAGATTCTTTTTCATCATACAGGTGATAGTTAAAAGATTGCTCACTTTCTGAAGTTTCATTGTGTGGTACTTTTATGTGTTATGCACCTTTTCCCGCTTGTGGTTTATGTTTAATCATTTAAATAGTTATGAAAATTTCCTTTCAAGAGACAGCATACTTCAGTGTGGAAAAGAAGAATCTTGTTTCCCAGACTATGCTAAAAAGATACACACCATCTAATTATACCCACAAATGTCTGTATTTCCTTCAACACCACAGAATCAAGATTAGGAGGGATATTTCTCATCACCAGCCATTCTCTCTTCATAGCAAAGTGTGTACCTTGGCAGTCTGTCACAAAGTCTTTGTTGTGTGGCAGTGTTTCTCCTGGCTGTGCACAGTCCTAGTGCCCTATTAGTGACAGTACCAGAACTCTTCCCAGTCTGCACCATGCTCAGAAAAACATCAGTGATAGACTGAAAATTTCCACTAGTAGATTGTGAATAATTAACGGGGAAAAAATTATCAACATTTCTCCTCAATGTACAGTCCATATAGTATCCAGGATCTGATTCATACTTTACATACCAGTGACTTTGCCAAATGAAAAGCAAAATATTTCCTTGAGCACACATCACATGTCATTAGTATTCCATGATGTGCAACTATTGTACCACAGGGAAGTTTCACCAAAACTTACTATGCTTCCATTTTGAGCTTATTATTTGTTGTTAACTTTGAAAGCTAGTTTTACCAGTTACTAGAAAACACATGACTTATACCTATATTTGTTTTTGTTACAAGAAATATAACTTCTGAAACACACCTCTGTAGTTTTGATATCCCCATTTTCTTAGTAATAAAATCCAGCAATTCAACACTGGAAAATATTTCCATAGGAAAAATAGCATTTTTTTAAACCTGAGAATTGCATAGTACTTGCATGCAAAGCTTTGGTGACTTCCTGCCACAATTTAACTAAGTTTTATAGAAGACAATTTACTACATACTAGGGTAAAAATGATTCCTAGTCTTATTAAATAAAATTTTCCTTTGTTTATTTTTGGATTTCCTGTTTTCATTGTATATTTGGCTGCCTCTGCCTGCTTTCGCCTTGTCTCAGCACATACACAATTGCATTCTATATTCACTTGAAACTTGGTCACTAAAGATGATTATGGTGGTGGTATATTTCTGTCAATACTTTTATGTTTTCATAAACTACTTTTCTGTGATACCTTATTTTATAAAATTAGAATTGAACAATAAACCCATAGTAATAAGAAAAAAGGCAAATATAAAATGCTAACAGCAACATGATAATAATGTGAAAATCAATTAATCCAAGGACACTGTGCACAAGTAACTGAATGGAAACTAAGACCTGATCACCAGAGTCCTCAGAACCCAAGGGTCACCTGCATGATGCTAATTACCATAGGATGACCTTAGATCTCAGTGAGAATTATGTTTAACACATTCATTCTCAAAGGGTTTTATATTTCTTTTTCTTCAGAAATTTCTAATCTAATTGTGGAAAAACCACCAGAGGACACAAGTGATTTATAGACCACACTTTGAGAAACATTTCTCTGTGTTGTGCTGTGATCTTCAAAATGTTAACCAAAATTTCCAAAACCAGAATAGTCCATTTTAGGACCCAAGAAAGTCTAACTCCTAGCAAGTCAATTCAAAATGCTTCATTTCTCAGCTTGTCTATGAAAATTTTTTTAACAAGGTATGCTTCTATTTGCTTAAAATAGTTATGAAAGTTAGAGATATTGTTATCTAAGACTTAAATTTAGGTGTCAGAGATCCACCTTATTTTGTACAATTACCTGTGTGCTGTTAACAAGGCCATAGAAAGGAAGAAAGTGAAGGAAAAGAACACCACCACAAGATTAATGGATGCTAGAGCTCTGGGGTCTCTCCTCTGCAATGAAGAGCTTGGTGGGAGAGGATCCTATGTGAAAAATCATAACACTTATTTCAAGACAAAATGCACAAGCTGGGAAAGCCTGACTATGGGGTGGACCCTAGACACCAAGACTTGTCTTCCCAAACTTTTTGAATTTTTTCCTTTTGATCACATTACCTGAAATGTACAGATTAAAGATTCTTTGGGGTTAGTTTACATGTTACTTTAAAATTCAAATGGCCTGAGATGATTAAGAGATGATTCATATTCAGTTTTAGAATTACTATGATCACCAGGCATTCCTTCTGATGTATTTTGATTAAGGGGTGTGAAGGACTGCATGTACTTGGTCCTTCACTTGAGACAAGAGGAAAGGAGGACTTCCCAAAAAGGAAAGTTTAAGGAGATCTGAAACTACTAGGACCTAAAAGATGTCTATGGGAAAGTGAGAGAAAAATTGAAGATGAGTTTCTGGAAGGTTGTGCCAAACCAACTTTGTCTTTTCCCAAACGTTTCTTGGGAGAACCCTACCACCAATTCAGGAACAAAAGCACTTTTTCCTTCTATTCTTTAGTCCTTGGTCATGTCCCCAGACTCCCATGTAAATGGGAGATAGGTTTGCATCTTAGAACACAAAGACTTTTTATCTTAACATAACACTTTAAATATATTATGGTTTATAATATGGGTTAAAAAGGCTTTGTGAGGGCTGGGGATGTAGCTCAATGGTTAAGTATCAAAAAAAAAAAAGCAGAAAACAAGGCTTTGTGAGAGTGTTTTATACCTTTTATAACATCCCATCTACAAGAAAGCACGAACTAAATTCTAAACAATTGGATTATAAATACACATTTGAAACACAGTCCACTTTTAAATAAAATATTCTCTATTTGCCCAAGTGACTAGCATTTCATTGGAATTCTTGTCTGTCGCCCACTTTCCTGAGAACATCCTGATGGTTTGTGGAAATAGGATAATCATACATTGCTATTAGGATGGGTCATATGATGAAAAAAAAAAGATTGCCAGAGGAATGAAACTGTTTATTCTTTTCTAATTGAAACACCCAAGTGACCTCATTCCCTAAGGACATCTTTTAGAGAACTATGAACATATTTTGAAACCATACCCCAGATGGGGGAAAAATCAGCAGTGGAGCGAATGAGGATATGGTTTCAAGATTTCACAGGAAACAATAGAGTTGAATCAATCAGCAAAAACTCTCATTGCAGGAGAATAGCTCAATTAAGGAGGATGGAATGAGCCAGCCTGGGGGGACTTTCTTGCTCATCATTAGCTCACATCAAGTTCTTGGCACTCAGCTTTCTTTTTTCTTAGTTGCAGTCACAAATTTTGGTGTATAACTATTCAGAAGTATCTTCATGTCTCTGTGTTGGCATTCTTCTTGCTCTAGCCATGAGCATTAGGCAGGCTGGCAGAGTAGATTTGTGGTTATGAATGAGAACAGTTAAAGCTGAAAGGTAATGCCTTTCCTCTGATTTATTACTTCCTGAAAGATATAAGACAGAACGAGACCTCTAGGGGCTCCCAACCCTTCCTGGAAGAAAAAAGAAGGAGTGGGGGACAGTCAAAAAAAAAAAAACCCAAAACCCAAAACCAAAGCAAAACAGATATAAAACATTTTCATTAGTATTTCAGTTTCTTGGAAAAGTGTGCACACCCATGCACGTGAGTGTGGGCTTGTGTGTGTGCATGTTGCCTAGTCTTGATTATGTATTAGGAGTTTTATAGTTCACTCTAAAGTCCTTGTTAAAAATGTGTATAAAGACACAGGTTGATAAAACTGACCTCTCAATTTAGTTCAGCCAATTCCTACTGAATGCACTTATATTCTCCGAGGCAGTTGAATGTGTTAGGAAGGAGCATGGCTGCCAAGAGCCTGAACAATAAACTGGCATAACATCATGTATCTGCTGGACGAACTGAGGTCCAAATGACACAAAGGAAATGAGGTTGAAGTATGGAACTTGCTATACAAAAATAAATTCTGCCGAAGGAAAACAAAAGGGAAACATTAAGACCTTCAGAACAGCCAGTTTTTCTGTGGGGGACAGGGTAAAAATCTCAACTTATTAGTCAAAAGATTTTTTTCCACTGACAGGAAGGAAATGGCCGGCTGTCCCGTTGCGAGGTGTACAATGAGCTGAGAGGAAAAAGCAGGAGATTGCTTTGTCATGAAGTTACACCAACCAACCTCAATCAAATTAGGAAACCACAAATGAGAGGAATTAACTTCTAAGTGAGAGGGTCACCTTTTTATATAAAGAAATGATCTCCTACTCTGAGGTCTAATTTTGGAAGACTCATTGAAAAGGAAAGCAGAGCCCACCCTGTGGGTACTGTTTTGTTTGACTGATTTAAATGCAGTCATAGAAGTACAATGTCATAACTTTCCCTCTAGACAAACAGGTTCTTTATGCCACTGTTTCAGTCGAGGGAGTCAAATAATACCTTTTTTATTGCAGTATTTTTAGACATTGGATACATCTGGAAAAATATTCAAGCAGATAATTAGATTGCATTAGCAATGTGTCTGTTGTGGTTTCCCTGATCCCAGAGAAGGCAGCCCTTTTATGAAGCACTTGGCCGCAGTATCCACGAAATCTACTGTGTAAATTGGCCCACACTAAAGCATGTGGAAAACATTTTTTGGCTGAAACTCGAAACCATTCATGTGGCTTTGAGACTGGGAAGCTCGGGCTGCCAACATCAATAGAACTTTGTACTACAAACCCAAATGGTCATTTAGACATGTGTACTTCTATGCTCACAAATGCACTGAGGTCAAATATTTTTTAATCTTGGGAATTTTTCCTCTTTATACAGCCTCATATTTCATGCAGGAAATGAGACTGAGTACAACAAACACAAATCATTGAGACTGACAGAGCATATTGGGTTCAAAACCCAAGCCTTGACTCTAATTGCTCTCCAAAGGCCCCTGGCTCAAGGTAACTGTTGATTTAGTTCAGCTGTTTTCAATCAGCACTGTAAGGTCCCGCTAAGACAAACTGGTGAGGCCACGTTACATTTGTACCCAAGGATCCCTTGGGTATAAGTATAACACAGTTAGCATTTTAAAAGATTGCGTTTGTCTGTAGGCTGCAGGCGGTAATTACAAGCAGGCAAATCTTTTGTGAAAGATGGTGTGACCTTCCTTCTGGTGAAAGAGTGATGATGGCTTCTAGTGTAGGAAAAATAATGTTTCCATTCAAGGTTCAGTGAGGAAGCCCGCCTCTTTTCAAATCGTCGCCAAACTTGACAGCCAGTTTGTTGTTGTGTTTTGCTGAATATCAAAGGAATTTATTACTTATGGGGGCCAATTTCTTGGTATTACTTAGCTGTTGAAGGATTTCGAAAAGCATGCTATTCTGAACTCAAAGAGAGGCAATTGCTAAATAAACTACGTTGAGATGCACTTGACCAGATGTCTTAAGTTTATCCATCCTCGGTTTTTATACATAGCCTACAAGTGGTGGCAAAAAGCTGAAAGATCTGAACATGTATATTTCTTCTTGGAATAATGTTCTCCATCTGTTGTTGACTTTGAAGTTGCAGAGTGGACTCTAAAGTGAATACATTGGATTTTCTGGCTAAGGACTTGAATTTGCATATGGTAATCAAACATAAATGTCTGGTCTAGACTAAAAGACTAAGATTAAGAAGAGACTATGTTGCTAATAGTGCCCAGGAGAGTTCAATTCCATATGTAGTTAACAGCTTCCCAAGGACAGACAGATTGCTGGAAGATCAAAGAATTTTTGTTTCAGTTAAGTTTCTGGTTACGAATTCATACCTTCATTCTCTCCCAAAGACTATTTCTGTGTATTTTTATCTATATATATAAATAGAGAGAGATATATATGTATACACATACATATACATACATATGGCATCTCCAGTACCCAAAAGAATGCTAGGCATATAGCAGGTGCTAAATAAATATTTGTGACTAACATTGATAGAACAAATGCAATGTATTTATATATTAAATTCCAGGTGCCTTGCTTTGGGGAGACTAAATGCATACTTCTATGTTGTACATCATATAAATCGCTCAAGGAATCTTAATTTTTCAAAAATATGTCACTCAAATATTGACTCATTAATTAAAATCAATTTAAATATAAAATTAATTTACGTTCAGATTTCCAGGGCTATTCTTTGGAGAAAGGAATATATGTGTGTACATGAGTATGAGTGTGTTTATGACTGGAATATTGTGTGAATATAGCTGTCTGTACAAAAGCAGCATTTATGTAGCTTTTACCTTTCTTGAAGTTCAGATGAACTTCAGGTGCATGTGAGTACATGTATGCATCTATATATATCTATATACTTATAGACCTATATGATAATAAAGTCATAATCACATTCATTTTAAGTTCTCTTTTATGGCAATTAAGTTTTCCAGAATTCTGTTACTCAATGAAACAAATACTCCCCGTAGTTAAGCTTTGCCTTTGTTGTAAGCAAAAAACTCAGAAAGTTACATTTAACTTCTTTAACCTTAAAAGTAATAAATATCAGATTCAATTAAATTAATTTGTACGAAAACACTTATTATAGTTTCCAAATGTGCACAAACCAGGAAGAATATTGCAGATTGAGAATAGCTGAAATATATTTATATCTTTCCTAGGTATGAAATAATAATAACCCTTCATGTATAATGACTTGAACCATTTCAGTGTTAGATTCCGAAGTAAACTGGCTGGAAATCACATAAGTAACTTGGCTCTAAAGGAAAGCTCCTGAAAGGGGTGGTTACTAGGTAAATTGCAGAAGCCATTATCATTTTCTCTAATGCATCCAAATGTCTGAAGGTGATTGTAGAACTCTCACCTACATTGCTTTCAGGAGCAGCAATTATGGAAACCACATCTAAAAACATTCTTTCAAGTGTGGAGTCACGCAATCTTGTTTTCAGAGAAAAAAATTAGGAATAGAGGTTTTCTACCCTCTAAACATTAAGTTAATACTCAAACAGATACGGATTTAAGTTCTTTTGTTGTCCCTAAGTAGCTGTATAATCTTGAGCAAGCCATTTACTTCTCTGAAAATCATTATCAATATTTGATAATTATGACCATGGGAAACACTTATTATCACATTTCCCAAATTCTATGATACTTATTTTTTTTCACTTGAATCTTTCTAAAAGCAGGACATATCTTTAATTGACATACTTTATTATACTTCTTTTTTTCCCTGAAAAATAATTCAATTGATATGTCTCAAAATTGTGGAAATATGTTCTATTAGTTCTATTCCCTTCTTTCTTGTCATTCCTCCACCCCACCCCATCACTCCCAAGCTTTCATTTTTTGGTTCCCAATTGACAGTACAGTATAGTAGCATAGAGTTCAGGCTTTGGAACCTACTAGTTTTGATTTTTGGCAATTGATTTAAACTTTTAAAGCCTCAGATTTCTCATTATCAAAGTGAGGCTTGTAGTATGAAACTCACAATGTCATCATAAGGATTGTAAAGTGCTGGCATTGTATGTGGCACATAAGAAACATGTAGTACATGTTTGTTAGCAGTTTTTATTACCAGGCCTGGCTTGTAAGGATGACAGATGACAATGTTTGGCAGTGTATTTAGAATACTTGCTTGGTTCCTGGATCATCTCATAAAGATATTTGCCAGTCAGAGCACAAACTTCACGAATTTGCCTCTAATTGAAGTTATTTATAATTACTCACAGCCGATACTTGCACATTTTCTACCAGTTCTTTCTGAGAGTTCTCACTGTTGCTTTTATCATATTCAGAATCAGCTTCCTGGTGGAAGCTCACTTCCTCTTTGACTCACTTCCTCTATTTCTGCTGTCACTGTCACCCTGAGCATGGACCATCCCTCTGAGGGGTATGGTCATCCTTTAGGAATATCCTTCTGTCATCATCTCTGTGTGTTCAGAGGGAAAATCACATGCCTCTGCTTGACTAAACAACCCATGCACGAAGCAAGTTCTTTCCTTAATTCCCCACTTTATTTTTAAGACCAGCCAGTATAATTCTCAATGACTTAACTGAACATCAAGGATGATGGAAGGAAAATATTATGGAAAACCCATAGGGTGGCTTTCTTTCTAGCCTCTGACTTCTCTCCACCAATTAATATCAATTGACTCCCCTCATTGGCAGTATTTTGAACACCCTGGGTTTCAACAATGGCAGAGCAGAGGGAAGAGCATCCTTCTTAAGTTTAAAACTCTGCCAGGTGTGGTAGCACACACCTATAATCCCAGCTACTAAGGAGGCTGAGGCAGAAGGATCATGACTTCAAAACCAGCCTCAGCAAAAGCAAGGTGCTAAGCAACTCAGTGAGATATTGTCTCTAAATAAAATACAAAATAGGGCTGGGGAGTGGCTCAGTGGTTGAGTGCTCCTGAGTTCAATCTTCAGTACCAAAAAAAAAAAAAAAAAAAAAAATTATTCCAGGCCATTATTCTTGTCCCAAGAATGATTTACTCCTGGTTAGTTGACAGTAGGAAAATCCATGAGCGTAATGAAAAAACTCACCTGCACCAGTTGGAATGTGATCCTGCTTTATGGCCTAGTAGGACACTTACATAGACCAAGGGTATTCAACATCAATATATTGTGGATTATTTGATCTTAAATACCAAAGGACATCAGCAATCTGACCCAGGTTAGAGAAAACCAAGACCTTTAAACAATGTGCCCTCCACACAGGACATAAAGAAACATCTCAGGAGCACCTTCCTTCAGTGTTTACCTGCCTCATCTCCTGTAATTATCTGCTTAACCAAGAATAAAACAAAACAACTCCATGAAAACTAGAAGTAGAAATTTATAAGCGCCAAGAAGTACTTCTGCACACCAGCCAATCTTTATTACATCTCTTCTCTTCTATTTACCTTTCACATCCCACCCCTTGCCCCCAAGAAGCAAAGACACTTCACAGTCTTGACTCCCTCTCAGCTATATCCAACAACTTTAATTACCAAATGAAGTACATAGTTTCCCAGCCTGATACCACACCTATCCTGTGGGGAATGGTAGGTACCTGGTTGGCCCTACTTCTGCTTCATTTGCAGACATTTGGCCCTACTTCTGCTTCATTTGCAGGCTTTACTGGGCTGCATTCCACATGCTACAAAACAGAGAGAAATGGAGATCACAATCAATAGAGTTGCACAAAGACACCTGAAGATTGTCAGTAGTGCACCAGACTTTATTTTCTTCTTTTATTCCTCTTTGGTCACAGAACAATTATTCTACTTCTTGAGATCCAAAATGATGTCTTTTTCTCTCTTGCTTTATGCTCTGTCTTTCGTTTGAGGAACTATTATTATTAATAGTCTCTGTACTCCAGGTATGAAGGTTAAACAAATATGACTTTTCCTGTTAGTTGAGAGAATGCCTTCTCTATTTTCATGGTTGGTGCTTGTCATTCTATTAAAAATGTCATCCATTTCATAACTAGGCATCATGGTACTGAAACAGAGACTTGGAATCTGGAAACCTGAGTTTTAAGTTGCATTAGATAAGAACAGTGGGAGCTTGGTCCGTAATTTAAACTCTGCTTCAGTTTCTTTCTTCATAAAATGGGCTGGATTTTCTTTGTTCTGCAAATACTGTCTGACAGATAGCTGAAGTTCTGTTACCCTTAGAAGGGAAACGTGTTCTTCCTTAGGAGTTTCACTGCTGACAGGTGGAAACTCACGAGCAAAAGAGGGGATTCTGGAAAGCAAGTGGGCTACCCAGGTAAAGAGGAGCAGTCAGGTGGCCTTGCTTACTCCTCTAGAGGTCATCAAGGAAGAGAAGGTGTTTGGTTCAGAACTCTGTAAATTACAATTTCAAAAGTCAAAAGATTGAGAAAGAAATTTTGTCTTGTTAATTTTAGAAAAGCAAACTGATATTTTATTGCATGTTTCTTCAGATCTGCTTTGTGCTGCCAGGAGCTATTAGGCTACTACATTAATCACTTTTTGGTGACAGTGACAAAATAAAGGGAAAATCACTATATAAGGAAGAATAATTTATTTTGACTCATGGTTTTAGAGGTTTCAGTCTATGGTCATTTGACCCCATGACTTTAGACTTGTGATGGCACAGTATACCATGGCAGGAGAGCCTGACAGAGAAGGTCTGTCAAACTTATGGCAGTCAGAAAACAACAAAGACTTTCATTGAAGGAGAAAATAATCTTTAAGATCAATGAAATGTTGAACATTCAAGACAAGCAACTTTCTTTCTCTCACTGTGCATGGTAGGGACAGGATGAGAGTTTGAGGTTGTGGATATTTGAACAGGGGCTCTGAATCATACACACTGGTGCATAGAGGTGGCCACTTGCTCAGGATGACCCGGCAAGGATAGAGAAGTAGGTCACACAGATGGACATGCAGAGTAATGGCTAAGAGCACAAATTTGGGAGTTTGGGGTCAAATTCCAGTGTTAGAATTATTTTTCCACCTCATAGTAGTGAGCCTCAATTTTTTTAGGGAGAAGGGAAAGGAGTTCCTGAGCTAAGCTGGGTTGGACTTTTGTTCTCAATGACAGTAAGCCCAATATCATTTTAGGAAATACTCTTCATAGCAGAGACAAACACCTGTCATTATTATTAAATTTCTGGTCATTACTGAGAACTGTGTGCAAAGTAAGTTGTATTTTGTTAGATGCTGGTTATTACTCTGGTAACCAAAATAAACAGTCTACTAAGAAAATCACTTGGCAAATCATAGATAGCAATGGCAGATCCTGCCCACAGCAGCAGATTTCTATAGATTACCTGACTCTGCTAAGAGTCAGCAGCATATTCACAAGAGTATTATTTCATAAAATCACAGATGCTGACTGCTTTGCCATGGTAGATCTCATCTTCATGTATGAAACAGATTTTCTTATCAATTTGTATGAGACACTAGAAAGAATTTTGGATTAGAAAGGCTTGAGTTCTAATCCCAACTCCACCATGGGCAGAAGTGTTGAAAAGTTATTAACTCCCTAGGTTCTTCTGGGTGGGGTTCCAGGAAGTGGACAGAGAATTTCAGTTTGAAGAAGCCTCTTTAAGCACCAACAGTCTTCCTGATTTTCCATAGGATTCTTACTTTCAGGAAGGTTATAAGAATGTTTGTTTTTCAAAGCAAACATCACAAATATAAGGATTTGCAAGGTTCATCAATGAACAATCACATTAAGAGAATGACAGGGGGTTGTTAACCTTGTCTGGGCTTAGTTTTGAAGACAGAGTTCATAATTGTTGGAGAATTTGTAAAGCTGAAAATCCCAAGTTTAAGCTTCATACACTATTTCATAACAGATGGCAAGTTAAGGTTATGTCATAATTGGAAACTATTCACCTTTGAAGGAACTAATATAGTAGAGAATTATTGCCAACATCATCCAGAAACATGGTGGTTCATTTTTTTAAGCCCCCCAAATATTTCTGGTTAGCGTTTTTAAAACAAGCATACATTTAAATGCAGAGTGTCTTCTTCGATTAAATATTCAACCACCATTTGCCACTAATCAAATTGTCATGCTCAAATAATCTTTATTAAGTACAATGTGTGTACCATGGTATGTTAGATACTATATAAAGAAAAAAAAAACCTGGCACAAACGCAGATGCCATATAAATAGGCAAGCATACTAAAATTCTTCAACGAAGAGAAATGTAGCAATGTCAGGCAAGAAACCAAGCTAATAAATGAATAAAAAGTATAATAAAAACTCCTAACAAGTTCTTACTTGTACAGCTTTCTTGCATGACACATATATGTTTTTAGGTTATACATAAGGGCACACTTTACCACTTCTCTTTTAAGAATGTTCTCCCTGTTAAGAATTTTTAGCAGCTGCTTTTTACTTAGGACCTTGAAAAGGTTTTACTGCACTTACATTTTACATAAGCTTTAGTGCTCAGATTTTTATGCTCTTCAGTGTATAAGTAACTCTTTGGGAGAAATGGTCATATAAACTGTCTTTGAAAAGGAACTACTGACTGATTTTTGTACTCTGACTATTTTGTGAGTTTTGAACTCCTTTATTAACTTAATTAATGAATCTACTTATGTATTCATGCAGTTTTTCATTCATGAATTCTTACATTTTTTTCAACACTGCCTTAATTATAGAAGTGCCATCTTAAAAATCACTTGCTCTTTGCTCTCAAAAAGCTAGAGGTCTGGGTGTGGAAGAGTGGGGTGGTGCAGACATATTTTTTAAATTGTGGCATTTTGTGAACCATTCCCTACTTGTGATATGGACATGGTACCATTATACTCAAGAGGAAAAACCTACATAACACTGACAGGCCTACCAAACAACATAAATAAGCTCTGTATTAATCCACAAATATGTTCCCTCCACAGTAGGCCCAGAACAGAATTAATAAGTTGAAAAAAAAAACCCCAGAAGATTCTTATGCATAGTTGGTGTTTTCTCTGAATTGGTGTTTTTGGTCCACAGTGCCCCAGGTTTCCTTCAGCTAAAGGCCAAACTTTATCAGGCCAGCATAGGGCCAATGTCATGCTGAGGGGGTATCTGAAATTGATTGCTATCAGAGTCATCTGGGGGATACTGGTTAAACATGCAAATCTGTGAACTTCCATACTAGAAGCTCCGAGGTACTCTGTCAGGTCTGAAGCTTGGGAATCCATATTTTTGGCATGAGTCTCAGATAATTTCAATTTTTAGTTATATTTGGGGGAAACAATCTTAATAAATTTAGTATTTATAGCAACTTACTCGGCAGTAAACAGTGGGTGGAAGAATGTATATCCCTGCTCTAACGTGGTCCTTTATAAAACTTCCATTTGATCCAAAACCCCAAAGGCCTTTAATTATGGGGAGCTAACATTTAAACAGTAAGAAAGACAGGAAAAGACATATTTTTATTTTATAATATTCATGTTGTTTCCTACCCAAAATATCTATTTTCTCTTAAGAAAATGAGTCTACTGTGAGCCTTTAAGCTATTTCATATGGCTAATTAAATGTTAAATGAAATAATGTAGTCCAGGAAGACACTAGTGCCTAACAAGACATGTCCCATTGGCCCCTAATGTACTTGCAGGTACTCTGGTACCTTTTACCTCTCAGCCTCTGACATAACATGCCAACAGGGGACCAGCCCCACCGCTCTATCATATCTGGTACATTAGTGAGTGGCCCTCCCTCTTCTTAGAGTTGAAGTCTTATACCTGAAACATATAGGCTGGAGTTTCTTCTCCTTGCTTGGTCAGCCAGAGGCTAATAGGTTGGTTCTCTACTGAACAGATCTTTAATAAAACTAAAGAACTTTTTAGAATCTCTTCAACTTTGTGAACTCACTTACTTAGTAATAGGAACAAGGGCATGCACTGACCTCTAGATCAAATCTAAAAAGAGAACTGAGAGCCAGACCTTTGCATCTCAAGCTGCTTCAGAGGCCAACCTGCCATATAGGGGACTTAACATGAACTGTCTCTTCCTCTTCATCTACTGCAAATGTTACCTTTTGTCTGACCCTCGACCAATGCCTCAGGGATATTCCACAATATCTCATCACTTGTAGTTATTAAGAGTAGTAATGAGAAGTCTGACTTCTTTCATGTTTGGGCGTTGAAGGCTTTGAACTCTTCCTGTCCACTTCCCTGTGCCCTGCTTCTAGACAAGCTGATAGGAAAGCCTGATGCTGCCCCTTTTGGCACCAAGAAGACAGGTTACACGTACAGGCAACCTCTCACCCATTCACTCCACTAAAAACCCAAGTCAATCTCCTTCCCTAGCTCACTCAAGCCATTTTGGTCTGCTTGGGAGGCCTAATCTAGTCTCCCCAGAGACCTCAATGATGTGAGCAATAAACCTTTTCATTATCACTTGACATCACAATCAAATTTTAGGTGAAAGTCCATCTGACTCTGCAAATAACTATAATAAGTATCCACTCCAGTTCAGTTTAAAACCTCAATCTTATCTAATTTAAACTATTGTTTTCCCTATTGCCACTGTGTTTCAGCCTAAGAATACAAGTGTGTGTGCACAAAGCACATGTTCTTTTCCTTCTCTTCCTCATCTCCATTTAGGGATTAGTATTGACTGGGGAAGAGTTTTATTCTGGGGTCACTAGTTTTCCTCCTTTACAAAGTTTAACTCCACTTATTTCAAGTCTGGGGAAGGAACAGGAAGTGAAGGGCAAAGCTCTGTTTGTGAATTAAGTACACAATTGCCATTCTTTCCTGTTATTTCTCCCTGTTTTTCTGGCTAACATTTCCTGGCCTCGATGCCTTCTGAGTGGTGGGTGTTCAAATGCTGGTGCTAGCATGTGGCATGTCTGTTCATTTCTTGGAGGTCCCCCTTCGCTATTCTATTTTTGCTCCCTTTAACTCTTGCCCTCAGCAGAAATTCTAGCTTTCTTGCTCTTTGGGTCCCTTGTCTGGTGGACACTCTCTTGAGATTGTTATAAGAACACTCAGGCTGGGCAACTTACTGCAATGTCATGTGAAGCACATGCACCCTTGTCATGCCAAAGGGCAGGAGTATAGATTCCTCCACTGTTCCCCCTATTGGTCAGTCGTTCCTTAGTCAGGTCCAGTAATGCTCATATTCCATGTGCTTCCCCATATTTGCAGTCCTTTCTGCACAAAAGGGAGGGTCATGTGACTACATTTATCCAATGTCTACAAATGGAAATTCCATGTGTCTGTGAGACAGAAAAAAGAAAGTGAAAACTTAGCAAATCTCTTTTCTTTCTCACTCTCTTTCCTTTTACTGACCACACTGGGAGCCACTCATTAAGATGATAATAGTGCAAGATGTCTCAACCTGAAATCTGAGTAACTATGTGGGACGGGACCCCTGTCCAATCACATTAGACATAGAGTGTGAACAAAAGCTAACTCATTTATTTAAGTCATTTAGATTAAGAGGCTACTTTGTATGAAATGTCCTTCTTTGTCCTTTCTGATTAACTTTGGCTTGAAGTCCACTTTATCTGATGTGAGGAATAATCACATCAGATTATTCCTGCTTGTTTACGAGATCCATGTGAATGATATGTTTTTCTCATCGTTTTAAGTTCAGTCTGTGAATGTCTTTGCCTATAAGGCAAGTCTCTCTTTTTACTTTAATATTTTTTATAATTTTTTCACTTTATTTATTTTTATGTGGTGCTGAGGATTGAAACCAGTGCCTCACACATACTAGGCAAGTGCTCTACCACTGAACTCAACTCAAAGGTGAATTTCTTGGAGACAACATATTGTTGGGTCCTGTTTTTAAATGTAATCTGCCAGTTGATGACTTTTGGTTAGTGAGTTTAGGCCAATTTGATTTGATATTATTATTGAGATATGATTTTTATTACCTATCATTTTAATTTATTCCTGGTTTTTAATTTGAATTAGATTCTCCTTTGATTGACTATTCTTCTAGTGTTGTTTCTTCCTTTGGCGGTTTTCGCTTTTATTTTTTATTTCTTCTTCATGAAATATTTTATTGAGTATATTTTGTTGTGCAGGCTTTCTAGTTGTGAATTATTTTAACTTTTATTTATTGTGTCAATTCTGAAGCTTATATTTGCTGGGTGTAGTATTCCTGGCTGGCAACCATTTTCTTTCAGAGCTTGATATATATTATTCCAAGACTTCCTTGCTTTGAGAGTCTGGGTAGAAAAATCAGCTGAGATCTGGATTGGTATCCCTCTAAACATGACTAGGTTTTATTTCTCTGGCAGCTCTTACAATTATATCATTCTGTACGTTAGGTATTTTCATAATAATGTTCCTTGGTGTGATCTGTGGTAATTCTGTATATTTGATGTCCTGTAAGCCTCCTGCATCTGATTTTACTTTTCATTCTTTAGGTTTGGGAAATTTTCTGATATTATTACATTGAAAATACTGTGCATTCCTTTTGTTTGTATCTCCAAGCCTTCGTCTATCCCAGTGAATCTTAAATTTGGTCTTTTCAGGTTATCCCATATTTCTTAGAAGTTCTGTTCATGATCTGTTAATACCTTTTCTCCATGGTCAACTTTATTTTCAAAATTATGTATTTTGTCTTCATTGTCTGAAAGTCTGTCTTCCAAAAGGGCTAGTTTGTTATGATGCTTTTAGAAGGCAACTTTGTTACCACAACAACCTTACCGTCGGTGAATTTAGGTAGGTAGATACTTAGATGTAATTATTTTACCTATGGAGATTTATGGTCCGTATGTATATAAATATAAATACATTATCTTTAGTCATATATAATAGAGCTATACTAGACATTAATATAATAATATAATACATATTATAATATATATTATTTATATATAATGCCATTATATATTATAACATTACCTATTATTAACAGGTATTGTTATATTTAATTATTTTATTTTATACCATTTTATACAGTATATAATGCATTCTGTTACATAAAATATAATTAATATGATACACTGATATAATTAATATAAATGTTATTAGTAAAAAAATGGTGGAATAAGTACTGTTGAGGAAATCAGGGGCATAATCTCTATAGAAAATAAGCAAATTAGCAATTAATACAAGACTGTCATATTCATTAAAACCCACACAGAAAAGTGATTTACCTTATGTTTAATTAATAAATGATATATAAGATTTTTTTATAAACTTGAAAAAGAGATTCACATGTAAAACATGAAGAAGATAAAATATCACACCCAATACATGTACCTACCTGAGAGACCCAACCCAAGGTGTCCAAATCAAGGGAGTTGCTGAACTGTCACAACGCTGACACAGTTAACTATGCCATGTTAGAACAGGGCCTGGAGGTTTGTAAAAGTCAGATTTCTGATCCAAAAACCTGGGTCTCCAGCTCAGAAGTAGGAACAAAGCAAGACTGCATCCTAGCAGATGAAGCCCAACACCCAGGAGGGAGAAGCACAGCCATCGCTTCATGAGGCAGCAAGACACAGCTCCAGTGTATCACAGTAATTCTGTGGGTAATGAGGACCCCACAAACTGCACCAAGCTAAAATCCTGTTTAATAATTTGTGTTTGAGAAGACATAAAATTAGCATATTTTATGTAAGAGTCCATGAAAATAGGCACTCTCCAAGAGAGACTGGCACGAAAGCAGACACTTCACTTCTGTCTTCAGAGCTCTGACTCCACTCTCCTCTGAGTCTGGGGCATATGGCCAAGTTTCTCAAGAACAGGAGTCTAGGGAACATCACCCCTTTCTTCCCTGTCTCATTCCTACTGCATTCCGGGGATGTGAATTATCATCCACCAGCAACACTTTTTGAAATAGCATTAGTTTCAACATGGCTTTTTTTGGCAAAGTTGCCATCAAGACTGTGAAGGGTCTGAGATTTTACACTATTGGCAAGCTAAGAAATTATCATGGGTGATGGCAGAAGATACAGGACTCCTGGGTCATCAATGAAGGATAATTTATAACCCATAGCAGTCCCATTAGTCCGAGTATCAGCAGTTTTGCAGGAGTCCCATGAACCTCCAAATCCCACAGGGTGACATGAAGAAGGCCAGATGATACCTACACATGCAGAAGGTTGCATTACAAAACAGGAACCCTGAGTTTAGGGAACTCCAAACTTTTATAATGAGCAGTAAGCATGCCTGACCTTGGCTCCTCAGGGAGAGACTATCCCTATGTACTAGGGCTTTTCTGTTCATAAATATCCTTGAAAAGACAGACTGAAACAAAGGGCAGGGAATGTCTTGCTCATAAGATGTGCCAAAACACAAGAGAGCTGTAAAGCGATATATCCCAAAAGCTGCTTAGAAAAATATAAAATCTAAAAAGTTTTTGGAAGCAAAAAATAATACAGAGGCATATGAGTTGTACTGTAGGTAAAGTCTCTAGCCATGATCAAACCAAATGATGACATCTGAGATATTTTAAATACTGTCTTGCCATAGTGATTGGAATCTAAATGCCCTGGACAGAGAGGCCAAGAAAAAATTTTAATGCCCCAAAACATGCACACAGACAATAGAAGTTCTTTTTTATAACTATGTCTATATCCCCAAGTTCCTAACACAGTGCTCACTAGATGTCCAGCAGATATTTACCAATGAACAACTGTAGTCTCATTACTTTACAAGTATATGGCTAGTAACATGATTTTTTCTGATTAAATCATGATAGCGGTATCTCTGATTGATTCATCAAGTATGTGAAATACAGCTTAAGAGTGCCACATTTCTGTATAGTTCTTTTGAGTTTAAAAAGAGTGTTGTTTTTTTTTTTTTGGAAGTCCTCCAAGGAAAGCACCCTTTTAAAACTAGTATACCTCCAAAGAAAGCACTTTTTAAACTACTTATGTCATAGTTAAACTATTGTAAAAATATATATATACAATATATAAAATATTGTATATTTTTGTATAAATCATATATATGTGATTTTTTAAATGTATGCATTTTATTTTCATCAACACAAATATTGCAAGCTCTCCATATATTTGTGGTGGTTATGAGCAGGTGGAACTAAGAGAGGAAAAGTGAAAGAGAAGAAGATGGAAAAACTATGCACAGTGTTGTATTGTCTGCATGAGATTGAAAAAATGAGCCATGGAAATTACCTACAAGTAGAGAAGCTTTAAGTATACATATCTCCTTTCTCAAGAAATAAAAGAGGTGACAGAAAGCCCATAGAAAAGAGACATTTCCCTAACCTGCAGTCAGATGGCACCTCAATGCTGTACAGATCATGACCATTAGGAATGGCTGAGTGCAGAGGAGGGGCAGTACTTGAGCCTTGGAGTAGGCTGACTGGAAAGAGAGGGAAAACTCCATTCACTTTTTTTTGTTGTTGTTGTTGTTGTTGTTTTTTTTTGGTTCTACAGACAGTAGAACCCATTTTGATATAATTATACAGCAGGGAATATACATATTTTTTTCGCAATGTAGATTCACATGATTCATATAATCTTACATATACATAAGGTAATACTGTCTGTCTCAGTCTACCATCTTTCCTTCCCCCACCCCCTCCCATTTTGTTCCATTTTCCTCTACACCATCCATACTTCCTCCATTCTTTTCTCAATTCACTTTTATTCAGAGTTAAACTATGATATTTTCACCTCAAAGAATTCTCTTAGAACTAGTTAGGAGATGCCAACTTACTGCTAAAGTCAGTAAATACCAACTCAAGATTTACTGTTTGTGTTTGTCACAGTTCTCAAGAGTCAAACTGTAGGAATATTGTATAACAACACAACAGCTAAATCAAGAGCAAATGAAATAGGAAAGAACTTTTAAAACCGATTATGAAAGTGGGCATGATGGAGCACACCTGTGATCCCAGAGACATGGGTGACTGAGGCAGGAAGATTGCAAGTCCGAAGACAGACTAGCAACTTCACAAGACCTTGTCTGAAAATTCAGAAAGAGGTAGGAATGTAGTTCAGTAAACTACTCCTGAGTTAAACCCCAGGACCAAAAAAAAAAGAAAAAAAAATTCATGAAATGTTTCTTTATTCTGTTGTTTTGTGGGCTTTGGATTAATGATAAGCAGATCCAAAATAATAAGTAGTTTAATAAGTGTCTTCTATAGCTGTAGGCAGAAAATATTTCTGCATTTGAATAGTGTCAATATTAAGACCTAATATTTAAATTAAAATAAAGAGTGGCTTTAGATAGGTAGTTTGGGCAATAAAATTTTAAAAAGGACAATAAAGGCATATCTCTCTCTCTGTTTCTCTCCCTCTCCCTCTCTCACTCTCTCTCTCTCACACACAGACACATAGACACACGTATACACACATACAACATACAAACACACACAATAACACAGTGAGAGAAAGACTACATTAAACACATAATATGCCCCAACATGCACAGTGATACATGCCCAATTTTCTTTTCCAAAAAAAGAAAAAAAAAAAAAAAGAATCTGTTTATAGTGGTTTATTTTAGGGATGAATATTTAAAGGAAAGGAAGGCTTGTCTTTTGTAGTATATGCCTTTTTTAATCTTTACATGTTTTTATTACTTGTTTTAATAACTGCTTTAAAATTTATCATTTTTATTGTGGTAAAATAAACATAATATAAAATTTTCCTCCTTAATTTTTTTTTTTTAGACCTGGGGTAGGCATGTGCTCTACCACTGAGCTACATCTCCAGTTCCTGCCACGTGAACCATTTTTACATGTAAAGTTCAGTGTATTAAATATATTCATAAAGTTGTGCAACTATCGCCACCATTCATCTCTCTGTACCCTTTTGATCCTGTAAAACTGAAACTCTGTACGTATTAAATAAATGGGAACTCCCCATTCCCCCTCAGCTACCATTCTATTTTTTGCCTCTATGAATCTTTCTTTTTACAGTGCTGAAAATTGAACCCAGGGCCTCACACTTGTTGGGCAAAAACTATACATCTCTGGCCCTCTGTCTCTGTGATTCTGAGTACTCTATCTCATACAAATGAATTAAACTGTCTTTTCTTGTGACTGGCTTATTTCACTTCACATAATATCTTCGAAGTTTCACCCATATGAATCTTGTAGCATATGTGAAATTTTCCTTCTGAAGGCTGAATAATATTCCATTGTGAATATGTGCCATATTTTGCTTATTCATACATTTTTGGGCATTGGGATTGCTTTCATACTTTAGTTATTGTGAATAATACTTCTATGAATATGGGCGTACAAATATCTCTTTGAGGTCCTGCTTTTAATTCTTTCGCACATACACTCCAAAGTGGAATTGCTGTATCATATGGTAATTACACTTTTATTTTTTTAAGGAATTGCCACATGGTTTCCCACAGCTTCTGTACCATTTTACATTCCTACCAACAGTGCACAAGGCCTCCAGTTTCTCCATAGCTTCTGCAACACTTGTTATTTTCTGTATTTTGACAGTAGCCCTCCTACTTGGTGTGAGATGGTATTTAACTGTAGTTTTGATTTGAATTTCTCTAATGATTATTGATATTAAACATCTTGTCATACACTCAGTGGACATTTGTATATCTTCTTTGGAGAAACATGTACTCAAGAACTTTGCCAATTTTTTTAATTATTTTTCCTTTTACAGACTTCATTTTGATTCATTGTACACATATGGGGTACAAATTTTCATTTCTATGGTTGTGCATGATGTACATTCATATCATTATTATTAGTCATACACGTACATAGGGTAATAATGCCTGTCTCATTCCATCATTTTTCATACCCCCACCCTCTCCCCCTCTCATTTCCCTCTACATAGTCTAGAGTTCCTCCATTCTTTGCCAATTTTTGAATCTAATTACTTTTTTGGTTTTGAATTTTAAGAATTCTGTGTATATTTTCAAAACCAATCTCTTATCAAATATGTAGTTTGCAAATATTTTCTCTATTTACTCTTTGCCTTTTCACTCTATTGATAACACTTTTTATTTGCTTGTTTGTTGATAGTTCAATTCCCTGTACTATCTATCACTGAGCTACACCCCCAGTGCTGGAATTACAGGCATGTGCCCCTATGCCCAGCTTTGATAGTGTCTTTTGACACAAAAAATATTTTAATTTTCATGAAACCCAATGTGCCTGTCTTCTGTTGCTTGTGCTTTTGATTTCTATCCAAGATATCATTGCCAAATCCCATGGCATGAAGCGTGTGCCCTGTGTTCATCTGAGAGTATACAATTTCAGTTTAAGTCTTTGCTCTACTCTGAGTTGATTTTTGAACATGCTCTTAGGTTAGGGTTCAACTTTCTTATTTTTCACATGAATATCCAGTTTTGTTTAGCACTGTTATTTAAAAAAATTTGTCCTTTTCCTGTCAATGGGCTTGGCACCCTTGTCAAAAATCATTTGACCATTTTTGTAAAGGTTTATTTCTAGGCTTTTTTATTCTATTCCATTGGTCTGAGCATCTGTCTTTTTGCCAATATCACACTATTTCCAAAATTTTGTAGTAAGTTTTGAAAAGAGGACATGTGAGTCCTCTAGCTTTGTTGTTTTTCAAGATTGTTTGGGCTATGCAGGGCCCTATGAGAGTCCAAAAAAATTTTAAGATTTGCTTTTCTATTTCTACCAAAAACAACAATAACAACAACAAAGCATGTCAGTGGGATTTTGATAGGAAGTACATCGAATCTGTGAACTACTTTGTATATATTTGATAACAACATTGTCTTTCAACTCTTGAACAGTGATATTTTTCCATTTATATATGTTTTCTTTAATTTCTTTTAGCAATGTTTTATAGTTTTCATTATGCAAGTCTTTCACTTCCTCGATTAATACCTAAAAACATTTTGATCTTTATGATGCTATTGCAAATAGAATTATTTTCTTAATTTTATTTTCAGATTGTTCATTGTTATTGTACAGAAATACAACTGATTTTTTTATGTGTTGACTTTATATCTTTCTTCTTTGCTAAATTCAATTATTAGTTTTAACAATTTTTTGTGGAGATAATTTTACTTCTTCCTTTCCAATTTAGACTCCTTTCATTTCTTTTTCTTGCCTAATTTCTCTGGCTAGACACATCAAGAACATCTTTCAAGAACATCTTGAATAGAAGTGGTAAGAGTAGGCATCCTCATCTTGAAAAGTTTTCGACTTTTCACTGTTGAGTCTGATGTTCACTCTGGGTCTTTCATATAGGTTTTATTTTGTTAGATAGCATGCTTCTATTCCTAGTTTGATAAGTGATTATCAAGAAAGAGTGTGAAATTCTTTTGATGTAGTATGTGCATTAAGTTGAACTGCTCTTGCATTCCAGGAATAAATACCATGTGGCACTTAGGCAAGAAGTATAGTCTTGTTAGTATGCTGCTGAATTTGGTTTGCTTGCATTTTGTCAAGGACTTTTGCATGAATGTTATGGAGAAAATGGCCTGTAATTTTCTGGTAGTGTCTTAATTTGGCTTTGGTATCAGAATAATGCTGGCTTCATAGAATAAGCTAGGAAGTTTTTCTTTTTTGTTGTTGTTTTTTATTTAATTTTGGTTCATTGAACACAAATGGAGTACAGCTATTATTTCTCTGGTTGTACACAAAGTAGAGTCACACCATCTGTGCATTCATACATGTACACAGGGCAATGATATCTGTCACACATCATTTCTGTTATTATTACCCCCCCCCACACCCTGACCCCACCCATCCCTTCCCTCTATGCAGTCCTTCCTCCATTCTTGCCACCCTTCCACCCCACATTATGCATCACCATTTGCCTTTGGATTTTGGGGATTGCCTAATCTCACTTAGCATAATAGTCTCCAACCTCATCCATTTACCTGCAAATGCCATAATTTTATTCTTCTTTATGGCTGAGTAATATTCCATTGTGTATATATACCACAGTTTCTTTATCCATTCATCTATTGAAGGGCATCTAGGTTGGTTCCACAATCTAGCTATTGTGAGTTGAGCAGCTATGAACATTGATGTGGCTGCATCACTGTAGTAATCTGATTTTAAGTCCTTTGGGTGTAGGCCAAGGAGTGGGATAGCTGGATCAAATGGTGGATCCATTCCAAGTTTTCTAAGGAATCTCCACACTGCTTTCCAGAGTGGCTGCACCAACTTGCAATCCCACCAGCAATGCATGAGTATACCCTTTTCCCCACATCCTCGCCAACACCTGTTGTTGCCTGTTTTCTTAATAAGAGACATTCTAATTGGGGTAAGATGAAATCTTAAGGTGGTTTTGATTTGCATTCCTCTTATAACTAGGGATGTTGAGCATTTTTTTATAAATTTGTTGATTGCTTGAAGATCTTCCTCTGTAAAGTGCCTGTTTATTTCAAAATGGATCAAGGACCTAGAAATTAGACCAGAGATCCTGCACCTAATAGAAGAGAAAATATGTCCAAATCTTCATCATGTTGGACTAGGACCAGATTTCCTTAATATGACTCCCAAAGTGCAAGAAATAAAAGCAGGAATCAATGGTTGGGATAGAGTCAAACTAAAAAGCTTTTTCTTAGCAAAGGAAACAATCAGCAATGTGAAGAGAGAGCCTTCAGAGTGGGAGAAAATCTTTACCACACACATTTCAGATAGAGTTCTAATCTTCAGAATCTACAAAGTGCTCAAAAATCTTTACACCAAGAACACTAATAACCCAATCAATAAATGGGCCAAGGAAAAGAACAGGCACTTTACAGAGGAAGTTTTTCTTTCTCTTGAATTTTTTGGAAAAGTTGGCAAAACTGGTATTAATTCTTCAAGTATTTGGTAGAACTCTCCAATTAAACCATCAGGTCCAAGAATTTTCTTTGTTGGAAGTTGTTTGATGGCTAATCAAATCTCCTTAGTAGCTGTAGATCTACTTCGGTTTTCTTTTCTCCCTTTCCACCTTTTTTATTGGTGCATTATAGTTGTACATAATGATTTGTTGTTACATAATTGTACATGCACAAAATATAGCAATATAATTGGGCCAATATCATTCATATTCTCAGAACTTCCATATTTCTATTTAGGTTTTCTATTTCTTCATAATTTAGTCTTGGTAAGAATTTTATGTTTCTAGAAATTTCTCAATTTCAGTAGTATGTCCAATTTGCTGGCATACAGTTGTTCATAGAACTTTCTTTAATTCTTTTTTATTGGTAGAATCAATAGTAATATCCTGATTTTAGTGACATGAAGAGTTTTCCTTCTCTTTGTCCTTTTCTTCCTCTTCTTCTATCCATCCAGATTAAGGTTTGTCTATTTTGTTGTTCTCTTCAAAGAAACAACTTTTGGTTTCACTGATTTTCTCTGTTCTCTATTTCATCAGCCTCTGTTCTAATTGTCAATATTTCATTAATTTCATTAGTTTTAGGTTAGTTTGTTCTTTTTCTAGTACCTTAAGTAGTAAAGTTAGTTGTTAACTTGAGATAATTCTTGTTTTTTAATGTATTTATAGCTATAAACTGATTTTGCTGTTTCATATGTTTTGGTATGTTATATTTTATTTTCATTTTTTATTAAGTATTTTCTAGTTTTTAGTTTGATTCCTTCTTTGATCCATTGGGTAGTTCAGATTATGTTGCTTAATTTCTACAAATTTATTAAATTTTACAGTTTTACATCTGTTGCTGATTTCTAACTTTATCCCATTGTGGTCACAGAGGTGCTTTAATATATCTTTTAAAAATCCTTTGAAACTTAACATGGCTTAACATGTGGCCTCTCCTGGAAAATGTCTCATGTGCACCTGAAAAGAGTGTGAAAACTGTTGGTAGATACAATGTTCTATACGTATTTGTTAAATCTATTTGTTTTGTGTTGTTTAAATTCTCTATCTCCTAATTATCTTCTACTTGTCCTATTCTTTTTAGAGAGTGGAAATTGAAGTCTTCCACTTTCATCGTATAACTGTATATTGTCCCTTTAATTTTGTTGTGTTTGCCTCATATATTTCAATAGTCTGTTATTAGGTGTATAATTACTTGTAATTATTATGCTTCTTATGTATTGAGTCTTATGTTACTATATAGTGTTCTTTTATGAATTTTACATAACTGATTTTTATATGTACTATTTTCTTTTTTGCTGAGGACTTAGTGGTGAAATAAAAGGCCCTTTTTCTTCATATATTTCAATTTTTTAAAAAAACAAATAATTTTATGAAAATTCAAACTAGCCTGCAGCACTGGGAAAAAAGGCACTATGTACTTTCCAACTATACTTTCTTAATAAAATGTCTACTTATTGCTTTGTACAATGAGTTATTTGTTTTATTCACATTCTCCTAATTTTACGTTGTTTGGGAGTACCAGCAGTCCTACAGCATGGTTCTAATTCTATGGTTTTCCTATATTCCATTTCCTCAATCATCTTTCTACTACTCAACCCTCAGACTCATATCCAGTCATTAATCCAAACAAAATATCAAATCTACAAAACAGAAACTTTTTTCTCTCTTCTTAAGATAGGAAAAGTTGAATAAAGATAAACTCTCTTTGTCATGAGCATTGTTGCTAAAGATATCAAGTTGATATATTCAGGTATTGTGGCATGAATAGGCAATTTTTAAAAAATTCCTAATTCAAGTTATTCAAAGACATGGTCCCCAAAATGTCCTACCTGAGTTACAAAGTTTCTGAATATATTGCACTTTAAGTCTGAAGGAATTAGATTTGAAACTGACTGTAGGCAGGCACATTATAGTTTATTTCCTAAAATGAAACATGAAAAGAAAATATCTCTGGAAATATACATATCATAGGTTAGGCTATTTAGAAGCAGATGATGAAATGGAGTATGGCATACCAGGTATTGATTAGGAATCCATATGTGTGGACGTGAAAAAAATAAATCAAGAATGTCCAAAGACGTAAGTCAAACTGAGGTTCAGGCCTACAAAGCCTTGGGCAAGCTCATGGGAAACTCTGAAGTGTGTTGGGCATAAGTGTTCCAGGGCAACAGGCTGGCTGGGCCTTTGCATCTTTGGTGCACTCGGTCACTAGACTTGAGCTGTCTCCAGAAGGGTTTATTCTAATGTAATGGATGCAGCTTTCTGCAGTTGGGGTAATTCAGACAGGGTCCAGAGACTGCTGATAGCATTCCCAGAAGCTGGGCAATAGGTCCTTCCTTAAATGACAATCTGAGCAGTGCTTTTCCACGTCCACCATGGAAAACCATATCTCTTCTGCCCAAAATTGGAAAACCACCATGCAAAACCATATCTCTTCTGCCCAAAATTCGCAAGTATACCCATGAGTTATTGAACCCTGGAAGTCAATCTGGATTATGGGACAGAGACTTTCATTTTACTCCAATTCTCTAGTGAGTCACACAGTTCAAATGATTGTCATGGATGTGCTAGGGTAAGAAGGTAAATAAGAATGACAGGGATTTGTATAATATAGTACCATTTATAACTTGTCATTCACATACATTAGCACTTTGACTTTAATGACAAATTTAAATTCTTTTTATAATCTATTTTGAGAAGTAGAAACTAGAAGGTCAAGGTCAAGTGATTTGCAGTGTTTCAGCACAGATAATTAGAAGCTGAGCTGTGACCCTCTGACTTCCAATCCCACCATTATAGACAAAATGCATCATGGCAGAAAGACCATATGATTTGGATTTAGACAATTCTGGATCTATCCCAGAATTTCTGTATTTTAGCCGTGTGAGCTTGGACATCTTTGCTTAAACTCTGTGAGGCTCAATTCCTCATACATTAAGTAATAATTAGCTCTCTGCTCCTTAGAGTCATTATATGTATTAATTTACACCAAGTGTGGAAAGGCATTTAATCAATTAAAGTTATTTTTAATCCCTCTTGAAATTACATTTCATTTGTTTTTATGAACTGACTGAGCACTAACCATCAGCACTACCACCAAAAAAGTTTCCCTCTTAAAGTTCTGAACTGGAATCATTTAGAAACAGGTGATAAAAGCATAAACGTGTTTTTTGGTTCTAAATGTAATAAGTCACAAGGTTAAATTAATATATACTTTAAGAAATGGTACCATTAATTTTTAAAACATTCCTGATACTGGAGGAATCTCCAACAAATTAATCTTTTGGCCATATAGTTCTCCTTACAGATTTTTGGTTTTCTGCTTTGATAGTAAATGTAATACATATTAGTTAACTTGTCATAAAACAATATTGAATCCTATGGCACCAAGAGGACTCCTATAAGGAGAATGATTATTAAAGTGCAGGTCACCCTGAATAGAAGTTTTGCCTTGTGGAAGTATACATGATACATTAGAGAAGTAGCTGACTCTGTAGAACTGAAGCCTACCTCTTGATTTAGTAAATATAGGAATTCTAGAATCAGCTGATTAAAAAGTCATGCAACCTTGAACAAGTTAGACATTCTCTCCTGGTTTCAGTGTCCTTTTTAAAATAAATATTTAGTAGTTGAGATTAGAATTTCTATGACCATATCCAAATTCAAAATTCTGAGGATCTATAAATTCACTGAAAAATATACCTATAGTGGGTGGACAAGAAGGAAAATAACTTGGATCAATCAGAAAGTAATGAATCCCAAGAAGGCCCAGGTTCCTCTGCAACAACCCCTTCCACACAAAGCCTCTGACATTTGTAATTATTGTTTTACATGACTACCAAATTATTATGTTTGAACCCACCCTTGGATTGGCATTCAGATACCTTCCATCAACACTTGTCAGTGTTTGAAGCAATAAGAATACTGAGCCAGGTGGACCTGCTTTGGAATTGATCAAACCTATAGATCAAACTGCCAAGCTACAAGAAATACCACTGGGATCTGGTCAGTAAAACTCAAAAGAAACTGTGAAAGTTTCTATAACAATTTAAAAAGGAGAGCCAGAAAGAGAGAGATTGAGATGTAAGAAAGAAGTCTTTTGATTAAAAGTATTTGAGAAACATATTTACCAATTTTAATTGGATACATTTTAATCTTGACTTGAATAAATGAACTTTTAGAAATAAGAATTAATGGGTCAATCATGGAACCCTGAGCAGTGATTGGACATTTAATGATATTTAAAACCTATCATTAATTTCTAAGTTGACAAAATGTTATAAAATGAAAAAGAATTATCTTTGGAGGTCTCTGCTGAAATATTTATGGATTTTATATGATATCAGAGATTTGCTTCTGTGAAATCTCTGATATCATATTTTAATCCATAAATATTTGGAAAAGAAAGGATAAAATATTGATGAAAGGAAATTAAAACTGGACATTAGTGGATAATTTCTCAAGTTGAGCCATACTATACTTTGTTTTGATGTTTGAAATTTCCATCTTAAAGTTAAAACGCACGCACATACACAGATTCTGCTTATGGGGAGAAAGGAATCCTATTGGCAAGGCAAGCAAAGTACGTATCTCGAATTGTCTTTTACTTAGAAATCTCTTGCTGGCACTATGAGCTGAAGAGTAATGCCTATTAGCCACAAAATTCCCACGAAATTGAGATGACTTCACAACCTTCCATCGGAAACACCTGGAGTGTTACAGGGATCCCATGCATAAGAGCCAGAGTTAAACTTAACTGCAGCAGGAGTTTTTGTAAAAACTTTTTATCTCACGATAATTCTGTTATGAAGAAACTTGCACAAATTTCCCTTTCACTGTGTTATTCATAGGATCTTAAGAAAGGACAGGGAAATTATCAACCCTTTGTAGCATTTGTATCCAGGAAAGGACATTTTATATACATTAAAAAGTAGGGAAGCTTTCTATCTGAAAACCCTTCTGTTCTGATAAAGCAAGTGAACTGCACAGGGGAGACAAGTCACTCTTCACAGGAGCAGTAAATAATTCCTGTGGAGAGAGGAGAGAAAGGGAGAGATTACAGTCACAATTAATTCTTTTTAAAATTTCACGTCCATCTTTACACAAGGTCTTCAAATGATCTCACTGATGGCAGTAATCAAAAATAGAGAATGGAAACACACCATGCCCAGGTATGTGCTCCAACACACACGCAGACACATAATGCAGGAGTGATAGCTGATGGGCTGCGATGGTTCTTTCCAGCCTCAATTATGATTGATAGCATTCCATTACCTTTATGCTTATTTTAAAATCCCCTTGACACAGATTGATTAAAGGCAGGGACCTCTATGAACCTATGAAAAATTTATGGATTTTGAAAGAGCTTTAACATGTACCATTTAAGCACAAATCATTTTCTGGCTGTCACTGTTTTTCCCACAATCTCTCTTAGGTTGGTAATATATGTTTAATAATCAAAAACCGATGCTAGGGATTAAAGCATCAAGATGTTACAGAATAAAGTGACAACAACAACAAAAAAGAAATTAGATTTGTATGATTTTAACTATTCTTTAATCTGCTTCTGGGCAACAAAAGTGATTTGTGTCAGCCGTTATTGCATTAAACTTTAATTTTCTTCCACCGGCACAGGATTATATAAAGGAGTATTGGATTGCACTCAGCATGGATTAGCGGAGCACTGTCTCTGCTGCCAAGGAGAAAATGGATTTCCTTCTTTCTTTGATTTATATTTTTATTGCTGTTTTTCCCCTCCTTCTAATTCCCATTACCCTTCTGTTTGCCAGCTCTGAGATACCCTGTAGGAGCAGCAGCAAGGCAGGCAGAATTATTGGCTTATTGCATATATTTATGTTCCAAGGCTTTTCAGTCATCTATGTCAGAGGAATAAAGTAGCCTCCAGCCATGGAGACTGCATGCCAATTTTAAACTATAAAATTAAAAAAAAATTAAGGTAAAAAGTCATCTTTTGCTTGCTGAAAATCAGTAAAACCAGCTGGGTTTGACCTCACTTCTAATGTCTCAGCTGTATCTCACAACAGATGGAGAAAATCTAAGTGGGGTAGATGCAAAATAAAAATCCCAGAGCTACCTTTTGTACACAAGTAGATGTGTGCAGCAGGGCCTCTGAAATTCAGAAGGGAGAAGAAGCCCTCCGGCTTTACCCTTCGGGTCTTGGGGATACCAGTTATTTCTGGAAACAAGAGCAAATAAACTCCCTCCAGTCATGGAATACAGGGCCAATGGTTGGCACTGTGCGTAGAGCCTAGAGGGGGCGCTAAAGTCATGGCTCCAAGACTGATGGAGAGAATGATTGAACCAAGCAGAGGACTGCAGATTAACAGGGGCAAGTAAACAAGAACAATGGTGCTCTCTGTTGGTCTGCAAAGGTCTCCGGATTGCTGAAGAAGAAAATAAGCCTGCCAGATTTCAGTTTGAATTTTGGTTCTCACAGACTTCTTGAGAACAGAGTAATGAATTCCTGAGTTTCAGAAAAGTGGCTATTAGGGAGCCACTCCACAGCTGATGTTACTTAGCAATACTCGCAAGGAATCCAAGTGGCCAAATGAGGGTCTGACTCTTCTGACAGTGAGTAGGTCCGGCACTGGAGGGGGCTAGAATTGATTCCCAAAGGAAGCACAGTGGGCTCACCCAAGCCAAAGAAACTTGTCTGAGATTAAGAGAACCATTGTAAAGAGCGGAACCAAGATTAAGAAAGTCATTGGTGGGTCGGACAGAAAAAAAGACTAAGACCTCATTAATGGAGTGGAGGTTTCCACAGAATTGAAACAGCAGGAGTCTTCGCTCATGAATTTATCCTCTTGTATCTTTTAACTACACATACATTCAAAAGTTGGAAGTGTACAATTGTGGTTACGCGGGAACCATGTCCATTCACCTTTCAGTACATCTATTCATGGACTAAATAATGTAGGATGTGTTTCTAGAACAGAGGATCATTTTTAACTGTCACTCATCCTATATTTCAGTGTATTTTGAAACAATGCACAATATTATGCAATAAAAAAGGAAATATTCAGAAGCCTCACTCCAAAGACATATAATACTTGGCTCAGATAAATGTCCCATTTTCCTTCAACATGACAATACTATATGACATGCCACAAACACACAATTAAAGCCCCTTTTAAAATAGGCTATATTAATTTTTGATTAATTATAACATCTTAAATCAATTCTGTGCCACTCCAAATCTAAAAAATTCCAAAATGTCTTGAATAAACTTTTATTTTGAGGTACTTCTTGGAATGACTGAATTTGGTTCCATTCTTTTTGTCTCTTCTAATGGAATTCTGGACAGTAAACCTTTTTTTTTTTTTTTTGTAATTTTTGCTCAAAACGTTGACTTAAAGGTGTATAGACAACTTCTGGAACTTTTCATAATAAGGGATTCTCCAGGCCATGCCATGTACAAGAAGTCAAGCAAACATAGATCAGAGCTGCCAGCAATGAGGGCCTCTCCTGGTTATGTGAGACCTCTCTGTATATAGCCTGCTTAGGAGACTAGCAGTTACCCTAAAAACATCCCTAAGGTTTAACAAAACCCTACAGTATCTCAAAAAAAAAAAAAAAAATAGATCACATAGGGAGAACAGTATTTTAAAAATACAAAAGTTAAAGAAAAATTCTCTCCGCTAAATGTATTCTAGTGAACCTGGTTCATCATGGCTTTTATGTCTTATGCCTTAAGCACAAATTAAAAATAAAGTTTGTCGTCTCCCTACCAAGTTTAGCAAGCTCTGTCTGATTTGATACATAGGGCTGTCATGGTCCATTTATACTCTTTAAAAAAACAAAATCCTTCAACAAGACTCTCATTAGTTTAATTACTCTAACATATAAATGGCAAAAAGTTTTAAGTATTACTGTAGTACCTCACAATTTTGGTTGCATTAATGAGATAAAACTTCTTAGGACCTCTTATAGTTTGCTTTTTTGACTAAGCATCCAGCTATACTTGGATAAATTCATGTTCAAGATCACATTTAAAAATACTGGAAATTTTATGTCCAAATTTATAGTAAATTAATCAAATGTATTTCAATATGTAGCTTTTCTGTTTTAAATTCTGTGTGGAAAATGGTTCTTTGTATTTGTCACATTTGTGTTGCAAGTATGCTATGTGACAAATATCCCCCCACACTTAGTGTATTTTCTTCTTCTAACATCAAATATGTGCCATTTCTTCATACCAACTCTATTCATGAAGTATCCAATAATTAAATTTTGACACTAACTTTCAGAGTTAACACAGACTCCACAGTTTAGTCCTCATAAGACTTTCTCTATTTCAAACACTAGTCACAAATGGCATAGTTAATTACTCCCATTTATTCCCAGCATACTAAAAATTCAAGAATTCCCATGACCCCCTCTTCAGGTTTGATAATTTGTGATATAACCACTTACAGAAATCAGGAAAGTGTTTCCCTTACAATTACCAGTTTATACTAAAGGATGCTACGGAGGAATAACCAATGGAGAGATGCATATGGTAAAGAATTAGGCGAGGAGATGGAGATGCAGAGCCTGTATGTCCTCTCTGGGTGCACTGCTCCCCCAGCATGTGAATGTGTTCACCATCCCAGAAGCTCTCTGAATGGATTGCTGAAGAGTTTTTGTAGAGGTTCATTATGAAGGCATGATTCATTAAATCATTGGCTATTGATGACTGATCTGAGTTTTTCAGATTCTCTCTCTCCCCAGAGACTGGTACGTGGGGCTGAAATGTCTAATCCTTTAATCATATGGTTGTTTTTTCTGGTGACCAGTCTTCATCTTGAAGCTATCTAGGCCCTCCTCTCATCATGTGACATATCATTAACATACAAAATACCACAATTCAAATCATCTTAGAAGCTCTCTGCCAAGAACTGGGAACAAAGACTAAATTCTTTTTTACTATACTACAGGGTGGCTTCCAAAACAGACATTTTGTTTGTCATCAATCCTTCCTCATGTGGGTCAGGTCCTTGCTGAGCATAATTGGATCATCTGAGTTTGGCCCAAGTTGTGGCTTGGGTTGAGATACACATGACGTACATTCATGTGTCACTTAACAATAGGGATACATTCTGTCTAAATTGCATTATTAGGCAGTTTGTTATGTGAAAATATTGTAGAAGAGTGTAGTTAGACAAACTAAGCTACAATATCACTAGCTGATATAATCTTATGGGACCTCCATTGAGATCCACGCATGGTTCTTTTCATTTGGGGCTCAGCAATTATCCAGTATATGTTTCTGTCACAGAGAATGGTACAAAATAAGAGGATGTACCAAAAAATGCAATGCTTCTTTAGACTTCATACTGGAAGTGATACTCCATCTCTTCCACTCTCATTCAACTGGCCAAAGCAACTCACATAGTCAGACACAAAGATATCAGGACAGGGAAGTAAACTCTACCCACATAACATTAGTTAGGTGGGGAGGGGGAGGATGAAATAAATGTTGACAAATAATTCAATACACCATAAATTTGCACATTTTTTCCTTAAAGAGCATCACAAAATGTCTGGCTACGTTCCAGCCAATCCATGGGCCATAGTTTGCTGACTTTTGTAATGCAATGCAGTTTGCCCTATTGTCACAATTTTCCCTCCAAGATTCAAATCAATGATACCCCAAGTCACATTCAATCAATATCAAAGTCTAGAATCTCATGGATCAATATCAGATCAGAATGTGGCAACTTAGGAAGAACTTATGAATCAAGATGGCAAGTCAACTGCTCTACATGTGCATGGTAATAAAATTGGCAGGTTAACTGCAGTGTACATCCATTTAGAAAATAACTGAAGGTACATAGGAGTCACCAAAGTCCCACTGTGGGTGGTAATGTGCCCTGATTAGGCCTCACATAAAATTTCTAAAAGTAACTCTCTAGTCCACTGTCCATGGCAGTTCTTAAATCCACCTTGGTTGTAACTTCTCTTTCATCCTTGTTGGCCACCTGTGAACAGCATCAGAGAATATACCTTTCTTAGAACACAAACAGGGTCCTCAGACAGTGTCCGTCTTGTATGCAGTTGGAACCTCTAAGTTCTCTTTCGTTATTCACTCTTAAATCCACGCTAATGTGCACTTGCCTTTTTTTTTTTCCCAATCTCTGTGTTTGATCCAATCAGTCCTATACGCCAAAAGTTATATCCACTGTTCCTCTTGAGGTAAGCCTCCATCTAGACCTAATGGCAGATTCTTTGCCGATATTTTCCTCCAGTGGGATTACATTCTTAGTCTCCTTTATAGGAGCCACTCTGTCTAACTTAATGATCAGCTTCCTCCTAAGTCATTTAGATTATTAACCAAAAATATGACAGTCACATTGATGTTTTGATCTTTATGTGTTTAAAACTGAGCCCCTGATTTGTCTTTTGTCATGAAGCTGAGTCCCAGAAACCCTTTAAAACTTAAGATATTTCTTAATTTTATCCTCAAATGATGGATACGAGAGTTTCATTTTGAATCGTAAAAATTCTACAATTTCTGAGCATTCCATACTCTCCGAGTTTTAATAAGTTTTTCTGTGTTCCTCTCTTTCTTAAGGAATGATGCCAAATGGAGCTAGGAACAATTCACCCCCTCCCATCAACAGTTCTCAAAAATTCCAGGCCCAATGCCACAAGTCCATGAGGATACAGTTTTATCAAGTATTTCTCTCCAAATGACCATGAATAGGCTACTTGAAACTGTTTTCCTGCCACCCACTGTCTCATTTACAAGCCAGCACCATGTATTTTAGGTTGTTGTCATTACCACAACTAATTATTACTACCAATTTTTAAAAAAGATTTTGCAGCAATAATGCTACTTTATAAACATTCCCGGAACCTAGCAGCTTATGATAGCAAACATTTATTTCTTGCTGAATATACAAAACTAAGGGAGTTCATTACTAATAGAGCTGTCCTACAAGAAATGCCAAAAAGAGTCCTTCAAGGTGAAATATTAGGGCATTGGATGCCCTAACTTGAAGCTCCATGAAGAAATGAAAACTCCAGGAAAGAAAAGTTCATAAGTGAATACAACAATAAAAACAATAACAACAACAAAAACCACAATAGTACTGTATTTGTGGTTTTGTGGTTTATATCTTTTCTTTCTATTTTCCATATAACTTAAAATCATAACAGCGATTAGAAATCTCTGTTAATGGGCATACAGGTATAAAGGTGTAATTAATGCAGTTGTATAGAAGCAGAGTTTTTAGATGCTATTGAAGTAAAATTAATGTCACCTCCAAATTGTTATAAATTTAGGAGGCTAATTTTAATCTTAATGGTATCATTAAAAATAGTAAGCATATAGAAAAGCAAATGAGGAATCAATATAGTACTTTAGAAAAAAGTTCATCAGTCACAAAAGAAGGCAGTATTGGAAGAATTGAAGAAAAAAAACAAACAAAAAATAACACATATAAAAACAGAGTGAAAAGGTAGAAGTCTTTCCTCTCAGCAATCGCTTTAAATGTAAATGGATTAAACTCACCAGCTAAAAGACAGAGGCTGGTAGAATTTTAAGACAAATGTTCCACCTACATAATGTCTAGAAGATACTCAAGTTGCACCTATGTTAAAAAGAGTTTTAAGGTGAAAGGAAGGGAAAAAGATAGTCAATGCAAGTATTAACCAAAAGACACTGGGATATCTATATTAATAACAGAATTTAATTTTAAAAATTATTATAGAAGATTTAGAAATCCAATACTTATTGATAAAAGTATCAACACATGAAAAAGATATAAAAAATTATCAAAGTATATGTCAAACTCTAGAAGACTAAAATACATGAAGCAAATATCAATAGAAGGCAAATTCAATGCATTTAAGATATGGATCCACATCTACTAGAAGGGTTATAATTTTTAAAGGAAAGTAACAAGTATTGATAAGGATATAGAGAAATTGAAATCCTATTTTATTGTTGATTGAAATATAAAATAGTTCAGCTTCTGTGGAAAACAATTTGAGGATTCTTCAAAAAGTTAAACAGAATTGCCTTATGGACCCAGCATTTTTATTTTTACATGTACCTCAAAAAACTGAAAATAAGAACTCAAATATTTGTACATATGTATTTATTCACAATATCCAAAAGATAAAAATAACCCAATTTTCATCAATGAATGAATTAATAAACAAATTACAGTGTACACATATAATGGAATATTATTTGGTCATAAAAAGGAATGGAATACTGATAGTATCCACAATGTGGCCAAATCTAAAAAAACAAAACGAAACACTATACTAAGTAAAAGAGATGTACACAAAAGGTTACATATTAAATAATTCCATTAATGTGAAATAACCAGATTAGGTAAATTAGAGAGACATAAAGCAGATAAAGCAGTAGTTATGCATAGTCACTGATCAGTAGTACAGAGTTCTCTCTTGAGGTATTGAAAATATTTTGGAACTGGATGGAACTTGTGGCTGGATGGCATTAAGAATGTACTAAATACCACTCACTGAAATAATTATTCACTTTAAAATGGTTAATTTTGTTATGTGATTTCCTGTCGGTTTTTTTAAATCCTCAAAAATAAAGAGAAACAAAAACATTTGATGCAACCCAAGTATTCCTAGGTACAACCCAAATGTCTGTCAACAAACGCCTGTATAAAAATACAATGGGAAATTATTCCGCAATGAAAAGAAACAAACTACTGGCACACAGTGCATGGATGGATCTCAAAAACATTTTGTTTTATGAAATAATCCAAATCCAAAAGACTACACATAGTATAAATCCATTTAGGTAAAATTGCAGAACAGACAAAACTGCAAAGACAGAACTAAGTTTTTGTAGGCTAAGGTGATGGGACAGCCTTAACTAAAAAGGAGAATAAGAACTCTTTGGGATAATACGCCTATTCCATTTCTTAACTTCATTGATGGTAACATAACCACTTGCATTTGTTAAAATTCACTGAAACTGAAATACTTAAAATTAGTAAATTTATTGTATGTAAAGATACCTCAGTAAAATTAATTCTTAAAAGAAGGAGGAAAAAGTCTTTATGTTAAACTTTCTTTGTGGTTGGTTTTCTGTGCCCAACTCAAAGCTTTATTTAGGTGTGAATTAGGAAGGTTGTTCCAATTATGGCCTTAGAGATTGCCTAGAATTGAGGGAAATCTTTTACCCTCTTTTCCCAAGTGCTAAAGGGGAATATTAAGACCAACATGCCTCCTGTGCCAATGGAAGATTGAAGCAAACAGTATATCCAACCATATGTTCTCATCTCAGCCTGACCATCTGCTGGGTGTATGCTTAAATATATCATCTAGTTCACTGATTCCCATTTGAAGGAAAACTACAGGGTAAAAAAAGACATATCTTGTAAAATAGTTAGTTAGCTAATAGCTACGTTGAAAGAACCCAACTACACTATCTTCTAAGAATAAACTGTGCACCCTGGGGTAAATAAATTCATTCAAGGTATCAATGCAGCTCCAAGTTGGGAAGAAAACTGTTTTTGTATCTAGAGAAGAAAAGGAATGAGAGTTTTGTTTCAAATCTTGACCTAAGACAATCAAGAAGCTAGACCTATTTGTTCGATATCTGTAGATTGCACTTGAGGAGGAATTAGAAACAGAGTTAGAGCTATCTTTCCATGTCCACCGTGATGGCTAAGATGTCCATCTTAGCATTTTGTCATTGAGGTAAATAGTCTACATATATTTTTTTCTGTCAACTAGATCAAACTTCATTCTTATACTTCTTGGTATGAGACATGATTAACCCTGAGCAATTGGAAAAAAAACTTTATCTTGTTTTCCTATTTCTCTGAAGACAGAATTAGACAGCCTGTTTGTTGTTGCTGCTGTTGTTTGTTTTTTGTTTTAAAGCCAGTGATAAGTGACTATCCATTTGCCAACTTGTTAGCTCCATTATTAAATCACCCAAGTTCGTGTCCATGAGAGTGTGTTAGTTCTTAACTAAAAATATATCTACAAAGAGACACATAATTCACTTTTGATTCCAAAATCATTATTTTCAAACATTTATGAAATTAAGTCCACCAATGCTGATTTTTTGACGGACTTTCCTAATTTCAATCGTTTGCATTTTATTCTGGCAGCTCCTCAGAATCCTCTCTTCCCCCGTCATTGGTGAATGGCGCCCTTCAGACATCCTCCCTTTCCCAATCCAGCACTTAGTACAGTGCAGCCGCTGTCAGAAAAGCAACCTGTCAAAGACTAAATCAGAAAGGATGGACCCTGCTGTTTCCTTCACATCAGAGGAGAATCCCCTGGGGTGACTTTAAGACACAATGTTCACCTGTCATTTCTAGCTCATCTGCAGAATCCACTTGGGGTGCTTTTCACATTGTCAGGTAGTCACATTTCTTTCCTTGGGTCTTTTATTTATGAAAAAAGAAACACTCCATATAAAACCAAACCAGGACTCTTTTAAAAGGAAATTCAGCAAGGTACAGTTAGCAAATGAATAATCTACTTGCACTGCACTGCTTTTAAGCAGGCTTAAAACAAAGCAGTTTGTAAGACCAAGCTGGCATTATAGTATAACAGACTCACAATCCCTTTTTAAGCCCAGTGTTCAACCTAGGAGGGGAAATTCCAGAAAGGCTGGCTACATTGAGCTGGTTCCAGATAAAAAGGTTCAAGAAAGAGCATTTTCAGCACCTCCCTCCACATCCTCTCACTACCTGTGAGGTGCATTGGCTTATTATCATCCAGGGAACCTCAGATCTGAGGATGCTTGCTAGGTATGAGGTTTAAGAAGGGTATATCTTAGTCTGAGGAGGAAGATTTAAATTATTTTCCAGAAGTGCACTCAAAACTGCCTAGTGCAACTGAACATAATTCTTTAAGCTCATGATTGCCTAGCCTGCTAAGTGCTCACTCTAGCCCTTGGAGTTCCTTCCAGATGAGCTAAGTGCTTTCTGCATGCAAATTTCATGATTAGAGATAGGCATTTAATGGAACAATTCTGTAGCTCTATGATGCATAAAAACACAAGGAGAGGGAGCTACCTTCTTATAACCAGAGACTGTTGAAAGGTTGCCAACTTCTTTAGCAGGGAAAGTGTTGACAGGGAATTTGTCCAAAATGTTTCCTATGAGTGGTCACTTGCTGGATTGGAGAAAGCCCTCCTTCTTTTGTTCAAGAGTCACCCTCCCAGACTCCACCTGCTCAACTTAGGCCTTCAAATTAACTGTCCTGCTTTTTGGAGCTCTCTGTATAGTTTACTCTGCATATTACGGCAAGATGAACCTTTATAAATGACCATGTCTCATTGAGACCCTCAAAAATTTTCCTATCAGATTTAACCCTCCTTGTTATTTTATTAATTCAAGAAATATTCATTGAATGCCTACTATGTGCCAAACACTCTATAAGTCAAAAATCTCTGCTTTTATGCAAATTCCATTTTAAGTGGAGGACACACATAATAAGTAGACATATCAAGGAAAAAACATAAAGCATAGTAAGAGAATGTGGCATTGGGAGCATGTTATTTCAGATTGCTCTTCCTAGAGAAGGACTCCCTGAGGACTCTCATACAGAATTTAATGAAGTGAGGGTGCAAGTCATGCAGATATCTGGGAAAAAAGCATTCTAGGCAAAAAAAAGTCAGGAAATGTTGGCTGGGATATGTAGCTTACTGATAGAGTACTTGTCTACCAAGTCCAAAGCCCTGATTTTAATCATCAGTGCTGAAAATAAAAAATCAGATATGTAAAACCCCCAAGTGGGAAGGATATGTGGTGAGTTCTAAAAACATCTAAGAGGCATCGTGGATGGGCTGGAGTAATCACAGGTAGAGTGAGGAAGTGAGTTTAGAGCGGGGGCTGGATCATATCTTATACATCCTTGCAGTCAATAATAAGGCCTTTCTGTTTCACTCTGTACAAGGTGGGAAATAGGCTTTGAATTCACGAAGTTTAAACTCCATGTTTTTATCTCATCACAAGGCCTTTGCTTTTATTTTCCACTTCTCTAGTCTTCCAGTTATGAATTTTATTGACCACTTACATATGCCAGACACGATTCAGAATTGGGCATACAAATGTGAAAGACTCAAGTCAGCAAAGAGGAAAATGTAGGTAAACACTCTCTTAGAAGCATATGCAAATGCTATGGAAATGCTGAAGAATCTCAGGCAACTTGGAGTCTGGGAGGTCAGAGAAGTCTTGACAAGGGTGACTGACCCATACTGGTTTGAGGCATCCATATTTTCATGTTATTTCCCACCTTGAATAGCTTTTTCTTCTCCTGTCTACTATTAAACCTTATTCATTCCTCATTCCCCACTCAGTGCCAAGTACCTCCCCTGAGTTAATCAGATCTCACTGATTTTACTTTGAATCCTAGGACCTCAGTCCTTGGCCTTCCCTAATGTCTCTTTTCTAATTGCTTTGCCATGTGATGTTTGCTTTCCTGACAAAGTCAACATATCTGGAAAACTGACAAAGATCATGATTTAGATTTTTTCATTAAACCCCTCAAGTTCTCCAACATAATGCTTACAATTAACTAAGGGAAGTAAGCATCCAGTGGGTAAATGGTTGAGGCCCAAGAGAAGCATACCACCTCAGGATGAGGTCTTTGGTCTCAATAGACACCATAAGAGATGTCTTATTGAAAGAGAAAATAGCAAAAGGGGAAGGGAGTCATCTTCCAAGAAACATTCATTCACTCTTCCACCAAAAACTTAATGAACATGTGTAATGGGCAGAGTCACATAACCTCTCTCTCTCTCTCTCTCTCTCTTACACACACACACACACACACACACAGATACATATTATTCTTACCCCAAGAGCAATAAGAATTCCTGACACTTTAAGTTATTCATAAGCCACTTTCCCTTTGCTTTTTCTATTTTATGTGGATGTTTTAGAATAAAACTAGCAATTTCAATGGAAATACAGTTTCAGAGTTTGGTGTAAATGAGGTAGAAAGTACTTTGCTCTGAACAGAGAGTGGTCCCTTTCTCACAGTGCCAAGGACAATTTCCAGTGACGTCCAGGGTGTGTCACAGGATCAGGTAATGTGGTTGAAAGCAGAGCCACACCCAATTATCAAGAATAGAAGAAACAATAAATGTTGGTGAGGATGTTGGGAAAAGGGTACACTCATACATTCTTGGTAGAACTGCAAATTGTTGCAACCACTGTGGAAAAATATGGAAATTCCTAAAAAAACTAGGAATGCAACCACCATTTGACCCAGTAATCCTGCTCTTTCACATATACCCAAAGAACTTAAAATCAGCATACTACAGTGACACAGCCATAGCAATGTTTATAGCAGCACAATTCATAATACCTAAGCTATGGAACCAACCTACAAGCCTATTTTTATTCAGCTTTTTCACTGCTGCGACTAAGAAATCTGACCAGAACAATTTTAAAGGAGGAAAAGTTTATTTGAGAGCTCACAGTTTCAGAAGTCTCAGTCCATAGACAAGAAGCTGCATTCCTCGGGGCTTGAGGTGAGGCAGAACATCATGGCAGAAGAGTGTGGCACAGGGAAGCAGCTAACATCATCAGGAAGCAGAGATTCCACTCACCAGATAAGAATATATACACCAAAGTCATGTCCTAATTTCCGCCTCCTCCAGCCATCTCCTACCACTTCAGTTATCACTCAGTTAATCCCTACCAGGGGATTAAATCATGATTGGGTTAAGACTTACAATCCATCATTTCTCCTCTGCATTGTCTTATATATGAGCTTTTGGGGAACACCTCATATCCAAACCATAACAATGCCCATCAATATATGAATGGATAAAGACATTGTGGTATATATATATATATACACACACACAATAGAATATTACTCAGCTATAAAGAAGAATGACTTTATAACATTCACTGGTACATGGATGGATCTGGAGACTACCATGTTAAGTGAAATAAGCCAATCCCCAAAAAACAAAGTCAAATGCTTTCTCTGATATGTGGATGCTAACCACAAGTGGTGAGGGGATGAACAGAAGTTCAGTGGACTAGACAAAGCAGAATGAAGGGAAGGGATGGGGGATAGGAATAGAAAGACAATGGCATGAATCTAACATAACTTTTCTATGTACATATATGTATACAACATAGTGAATCTCATCATTGTGTACATACATAAGACAGGGATCCTAATTAGAACAAAACATATTCCATGATTGTATAAATATATGAAAATAGATTCTACTGTCACGTATAACTACAAAGGACAAATAAAAATTTCTTTAAAAAGCAGAGCCGTGCAGAACTAGGATGGCTCAAGATACAGGATTAGACTTGACCTGCAGCCTATACCAGGACCACACATTCTCTGACTGCTTGCTGTCAGAACTTCTCCAGCTCCCTAACATGGAAGAGATCCACATGAACCATGTTGCATGTAATCTGAACTTTAGGGAAAATATTTGCATCTGAGTTTTCCCTCTTGGTAAAGTAGAACTAGATCATTTCATAAATGTAAGCTACATGCTCCATGTGGCATTCTGCTGCTCTTCTAGATTTCCACATTTAAAAAAGTACACATATTTTTAAGGCAAAACAACTGCACTGGGTGCACACAGCTACTATATTTTGACTGTATTAATGGCCTGATTGCTACAAAATACAAAGGACCTAAAAATTCGAACAGAGATCTGTTTCAATCCTCTATAGTATCACCCATCTTCCCACGGTATAAATGACCAATAAATAAAGGGTTAATTAGAATGTTAGGTCTGCTGCTTGATCAAATTGAATTATGTTTCATTCAAAGATCCCAGCAAGACTTCAAGACTCTTTCTGCATTGAAGCAGCTAAGTCTCCAGCAAGCACATTATTTTCTGCTATTTACCCTGGAGTTCAGTCAAACCCGTCTGTTGACCCTATGTAGAACACACAGTGATCACCAATATGAGTAATATGCTCATTTGCTATGGCAGGGGCTGTCTAAAGTAAGTTTTCAATGAGCTCCATAAATGTCTTTTTTTAGATCCTCCACTAAACATATGCCTATAAAGTTTAAGTAAGCAATGGGCATTTGAAAGCACAGACTACATTGGCAAACACATCCCTCCCACTTTTGAACTAGTCTTCTAGTGGCAAGGGAAAAATTGCAATTCTGCCTGACTCTTCATCATCAGCCTCTGAGTTCAGATGCCTCTGTGCAAGCAGTTGTTATGTGACACATTTACTTCCCTTTAACACCTGAACAATGACAACAAAGCACAAAGAGGACTTCAGGGATTTTGAAAGAAAGATAGAAAAGAGAGAGAGAAAGAGAGGAAGGAAGGAAGGAAGGAAGGAAGGAAGGAAGGAAGGAAGGAAGGAAGGAAGGAAGGAAGGAAGGAAGGGAGGGAAAAAAATCTGTTGTACTTCTTGTGCTCCATGATTGATTTGAGTAAAAAGACAGTGCTTCATGGCTTACTGTATACATGGTACACAGGAGACAGACACAGTCTCTCAGAGGGGTCCAAATACTGTGTGACAATTGCTCCAGTTAATGAACAGCTTGAGGAGTTCTCTTTTGGATCTCTCTGTTAAAATAAACAAACAAACAAACAAACAAAAACAAAAAACAAAAAACCCCACTATTCTGGAGCAAATCCCAAATTATTCTGGAAATCAATGTGTAGATGAGCCCTCTGGAAGAGTGGAACAAGATAAGAAGCAAGAGCAATATTCACTCTGGTGTAAACATTGTGATCCACTCTGCAGACTCCAGGTTGGACTGCGGGCCCTGCGTCGTCCTGCAGTCAGTGTACCAGAGCAACAAAGTCCAGGCACAGACTCATGAAAAGCCAGCGTGAGAGCCCTCCAGTGACTCCAAAGACACAGACTTGTTTTCCTCTTAATAAACTCACAGCACTAGACCAATTTCCTGTGGGGTTTAGAAAAAGAATTGCTACTTTAAAAAAATCTTGTTCTGCCCATTGATGTTTGCTTAAACTGTTTTTTTCCTTATGGAAAGATTAAATTAAGAAAGGCATCATTTTATCCAAAAAGAAAATATTCATTAAGTTTTTTCTTAAAACCATATGCACATACACTGTGTGTGTGGGTATTCCTGTGAATATGTGAATATATGAATATATACATGCACTTGGGTATATGCATGTGTGGGGCCTTACAGATACATATTTTCATATTTATTTTTTCATACAGAAAGATTCCTACTCTCTATGCCTGATCTCCTTTCAACTTGGCTCATTGTAAGAAAACAATAAACCTGGCAGGTGATGGTGACTAATTTTCACCTGTGATGAGACTAATCTATTTATACTTTAATATAGTCATTTTTATTTTTTAAAACCAAATAAACTAAAATGAATGATCCTCTTCTCTGATCAAGAATATTGGCTGCATAAACCAAAAACATAGAAAGACACAGAAAAAATACAGATGCAATATCCTGAAAATATAAAAAATGACAAGCTATTTAAATAATTGTCTTATATTCAAAGAGTATGGGAACTGTATTTGTTCTGTTTGTTTACAGAGTGCTGAATCATATGGAATACTGTAGTTTAAAAACTGGATTGATTCCTAGCCACCAAGTCCCTGACCCACTTTAGTAGATCCTTCTTTTGCAAAATGGCCCCTTGGTGACTCTGACAATGAAAACTAATATACAGAAATAAGAGATTGAAAGTTTACCATATGTCAGAACATGTGTACAGCAAAGCCTTCCTTGGATTGAATGCTTTTAATGTGGGAGGATTTTTTCAGTTTCAATGTGTCCTTTCACCCAGACCTTAAGCCCTCAGCAAAGCTTTCTGTCCTTTGTGTTTTATGAGAGGGGCCCTACAAATGCAGATGTTTTCTAAAACAAATTACATGCCAAGATTCAAATAATTCAACACAAGTGAGATTCAGTGTGTTTCTCAGTGATTTCCTAATACCTTTTTCCACACTTAAAATTTTTATATTAAGCAAAAAATATATGTTCATAATTTACATAATCAATTAATACTCCTTGGTATTTAAAAACGGTTTTTCCTGATCTAGTCATTCTATCCCTGATTCTTGCTTTCCAAAGGTAAACATTTTCAGTATTTTCTCCTGAAATTAATCTTCATATCTCTGGATAACATGCTTACTGCTTTTTCTCCCTCTTTCTTTTTTTCTATCTTAGGCATTACCTCTCCATTACCTACAGTGAAAGATAGGGATTTTACCTTCCTTACACATCCACCTGTTGTGGTTTGGATATGAGATGTCCCCCAAAATCTCCTGTGTTAATGCAGATGGTTAAATAATTAATTATGAGAGATGGAATTTCATCAGTGGATTAATCCAATTGATGGATTAGTAATTTGAATTGGCTACTACATAGAAACTTTAGGCAGTTAGGGCATGGCTGGAGAAAGTGGTTTACCAGGGTAATGACTTGAGGTTCATGTAATTTGTCCCTGGTTCCTCATTCTCTCATTTCTCTCTCTCTCTCTCTCTCTCTCTCTCTCTCCCTCTCCCTCTCCCTCTCCCTCTCTCTCTTTCTCTCTCTGTTTTCCCGGCTACCATAACCTGAACAATTTTCCTATGCCATGATCTATGGCCATGATCATGCTTCACCTGAGTCCCAGAGGCAATGGAGTTGACCAGCTATGGACTGGAACCTCTGAAACCATGAGCCCAAATAAATCTTTTCTCCTCTAGGTTGTTCTTGTTAGGTATTTTGGTCATAATGACAAAATCCTACAAGAAACATCCATATACCACCCTTTTGATATGTATGTCACATATCAAATATTAGTTAAACTAATATCCATAGTTAGTATCTTCTTGTTTTATCTTTTTTTTGTCTAGTCAATAATTATATTGTTCTTACATTTAGTTTTCCATATATCTCTTATCAATACCTCCACAAGAGTATAAAATTTCTTCAAATAATCTAATACAGGGATGGGGAAGTTTGTTCCACAGAGAACCAACAAGTAAATATACTCATGCCTCAGTATCCATGGGAGATTGGTGCTAGGACCCCATAAGGATTCCAAAATCTGCAGATGCTCAAGCTCTTTATATAAAACGGTATATTATTTTCATATAACCCATCATTTGGGGAGAATTCTTCAGAAAAATGTTTTTGTAATTATTTCCAATGTAGTTTTTCTTTCTGGAATTCCTACTAATCACAACCTCCATGATTCACTTTTTATCTTTTTCTCTCCTTTTTTTTCCTTCTCAAGCATCTTGAGTCTACTTCTGAAGGATAATTTTTCACCTTTATTTTCCAATTTCCCAAGTCACAATGATTAAGGAATAGATGGATATACACAAGAAATCACAATTAGAAGATGTAAATGTTCGTTGATGGCAAAGTATCTGGAAAGTTACAAAACCAGTTCTCAGGAAGCAGGTACAAAATACCTCTGTGGAAAAAGGATAATTCTGTGTCTCACCACTAGCGAGTCCATTCTCAAATGACTCTTATGAGGCAAACAAGGATTCCAACCAAAAGCATCCCTGATATATTTGGAGAAAAAATTTTAAATTGGGGTGTTTTTCTTTACCTTGTGCTTCTTCTGGGCTCCTTTGTTGAATTTACTTTTTTCAGTCTTTCTTCCATTCTAGACCTTTTCCTCAAATGTTTGTTTGTTATTCACACTTATGAATGATATAGTGAAAGGATGTTTGGAATAAGACAGACATTAGTTTGATTATTATCTGTACAATTCATTTCTTATTTGTGTAGACCTAGACAAAAATCTAAACTTCAGTGAGCTGTACATTTTTCATCTACATATTGGGGACACCCATTCTCCTGTGTGGGTTAGTTTTGAATATTTAATGAGATAACATTCGCTAGGGGCCTATCAAAAGTCAGGCTCTTAAAATTTGTAATGTGCCCTTAAAATTGGCAATGTCTTTTCCTCCTGCTTTTTAGCATATAAAAGAGAAAATATTTATTGGGAGTCAATACAATGTATCGAATAGACATAAAAGTTAGATAAACTGGAAGATGTTCTCAAGCAACTTTATTCTTTCATCAATTTATTCATTGAAAATAATTATTGAATACCATCTCTGCTTCTTAATACCTGGGGGAGCTTAGGCAAATTATGAATGCTTCTCAACTTTAGTTTACTCATCTATAAAATTGAAAGAATAAGGTTGGTTGTGAAAATGGAATGAAACATAGAACTCACAGCACATTATCCATGATAAGTATATTATCATGCTAGATGATTAGTTTAAGAAATTGAACTAATGAGGTTTATACATTTGGCTTTCTTGGAGTATGAACTAGAATAATGATATTAAAATATTTAGAAATGTACTTCACTATAAATATGCTAGTATAGAAGACAAAATATGCCTTCCACTCAATCTGCTTGCCCAACATTATGTAGCTACTAAAACTAGGACTCTGGGGACTTTCCAAGGTCACATCTTCTAAGATTGTAGGAGATTAAAACTGATCAATTCTTGGGTCATAGCAATCAAAGTTAGAAATTAAAGGTGTGCACTGGAAAAGAGGAATTTTACAAACTTCAACTCTGTATATGGCAATAACTTGTTTAGCAAAGGCTATTTTCCATTTTTCATCTGTTATCTCATGATGTCATTTACCATTGAAAAAATATTATTTCTGAGATCTCTGACCTATTTTAAGACTTTTTTAATCTCAGGAGGCATCTACTCAATGACTCTAAGAATGAGACTGAGAGATGGGCATTGAAGTTCCGCCATATGGTGAAACATATGTACAGTTGGTATACATGCCTTGAATGGATAGCAACATAAGATACACTTTATATACAGTGTATCATCACACATAAACCTTTCAAACGAAGTCCAGAATATGTGTGTATGCATATAATTATAGGAATACATATGCATAAATGTGCATATCTATGCATATGTAGTTTCTCGGCTATGTGAGGATACAACCAAGAATTGCTTTCATGGGAGGTTTGAAGAACTGGGAAATGCCTGCATTACCAACTATATAAACATAATTTTGGTTAATTAATTTATTTAAAAATATTTGTTGAATATCTATGATGTCTCTTATTGAATGCAGTATTGAATGGTATCGCAGAAATTGCAAAGGAAATAAAGTTTTGTAACAAGTATATGTGATCCTACAATATATATAATCAGAAAAATGAGAGATTACACTCTGTGTATGATCTATCAATGTATTAATGCATTCTGCTGTCATGTACAACTAATTAAAACAAATAAAATTTTAAAAGTTTTTAAAATAATGTCTCATATAGAATATTTTAGGAAGAAATGGCTGAATGATATATTCCAAATCCTCAGTATGAGTCTACTTTGGCAAATTATAGTCCCCTGGTTAAGAATTGTTCACAGAAAAGAAGTAACTTTTTATTTACAAATTTTATGTAACTGCAAAAAGAATAAAAAGACTCCTACTAATTTAATTATTACTTCAAGACACATTTCAAAGCACATTTTGTGCTAAATAAAACTTTAAAGAATTAAATAGACCCCCCCACACACACACACATACACCTCACAGTGAATATTAAAAGATAAGTTGAAAAGGGAAAACTGCTATCAGACTGCCAGGATCTCAGAGTAGTCTTCAGCACCTGTTTTGGTCAGCTTTTGCATCACTGAGACCAAAATACCCAATGAGAAAAAGAGGAGAAAAAGTTCATTTGGGGTCAGGGTATCAGAGGTCTCAGTCCATTGATGACAGACTCCATTGCTCTGAGCCCAAGGTGAGGCAGAACATCATGGGGGAAAAGCATAGTGGAGCGAAGCTGCTCCCCTCATGGCACCTATCTACAATTACTACCCAGTTAGTCCATTCAAAGTAGGATGGACTAAGTAACAGCTCTTACAATCCAGTCACCTAATATGTAAACCATAATAGTACCTTCAGAACTTACCTAGTCTATCTTGAAGAAGACTGATACTTGTGTTCAACCATTTCCTTTATTTATTCTTCCCTTTCTACTTAGCATTTCCTTCTGCCATTACTGCTCTTCCCCACCAATGTCTTTTCTTCTGGTCTTTCTCTTGTTTGAAAATTCTTATGTTTTATTATAGTATCTATTTTCTGTGTAGCATATGCAAAAATCTTCATATAAACTCACCCTACAATGCAAATAATAAATGCATTAAATCTTGGGGGATGGTGACAAAGGAAGATGTTACCATGGAGGCAACACATTCAGAAATTGAAAAAAAAAATCCACCTAAACCAAATGCTCAGAAATCTATGTCATGATGATCATCATATCTACTGAAAGCACTTCCACTAGCTCCAGGCCATTGTGACTGGCAGAACTCTCAGAGGTGATTTCCAGTAGTTTCCTTTTGTGATGTGCACTCTTCTTAAATATATGGAAATGCATGTATGCATAGCAAAACAGAAAATGAGAGATCATTTTGGTTGAAAAGCAGAAATAGTTAACTAGCAAGACACAAAATGGAATATATTATACATTTCAAATAAATAATGTTAGTGTGACAATATTTTTAAAGAAAAAACTTTTAAATCATATTAGATTTCAAAAAGTGAAGTCAAATCCAATTACCTTTCAAGTGATTTCAAGTGCTATCTTTGCTTCTCATTGTTCATAAGATGTTTTTGATTAAATTGCTATTGTCACACATGCTGCTACTAATAATGCACTGGGCGTTTTGCTTTTCCCAATGTGTGTGCACTGGGAAAAGTGTAGGTACTCAACACACATTAATTTAATCAGTCTTCTATTATTAGGTGGGGTCTCAGGTCTTTTCAGTTCCCCGTGGTCTTCATCTCTTCAGTCAGAATTGTTGCCAAGGATTAACATCTTCTGTGTTGTCCCTTTCGTCCAAGATCAGAGAAGTATTTCCATGCAAACCAAGTTATCTGCCAACATTTCTTCCAAATCACTGCCACTGGTAGCTTTGATTTCTACTGGGTATCAGTGTTGGTCAAATGAGGTAATTAGTTAAGATTTTTCTGGAGTAGTATTTGACATCTCCCCAGACTGAAGAACAAGAAGAAACAGCAGCAGAGGTAGAACTGTAGCTACATTTATGGAGTGAAACTAGGTGGCTGGCAGTGCATTCGATGAACATGATCTAATTTTATTTTCACAATGACCTGTGAGGGAGATGGTATTATCTTTATTAAATTAGTGAAGATAATCCCATGAAACTGAAGAAATTTATCAAGACCATATACAACGAGTAAATGGGAAACTGGGATTTGGATACAGGTTTATATGATTCTGATTTAATGTTGTTAGACAAGGGGATATACAGCTTTTCTTATCAGGTTATTTTGATGACTCTATTCTTTCCTTCCTTTTCACCATGGGAAATTTGTTGCACTATTTTGGCCAATCCTACCTCTAAACATTAAGGAAAATTGTATCCTTTTTCTATTTTTACTTCCAGAATGCTGATGAGATCCTTCATCTCAGCTTGACCCTTTTAATACTGTCTTAATTTGTTTCCCTTTTTAATAGTCAAGCCCTCATTTATTCCATCTCAGAGTTCAATTTCAGCACTACTGACAACCCAGGCTAAATGATTCTTTGCAGCAGCATTTTGGACTCTACCCAGTGGATTCTACCCACACTGCACAGTGTGACAGCTCAGAGTGCCTCCAGACCTTGCAAATGTCCCTGAGGAGCAGAATTACCGCCAGCTGAGAGCCACTGGTACATCCTAAACACCAGTATAGTTAGCCTTGATATCCACATACGTAGCCTTAAGATGGTGCAATTCCTGACTCAACCTATTTGAGGCTAACGCTCCTAATTCATCTTTCCTATATCATCTTCTCTGTGTACATCCCTTGCTCTAGCGCAATAATGCCAATTGTTGTTACATAAATACATTTTGTGCTCAACCTATTTCATCTACCTGAGTGCACACTTTTATCAGTTTCTCCTCCAGAAATCCCATCCAATCCTTCAAGGTTCATTTTAAAACCTGCCTTCTTTAGAGCCTTCTGTGAAACCACTATTCAGATGTTATAGCTTTCTTTTCTATGTTCCCTCCATTTGGATTTCAATCCTTATGGTACTGAGTAATGGCAACCTTTTGAATTATAGTTATTTGCATCCATCTTCCCTAATACAGGAAGAATTGTCATAAAGTAGCTATCATTTATAACTCTGTCGTTGCCTGGCACAAGTTAAGAATACAATAAATATTTTTGAGTTAAGTACTGGTACTAGAAAAACAAAAACAAACAAAAACCTCTTAATGCCTACTCTGAGAATATGCATACTATGAAATTCCTTTAGTCTGTCCACACAGCAGGGAGCAAAGTAGAAAGAAGCTGCCAGTGAAGACAGTGTCCATTGTAGGACTTCTTAGACCCCAGGTAAAATGGGTCTTGCACTCCCAGACTTGCCTGTGGGATCACCAAGTTGTATTAGACAAGGGGATGTATAGCTTTTCTTCCCAGGTTATTTTGATGACTCCATTTTATCAAAAACAGTCAAAATGGCTGGGTCATAGTGAATACTAGCAGATGATTGGCAGAAGTCAGGTGGGAGTCATGATCAAGTTCTCTAGAGCTCCCTGTCACACAAGGAGTTGAGACTGACCTCTGTGGGGGAGACTGTCGTTGGCCAACGTATTCCTTTGGTACAGACCCTGTTGTATTTTACCAAGCTGAGGGTGTGCACTAATGAGGATCTCTGGTTTGACATGAATCCCAATTGCTAAAGATATCATAATGCCACTCCCAAATAGTAATGGAGCACATAAATTGTCATTCTTTATCTTCTCCATGCCTGTGGCCTAAATACTGACGATGGGGAGGGACAGAGAGGGAAATTAAAATTTTCTTTAAGGGCCTAAATACTTGGGCAGGTGCTAAAGAGGTGTTATATATAGTTGATACATAAAGTACGCACTACAAGTCAGATGGGCTCGTGCTGTAGCATAGCACGAAAATGACAACTGGTAAGCATGTGAATCCATTGCCCTTTCCAAGTTTAAATAGAAAAGTGACATTTCACAATGTGCTGCACAAGTCCACCAGATTGGCTGTAAACCAACCCAAAACACTTCCAGTGCTTCATCCCAGAAGGTCGTCATGAGCAGTAACACACATTTAATATACTTCCCATCAAATGTCTGCCCTGTGTGTGATTGTTGACTCAACATGCCCTGTGCCAGCATGACAGGGAACTGCAGGGGTGCATGCATTCCAGCTCCTCTCAGGCTTGCATGTTGCAGCTGTCTCCATCCTTCTTCACATTGATTACAAGTTTTAGTTGTTATAAGGTCAAAATCTGCCTCACTGGTGGCAAGGTGGAAGGGGTACAGCAGATCTAATTCAGTATGCTTGCACTTTAAATTGTATTTTGAATGAATGTAATGCACACCAATAATTGCAGAACAGAATATTGTTTCTCTGAGCTGAGCTTCCAAGAAGAGAATATTGCTTATCTTCATTCTTGTCATATACTTCTTCTCAGCTCCCTTTCCTAGCTCCCCCCCCATGCTCTTTTGTGACAGTTGCATTTCCTTTAAAGCACTTTTTCTTATCCATATTGTATGTTACTCAAGTTCTTTTATTTGGGATTTTTCACACATCCTTCACATCTTCTTTGCAGCTCCAGTCAATAAGCGCTAAGACCTAAATGCGCCTTTGCACTTCATGGCTATTCCCTTATCACATGCATTTTCTGTTGCCTCAAGGAAGACCTGTACAATTTTTGTTATTGAAATCTGAATTTTTTCCCTCCCAAGCAGATGGAGGATGTGTAAATGTGTCTAAAGACTTAGAATAGCATTAAATCTGTTTTTTTTTTTTCTCCTTTCTACAAAGCTCTGGGAGTTACAGTATTTCTCAGGCACCCATTAAAACCAAGAGGAGAGAAAAACAGCAACAATTCTACAATCCAGAGGAAACTGCAAGAGCATGTTACCAATCCTCCTTTGCCTCACAGATCTTTCTTTGGCTGGGGGCATCAATTTCTCTCTCTTTGGCAAGATAGTATGATTTCTGAGTTATTCATGAATAGAATGGCATTATTCCATTATATATTGATTGAAAGATGTGAAGGGTTTGGTTGGTTTTTAAAATTTAATTAATTAATTAGTTAGTTTGTTTTTGATGCTAGGGATTGAACCCAGGGCACTTTACCACTGAGCTATATATCCAGCCCTTTTAAATTTTTATTTTTGAGACAGGGCCTCACTAAGTTGTGAGGCTGCCCTGGAACTTGCAAACTTTCTGCCTCAGTCTCCAGAGTCGCTGGAATTATAAGCAGAACCACCACACCCAGAAAAGATATGAAGCTTTTATTGTTGCTATTTTTCAGGTCACCTTGCCAAGAGATGTGTGGTAAATAAGCCCCAACTTACACACCTGCTACACTCACATGTCCTCATAAATTGACTTGGTGGATATGAAAATCTACTTCCCAGACCAATAAAACTATCTGGAATGGTTAGGTTCCAAAGGGAGTTCATAAAGGCTTAACTAAGCCTAAACAAGATAGTCTTCTATTTTTATTTTCTACTCCTAATATGCCGAGCTACAGAATGTTTACAGGATATAACAATTCACACATAATTCAAGCACATCCTTTGTTATTTTATATTTCCATGGTTTTGTTCATCCTACTAGTGATGTGAATATCTTTCTCTCTCTCTCTTCCTGTGAGTAACTGTTGTACCTAATATCTGATCAAGATAATGCCTTATTTCTCATAGAAATCTCAGATTCCTTGGTAACTACCTATCATCCAGCTGAGTTACATGGGTTTTCTGGGTTCCTAGATATACATGGTACCATTTTGCAGTGTTTACAGTGTTGTTCTAAACTACTGTATTAGCCTTTTCTTTCTTTTACAAGTTCTTTGAGGGTTTGGTCACCATTGTGTCCAAGAACAAGCAATTTATAATGCATTTCCTTAAAATGCAACTTCACTGGCAGTCACACAAGTACTCCAGGAGTCCCCCTACAGCACACCATCTCCCTCTCCTCCTGCTAGCACAATCAGTGAGGCTCTGAGGGTTTCAAATTCACTTCTCCAAGAGTCTGAGTCAGTATCAGCAAACAAGCCTTGGAGTACTCTAGCTAGCTTTGGGAAATCCAATGTTACACCAGATGGTAGGCACAGAGGGAATCTTAAGGGGAGTCTAGAGAGAACAGAGGTACATGCTCTGGCAAAAACAGTGGTGACTCTAGGTATCCTTCACTGGACACAAGTAACTCTTCAGAAACAACTCAGGCAACATTTGGCACTATGTACATGTTAACCACCATAGGTAAATCAGGTTCTGTAGCTGGATTGCTCTGTGACAAATGGAAGAAATTCCATATGCTTTGCTTTAATTCAGAAGGATTTACCAACACTCACCCACTTAATGATTTCTAAAACAACATGAAATAAAGAGTTCCCAGGTGCCATCTATCCCATAAAGCTATCCCTTATTACACTAATGTCTTCCTCCTCAGAAATTTCACAGTTGTTAGTGATTTGGGTGCTTGTTTATTAATGTTTCTTCAGGATCCCATAGTCCTATAGCTGCCACTCCTTTCTAGTATATAATGGCTATTCCTTTATAGGCGCGTGCGCGCGCGCACGAGAGAGAGAGAGAGAGAGAGAGAGAGAGAGAGAGAGAGAGAAAGAGAGAGAGAGAGAGAGAAACATTCATATAATCTCAACATTGGGCAGAATCTTTAAGCACAGCTAGTTTATCCCTCTCATTATACACCTAAGGAAACTGACATCCAAAGAAGCATCATGTCTTGCTCAAGTACTCACAATTAATTGGAAACAGAGCAGGGATGAAAAATCTATATGACCTAATTTCAAGTTTACTATTCCACTGGCACATTATACTTCCTCTTACTTAACAAACTATACCTTGTCATACTTATGTTATGATACATCTTATCTTCTTGAGGACTGTATATTTGTCTGATTTATGAGTTCAGGTCCTCTGTTAGAGTTCAGATCCAGGCAGGAAAGAGATGAAATATTAAAATTGGGAGGTATACAATTTTGTAGACAATTTGCAGAATCATTTTTTCCTTAACCAGCACAAGAATGTGCCATACTCTCAGATCAGCAATTGTGGGGAGCCATTACTGAGCCTGATAGGTCAAGGCAGTGAGTACTTACAGTGCTCTGAAGTACTTACACTGTGAGTAAAGCAGCTCATCTCAGACCATCCAACAAGAAGAGAACCAGGAGAATAATTACTCTCATTGATTAAATTTATAGAAGTCAGAAGGCTATCCCAGGTGGATGTAATCTATATGGATCCAGCAGCCTAAGCTGAGAACAAGTGCTAGAAGAGTAGATAATGAACCTGGGGAAAAATAGGAAAATACCCAAAGAAATGCTTAGTGCTCTGTCTTGTACATTCTAAAGGATCATGAAATTTGAGAGAAATTAATCAGTGCATTTAATGATAAATATCTTCCTATCAGAGCTGGGTGTGGGAGTGCATATCTGTAATCTCAGCAACACAGGAGAGGCAAGAGGACCGCAAATTCCAGGTCAACCTTAGCAATTTAGCAAGGCCTTAAGCAACTTGGCAAGACATTGTCTCAAAATAAAAGATAAAAAGGCTTGGAAATATAGCTCAGTAGTAAAGCACCCCTGGCTAAATTCCCAGAGAGATGTAAATAGATAGATAGATCTATAACAGATAGATGTAGGTAGGTAGGTAGGTAGGTAGGTAGGTAGACAGACACACACATATGTGATCCTATTATTGCTTTATAGTTCAGGTGTCACGTCTTGACTTTCCAACTCAATTATAAATCCACTACGGGTTTCCTCACACTGCACTGGGTAATGTTGGGCCCAGAGTAAGCACTGAATAAATACTAAGTGAAAGAAAGATCAACTAGCCTAGAAAAACAAAAAGTTAAATCAGGTTTTAAGGGGAAAATGAGGCAGCCTCTTCACAAACATGCATGAAAGCCAAGGTTGATCAACATTGTTTGAAACAGACTCAACATTTCCAGACACTGTGAAACCCACAATTCTCTTGTTCCTTACCAGTACTCATATGTTCCTGCAAGTCATTTTCCCTGACTGGACCTCAGAATTCTCTTTATTTACTTTAGAACTTGAGGTGCAGAGGAGACATCATTCTTGTAACATTCATGTCTGATTTGGGGGAGACCCTTTTAAATAATTGCTCTGCTTACTATACAATTAGCTTCATTGTTTTTCAATTCTATTAAATATTAAATACAAGTATGACATTTTATGTGACTACCACATGTGCATGCACACACACACGCGCGCGTGCACGCTGGAGTGATTGCTTTGATAAGAACTTCTTCAGAAAACCCCATCTGTGTAGCCAGAAAATACTGAAAGGCCTATAAACCCTGAGAAAAAAAATTAGGGGAATCTTAAGGAAATATTATTTTCTTTGAGAGAATAAATATTTATAGAGCATTCAGAGCTTACACTGAGCATAACTTCATGCTTAAAGAGTTTTCTAATTCCCATAAAACATTATCCACCTAATTACATTTCTACTTCCATTAAGTACACAGCCAGAATTTGGCCACTATGAAAGACAGCCAGGTCAGATCATGGACACAAAGTTTTCCAGCAACTTGAGGGCAAAGGAGTTAAGTCTGGTTCATGGCTCCCTTGTGTGATAGTTCTTTTGGAATGCAAAAGTACCTCGTGGCTGACACAATTTATCCTTCTTAACCAACTAGTAAAGAACAGAGATGCTAGAGCATGAGAGCAACCTATAGTCATCTCCTGAGTGGTTACCAGAGTCAACATTAAAGGCCCTTCCATCAACACAGCAGGCTTCCCAAGCCTTCTGTCCTACTCCTATGTCCTGCAAAATGTATATGACTCTCACTGAAGAAAATGGGATTCATCCAAACTTCTCCAAGGACATAGTTCAATCTCTATGTTCTAAAAGTTAAAATAATCACTAGAGTAATTAATTTCATCTGCACACTCAGAAGTTTTCCCTTCCCCACCAATCATATGTCATGTCCTAACCTTCTTCTCTCCTCCCTGGGGACACCTTTTCTCACAAAGGCTAACCTGAGCTGAGATACAAATAAATGAACATGATTTAATATGTGCAGCTAGCTGGGGTACAATACACACAGGACAGAAACAATCGGATGCTGCTCAATATAAGGAACAGCTTCTGAGAAGGGAACAGGTTGACTCAGCTCTATCTTTCTGCCATGGCCCAATGCTTGGCTGTTTGTGTTCAGATTTATCAGGAAAGAGAAACCATTGTAGATATTTTGAGGACCTTGGAATTGGAAACTTATACAGTCATAGGGAGGGAGGGTAAGTTAAGTTCAGGGAGGCCTCTGTCTGTTTTGAGGCAGTCTGGAAGCATCAGAAACTCAGTGGAACTGCCACTAAATCTCAGCTGCTTGTAGCACAAAAGGAGAAGATTCTTAGGAGAATGTCAATGAAACCTGATATCCCTCTGCCATCTGTTAGTGCCCATGGACTTTCTGGAGCTACTGCAGCAGAAAGATCCTTTCTCTGCTGTCCTGTATTCCAAAACTCTTAGAAATGCTTCTCAGTGGGAGAATATAAACTGAATAAAGAGGGTGGTTTTGTTACTAAGAGACAAGAGACAGTATCTGACCCACTAGCAGAGCAAAGGGATGCAAAACACATTGGTTAAACTAATGAATGAATAATTAGATGGAAGGATGGAAGGATGGGCGATGGATGTCTTCTCATAGAATAGGGCACTACTCTCTAGGCACTGATATTTTTAGAGTCAAACGTTAAGCGAAGATTAGACCAGGAAACTGGTAAGGTCCTTTTGAATTCTCTAGTCTGTAGGTTTCATGTGTGAACTGATGACATTCCACCAGGCACAAAGTCCTCTTTTTCTTAGTTCAGAGAACTGAATTTTCAATTTTGGAATTTGGGGCATTTTTCTAAATTGTGGTGATAAGTTTGAGGAAGCAATAAGAGACCTTCCAGAATCCTCAAATCTTGCCAGGGTTAGGGTATCATCTGATTTTCCCTACCAATAATGCATGCTTACTTAATACAGCAGTACATATGTGGATGTGAGTTTTCTCTCTCTCTCTCTCTCTCTCTCTCTCTCTCTCACACACACACACACACACATATACACTTCTCCATTTATTTTTTGTTCAGAGCTTTTAGTCCATATTTACAAATTTCTTCCAGAAATGTTCATCTAACATTAGGCATGCTCTTACTTTTGTTAGATATAATCACCTACCACAAGTAATAAACCTCTATGGATGCACTATAAGGAAAAAACAGGGCCTCAGCTCTTGGAGGTATGGGTCTCACAAATCAATTATTCCCATGATATCCTGTGTGAGAATATACAGGTCTTTTTACCTCTTAGATCCTCAGTTTATTAATTTGAAAATTGAGGTCTTTGAAATGTATAGACTTGATGTTTTAAGGTCTAAGGAATTATGGGTTTATAGTTAATTTTCACCTGTATCAAAATATGACATTTAGTTGTGAGTGATATTGTAACTTCTCTTGATTGCTGTTTACATTACCTACTAATTCTTTCCTAATTATTCATTTTACCATGTTCAAATTTTTGTGGTTGAATTATATACTAAGGTTGCTAAACTTGCCTCAAGTTTCTAGACAAAAGGTTCCCATAGGTTTCTTGATAAGAAAATATATTGCTTCATTCCTAAAGAGAATTTATTGAAAGATTACAAATTTCTCTCTGCATCCTTCCTCCCTTTGCTGGGCTTGGGGTGGTGACATTAGGTATTAATAGAACGATCTTAATAGAAAGCTTGGACAGAGATCAGTTGTATATGAATATGGCTCTGCTCAAGGCTTTCCTCCGTTGACAAGTTCTCTAAGAGAAATATAAGCACAAAGAAGCTTAAACAAAGTAACAATTCATCTTTTAGGGAGCTTTGACCCCAGACACCAGTGAGTTGGACCATGTATAATGTTGCTTTTACCGAAGTTAAATAGGCCTCAGTAACCTTGCAATGAAGCAGTCCTGAGGAGTGCTTCATCTATTTCACCTCTAATGCATAAACCTTCGTATCAAATCTTACCACTATGTTGAAAGGCTAATCAAGAATTCACCTGCCACAACCTTAAAAAATATAAGTATAGGGAGGAATAAAAGAGAGAAAGAGTTTGCTCCTAATACTTGATGTCAAGCTAGCCTAGAATATAAATAGGCAGCAGTCCTAGTCCTGTAGGAGTAGCTAGTGCCTAAGAACGAGAAAGAAGGATGGTTGAGACTACTTCCATCATGGCCTCTGGGAACAAAGGGAGAGGTGCCCTACCTTTGTGTGCTGAACTTCTAATTATTTTGACACTTCCAACCCTAGTAAACTGCAGCCTAAAATCAGTTACATAATTTTCAGGGCCAATGCAAAATGAAAATCTAGGGCCTCCACCAGAGGTGGGACAATATCTCCTTCCCCAGGCAACACCCAAGAGCACCCACATCTTTCAGTATCTGGATCCTTGAATGGAGAGTGACAGCGGGGTGTGGGGGCGTTGCTGGGTAGGGAATGGGGAGTGGCAACTCACAGTCTGTCCCAGGGAGTCAGGAAGGCTATGGAAGGTGGGACCCTGCATGAGGTAAGGCTCTAAGACCTGGGTGTATGCTCCATTGTCCTACCAGACTTCCCTTTCATAACAAAAATTCAAGGACACAATTATTAAGAATTTCAAGATAACAATGGCAAAGCATTTAAACCCAAGCATGGGGTCTTTATAAGCAAAGGGATCTATGTGACCACATGGGTCCCCTGGCCAAGAAGCTGGTACTGCTGCAACCCAGACTTCCCTGGCCAGATTAAGGCTTGCTCCTCCCCTCCTGACAGGTGTGATGTATTTAAGAGATGGAGGAAAATATGGTTTGGGGAATCCTACTGCTCTTTGTAGGCCACACATTGGATGGGCTACAGAGATCTAGGAAGGAAAATTCCACCAGCCTGGTTCTCTTACCTGATTCTCCCAGTGTAAGGCCCTGGGCTACTAAGGACTCACTGTAAAACCTGACCTTGATTCTTGTTGGCAAGTTCCATCTACCATCTTGTTGGTGGGGGTATGTGGGTGGTTCCTGCAGCCCAAATAAGAGAACTTCAATTTTAGAGCCAGGCTTGAGTTCAAATCTGACCTTCGTTCCACTGGGTACAAGCCACTTTGAGGCTCATCTTCCTCATAGACCCAATGTAGACAATATTACTTTCCCTAGAGCTTCTATGATAATGGGCCCAGCAGAGTCCAGCAGTGTGATCACCTCAGTTCCCTGGCGATAGCAACTTAATCAACAGGGGTTCTGTTTAGCGGTTTTCCATATCATTTCCTACAGCAGATCTCTCCTGTCAAGGCCTGATCCTATTAAAAATGGCTCTCACAGGCTTTGTGAACTATATCAGCCACACCCATCTATGCCCATTATCTCTTCTGACTGCGGTTTCTCAAGATTCCTGGGGTGTCCTCCTTTTTTGGAGAGTTCTGGGCAGATAGCAAATTCAAGGTTATTTTTGCAGTAGTCCTCTAGTTAAAGCTGAGCACTGGAAGAGCAGAGACAAGGGTTATCACTCTTCAAGGAACTGCGGAGAAGGCCCCAGAGTGGCATTAAGATAGAAGGAAGTGTCCATCATATTATTGTATTTCATCTCTGATCTCATTGGGCCATACTTGAGGGTTTGGTCCCCTGAGTTCCATGGTAAAGGGGAGTTTCCATTCTCTGAGCCTCTTTTCTCAGAAAATGGACATCAGTTGTACCCTTCTGATAGTGAAGGAACTCATGATGGGAATTTGGCAAAAGTCCCAAATCCCTCTGCATAAATCCCCCCAAAGGACTCAAAAACACCTCTGCAAATAAGACTCCCAGAGCAGGCTCTGTTATCCTGTTCTTTCCCAAGATAGATTTTGCAAACTTAGGTTTAATAGTGCCCCTGGGTTATATTCCTGAGTGTATGAATATATCTTTTTCTCTGCTTAACTCAACTTTACAGTCAGACTTCAAATCTCTTCTCATACACTGGCAGGAGGGGAGCAGTGCTTGGTGATCTTGTTTATATAGGTCAGGAATTGTTTCATATCTGAGGGAGAGGCTATCACGTTGCAATCACACTCTTTATGTTGAAAAGAGGGTATACTATTATGGATTTGCCATTTGTCATTTGGACCAGAACCTTTTACACCAAACTTCTCAAGCTTTAGTATGCAGGATCTGACTCAGTAACTCCAGGATGGAGCCTGAGAAAAGCTACCAGGAGATGCCAATGCTGTTGGTCTTAGGACCATAAATTGGGTAATATGCCCATTTTACAGAAGAAAAACTGGAGGCACTGAGAGGTAGCAAGCGCAAGAGGCCTTACACCAAACTCTTTGTCTCTCATGCTCTCTGAGTTGCAGCATCCTTTATATGAAGTTTTTGGCTTCTTTTTCTCCTCACTTCTTAACTCAGGATCTGTTTTGTTTGGCTTTCCAAGCCCTTCTTTGGAGCTAGGGACTCCTGGCCAAAAGTTGACATTTTCATGACTGTCCCACTGGAACTCCACCAGAGTTCAGGGCGAGGTTAAATTTGCTCTGGCTGGGCTGCTGACAATCATGTCTGGGTGCCCAAACTCTCAGACTTGAACATGGAAATGTAATATCTCCCTGAGGAAGTGCTTTTATTGAGTGCATGAATAAGACAGCATGTAGCTTGTTGTGTCTAATTCCTGCTCCACACCCCCACTGCAAGGCAGTGGTGCTCATGGCCTGTGATATCAGAAATGGCAGGAGCTTGAAAACACTTGGAACTGGTGTAAAAGTAGAGAGTCATTTAAAGTAGCTTAAATGGCTGTACTGAGTGTGTGCGTCTCTTGATAATATCTAGGGATTTTAAATTATGAGATTACTTGTTTCAGAAAGAAACATAGTCCAAACTCTCCTTCTCTTCCTTTTTGTCCCACCTCAATTAGAAAATACACTTATTGACAAGTCGAAGATTTAATGGGCTCTTATTTGTGATTTGAGAATAAGGCAATACTTCATTCTATAAAACAGAATGAGTGTTCTGATGAGTTCAGCATTCGAGTTTGGCTTTATAGATGGAAAAGACCTGAAAAAAGGACAAATAGTGGACAAAAAAGTGGATTGTTCATTCTTAAGTTACTTTCTTAACAGGGTTAAAATAGAAGGACCTCCTTATTTTGCTGCCTCAGGATGACAGGAAAATCCTGATTTTTGTTTGTTTGTTTAAACTGGCCAGTTGCAAAGTTCAGTTTGATTATATGACATCACAAGTGACTTCATCTGATTCGGTGGTTTGGTTTGGGTAGTGTCAGAGCTCAGTCCATGACAATGGCCTCCTATAATTTTTTTTTTTTAACAGCACAGAAAAATCAGGAAGGCATATATCTGCTTGATTTTAAAGTTTTGGTCTAATGTTTATTACATGCAAGCAATAAACATAATAATGCAGGTGATATTACCTTATAAGACCATGTGATTAAAGACATTTCCCAAGGATTATTTTAATAAAAGTCTATTACATTAGTCTTCTAGTTTCTAGATAATGTTTTCTCCTATTAATAGCAACAGTTATGGGCCCTGTATGTGGTCAAGATTCTGTGGAGACTCTACCTCCAGGGAGCCCCAGAGAAGAGCACCTTTCCAAAAAGTGTGTCCCAAACAGTTTACAAATATACAGTGATTCTATACAAAATTAGCAATAGATCTATTCCTAATATTCTATGTAAACAAGCATAGATATAAAAATGTTAATGCCTAATAATTCTACCATTTATCTCAGGGTTTTTAATCCCAATCCATGCTATAGCCCAAACTGAGTAAATAAAATATAGCAAAGGCATAGAAGATTTACTTTATAATATTTAAAAATATATCCTCCTTTTTATTATCATATGCACAACGTGATGTTTAATTATTATATATCCAAGTGGTTAAGATTATTTGCTTCCTCTTTCTTCTTAGGTCATTTACCAGCTGAGTTTCACCACAGGAGAGAGCTTCCTTTTCTGTGTGGAACAAATCTTTAAAAAAATAAATAAAAAAAAGGAAGATGCACATTTTCACAACCCCCTAACAGGTACTTTGGGGTTCATACATCTTGCCTACTTTAGACCCTTTGTTTGAGTGGTGGTCTTTTCCCAACAATAATTTCCAATCAATGCACACTTTACTGGAACAGAAAAAAATTTACATTGACCAGACAACCACAAAAAGAATTATATGGTGTTTTGCTACCTGTGAGTAAATAAATATGCTTTCGGCATTCCTGGATATCTGATCCATTAAGTGGGCCAAAAACAACCATTCATCCTGGCTTTTTTATGGTTTAAATAAATTCTAGAAACCTATTACAGCACTCAAGGGTGAGTGCTTCTGTGGTTTAAGCTGCAGGAAATATTATCCTGTTGCATGAAGTGCAGCAAATGAGAACTGAAGAGACAGAGGTTCCTCTCCTGCCCCACCACAATAAGTCCCTTGGACTACATAAGTCCCTTGACCTTTCTCAACTTCAGCTTTTTCATCTGCAAAGAAAAAAATTTCATTCTTTCATTCATCAAACATGGATTGAGTTTCCATTTACTAAGCATGCTCATGTTCTGAGGACACTTTATTGAACAGAAAAAGCAAGGACCCTGCTCTACTTTGGTCTAGAGTCTAGTCTCTAGAGCCTATAGTCTAGATCATATATAAAATTTTCTAAGCTAAGGTCCAATGTTTTATTATCTCAGGAGGTAAGAACTTGTGCCAGAAATTAAGGTGGTAAGATTTCTGTTTTCTTTTTCTTTCTTCAGTAAGATTTTTTGTTGCTGCTTTTTGTGTTTTTCTTGCCTTGGCAATTGGCAGAGCACGGGAATGTCTGCATAAAACCATGAAGCAGGAAGCCAAAAGGCAGTAATTTTTTTTTCCATCTCTGATGACCCATTTCTCACGCAAATATCTATATTTCTGATCCACCAACTCAGGGTTTCTAGGGTCCCTGAAACCTTGCTAACCTTCAGTCTTGCTTCTTTTATTTATTTATTTATTTATTTATTTATTTATTTATTTATTTTTATTATTATTATTTTTATTTTTACAGACTTCATTTGGATTCATCACACACATGGGTACAAATTTTCACTTCTATGGTTGTGCATGATGTACATTCATATCATGATTTTTAACCATACATGTACATAGGGCAATGATGGCTGTCTCATTCCACCAGCCTTGCTTCTTTTAAAAGAACAATCCAATTGATAAGCATTATGATTTAGCACTTGTAGAAAAAGGGGTAATTATTTCAAGATGGAACAAAGGAGATTTAAGAAAAAGTTTTCAATGCATGAGGAGTCTTCTTTCATTCATAATGCCTTATTTCTCCTTTACACCAACTAACAACAAATAAACTTGACTTTGCATTAAAAAAAATGAAACAGCACATGGAAATAGTTTTGAGACTTCAAACGGGTGCCAATAAGCTTTGGAAAATGAGCTATCAATTCAATTTGATCCAATAATTATTCTTTACACATTTGTATGCTCAGGGCTCAGATGCAAAGAAAGAATTGACCAAAGTCTCTCTCCACCTAAACTCTATAACTGGTGATAGACAAAGAAGAAAGTATAACAAAGTAAAACATGCGATGGTAAAGGGAGAAACAAAGTAATTCATCCTGAGAGAGTCAGAGAATGTGTGACACTTCAATTTACTTTTGAACTGGATACCTTTGTCATGTCCCCAGTAGTTAATGGGATGAGTTACAGTTCATGGAACATGAGTCCAGAACCTGGACTTGAATGACCACCTGGGGCAAAAGCCCAGTTCAGAGTCCAGAGATTATAAGAGGCCCAGGCTCCTTTGCCTATTGCTGCCAGGTGACATAACCCCCTGAATCCTATTCCTGGATGCCATCTTATGAGGCACAAACGGAAGCAGCAGAAATCTGAAAACCTGAATTTACCTCAAAGAGTCTGAATAAGATAAATGATACTATTTAAGTCAGAAGAGAAACTGAAATGCATTAGTTGTCAGGTTAAAGTATTCCAGAACCTCTCCTAACAGGTGAGGAGAAGAGTTTATGAGAAAGATAAAATCAATTACAGAAAACGAAGAATCCAAGGGCTCAGTGGTAGAGAGGGAAGCCAAAAGGCAGTGGAAGTCTATTTTTTCCATCTCTGATGATCCATTTCCCACACAAATTCCTGTCTACACCCCTAATACACCAACTCAGGTTTTATAAGGTCCCTGAAGCCCTGCTATCCCTAGCATGTGCAAGGCCCTGGGTTCAATCCCCAGCACTGCACAAAAATAAATAAATAAACAAACACAAACAACAACAACAAAAAAAACAAAACAAGTAGAATTGTGCACATATCTAACAGTTTCAAACCTGTTAATATCTTCTGTCACATCTTTAAATCACTAAAATTTCACATGCCGGAACAAAAATTATGGAAAGGCTCCCATCCACAAAACTGGACCATTTCCATTACTTTCTAGACCCAGTAACACTATAATCCATCCAGGTCTAAATCAAAACCTGTGATTGGGCTTATTGACTTGATATTTCTTGAATCTTCCCACCTGTTGTGGTTTAGATATCAGATATCCCTGAAAAGTTCACGTGTGAGAAAATGCAAGAAAGTTTAGAGGTGAAAACACTGGGTAGGAGAATGTTAATATAATCAACACATTAATCTAATCACTGAATTAATTGGGTGGCAACTGAGGGCTGGTAGGGTGTGACTGGGAGAGGTGGGTCATTGGGGTATGCTTTTGAGGTATATATTTTGTGAACTGAGCTTAGTCTTTCTCAGTTTCCTGGTTTCATGCCCTGAACTGCTTCTGCCATGATATTTTGTCTCACTTTGGGCCCAGAGCAACAGTCAGTCATGTATGGACTGAGACCTCTGAAATCATGAACCCCCAAATAAACTTCCTCCTCCAATTGTTCTTGTCAGGTCTTTTGGTCACAGCAGCAGAAAAGTTGACTAAAACACTACCTTGTCTTGATCTCCCTAATACTACCATTCTCTCTATTCCCTCTTATTCTCTCTCTCTCTCTCTCTCTCTCTCTCTCTCTCTCTCTCTCTCTCTTCGATTCTATAGGAAAAGTATCATTGAAAATGCAAACATGAATGATGTTGGCCAAATGATATTGTTATATTGTGTGCATGGACAAATATGTAACAAATCAAACCATTATGTACAACTAAAATGCACCAATGAAAACTATAGGAAAATAAGAAAATGCACATGTGATTAGATTATATCCACCACAAAATAATGCCTTCCCATTTGTCTTAGGGTAGGGATTCAATCTGTGATGAGGTTTAAAAAGCCCTTTGGGGTCTGTTTCATGCCTCCCTTTCCATCATTGCTTCCTACTACTCTCCCTCTAGCTCTGCTCACCCACACTTCCTTCAGTCTCCTCTCTGGCTCTGATCCATCACCTTAAATCCTAGGTCTCATTATGGAGCTTCCTCCCACCCCAGCCATTTGTACTCTGATTAATTCTTACCCTTCCTTGATATCCCAGCTTCACCAGAGGACTTCTTGATCTCCAGACCAGGCCAGATTTCCTGCTGTGTGCACTCACAATATTATAGAACTTCCTTCCACAGCATCTGCCTCAATCTGTGATTAGAGCCCCCACTAGAATGGGCAAGAGCTACTGACAAAGATTGTCTCCTGGACCAAACACTAGTCATATTCTTCTGAATCCTCTTGCCAACTAGGTTTCAACTTTTGGACTTCCAAGTTCCTCTCCGAACTGTACAACTTTAACAAGAATCCTGCTATTTCAGTTTAACCAGAGTACCCCCCCCACTCAATATTTCATTACTATAGATATCTGATCAGTTTTCTCATCCCCGCCTGTCCCCCAGGTGATGTCTGATCACCATGGCCCAACCTCAAGCTAGAATTCTGTTAGGTCTGTTGAGCCAGAATCCCCCTTTCCCCTGATATTTTCTGTTAGTAAATTTCTATCCACTTACTCCTACCTGCTTCTTGGCTATAAATTCAGTTTTATTTGTTGTATTTGGAATTAAGCCCAATATTTCTCCCCTGATGCAAAACCCCATTGTAGTGGTTCCTACACCTATCTCAATGTTCCTAAATAAAAGTTTTAAAAGGGTGTCAAGAACAGGGTTTTTATTTAACACTGCAACTGACTGCATTACTGCACATCAGCAGGGTTGCATAAGTGCATCTCTGGTGCACACAGGTCCTCAAAGACAAAATTGGCTTTATTCTCTTCTAATAGATGGACTTTCCTTGAGGTTAACTATTTCACTTTTTTGGTACAGTATTGGTTTTGGAAAATCTTAGCTAATTACTTTTCTTTTCTCCTCCCCCTATTCAATTTACTTCTTAAGATGAAGGATCATGATAGAAAACCATTAAAAAAAAAAAGCCAAGAGTAAACTATTGTCTCTCTTTTTATAAAGTCTAGAGGGAAACTTTTAAAAATCTGACTTTTTCTTTGTTATTAACTTTAACAATAAAAGACATGATAAGTTTGAAACAAATTTGTGTCTATCTGAAAAATTGTCAAGGAGGCTGATCAAGACTGAAATTATAGCAGAAGATTTTCAAATCTCACTCCCCCACACTTAGGTAATGTTTCCCTCCTTCCTGCAGCCCCATTTTAATTGCTTTCTTCTAAAGTTTCAGTAATTTTCTCTTGTATTACACAGCCCTTGTACTAAATGCTGAACTGAATATAATACTTATTCTAATCTTGGTGAATAATGTTCAAGCAATTGTTTCCAGTTCTAAACACTAAGTTTTAAGTTGGTGCAGGAGAATTGCATGGTTGGATAACTCCAGTAGCACAAACAATGGTAGCTAGCTGGGAACTTACATTTCTGTTTTGACTAGACTATAATTTACATTTGTATAAATAAGTTATAACTCACTTTTGTTTTTAAGTTGCTCTACTCTTGCAGGCATATAATTTTTGGAAGCTTGAGTCTCACCCACAAAGGACCTAATTCCAAGTGTTGGGAGGCCATAACAACACTATTCCAATTGTATACACCTCATTTACTTCATTTCTGTAAGAAAACGTGTCACATTCTCCAGCAATGGCATCAAGAAGGAGGAGCCTTGGCCTTCTCTTTGAAGTTAGCTGTTCCAGCCATGACAATGACAGGAGATAAAGAAGGAAACTATCCCAGGCTTTAGTATCTGCCATGACTTTAAATCTTTGCAACTCCCCTCCTCCAAAGAACTGCTGCCGCTGTAAAGTACATTCCTGGGTGTTTTGGTTTAAGATAATTTAGACAGAGAAGAGGCAGAAGTCTCTGGTGAAACTTGTCCCAAGACCATGAGGCCCCTGATTGAACACTGATGTGTATCTATGCCCTGGATTCAGAGAAAAGCAAGGCCATGTACAAGTCATGGGACTCTTTATAAATTTCTTGAAATCAGTTTCAACATTTCCAATGCCAAGTGATGTGGGATGATGTTCAGAGAACATTAGTGATAACAGCTTGTATTGGCCAATGATATCCATCCCTCCACAATGAGCTTGTCTTCCTTCAGTTCCTCTGGTCAGTAACGTGGAAATGCCAGTGTCTTGCTCTACCCATCAAAAGTTTGGTAATTATTGCTAAGCTTATGTTGGCTCACTTTAACAAAGCCATGGCTGAAAGAGCACATGTAAACACTGAGGATCATTTCAGCAACTTCCTAGAAGGAAGACTACCAGGAACCTTATGCTAATTAACTAGCCAAGTTATGCTAATTAGAGATAGTATGGTCTCAAGATAAAAACCTTCTAATGAATGATTTTTATAAACATAGAGCACATCAGTGTTGAATCAGGCTGTATACTTTGTGTGGTATTTATTTGTTTTTTCATCAGCACCTCTGTCATATTAAAGACTTTGTCTTAACTATCAATCAAAGCTACCTTACTAGAAAAAAATAACAATGACAGAGAAAGGGCTTAATAAATCTAGACATATCATTCTCTTTCAAAAAACAACAACAACGACAAAAATTAAAGGCATCCAAAGGAAAAAAAATCATAATTGGTAGAAGTCTCTTTCCCTCACTTAAGCATCTATGGATGTGCTATTATGTACAAAGTGTAGTAGTTAAGAGTAAGAGCTGCTTGTTCCCAAGAAAGCATACAATGTTCAAGTCACCCTGGTAAGTGGATGGGTCCTGGATGCACTGATAAGCCTGTGAAGAAGGACATAGGAAGGAAAGAAACGTGGGAGGCATGAGAGTAGCAGTCAGGGCTGAGGAAGTAAAAGATACCCTGGCTTCCACTGCTACCTAATAGAGTCTGAGAAGGGCTCCACAAAGAAAATGTGAAAGGAAAATTGTCTCTACAACCACAACCAAGATAGAGGGGAAAGACGGATAGAAAGGAAGCAGGAACTGGGGAAATGTGAAGGTAGGCTGACATTGTTAAAATGAAACCTGTTTCCAGATGGTATCAAGAAAATCTTAAATACCATGAAACCTGCCTTCATATATGCATCTCAGACCACATGTTGAATCGGATGAAAATAGAAACCTGTGTCCTTTTTGAACAGTGATTCTTTAAGCTTATTCCAGGTTGGTGGCACAGAACTAGGGCTATAAAAATCCAGGGACCCCAGAGCAGAGTCTGGACAAGAGGCAGTTCCTCTGGGTTATAGTTATAAGACCATTCATTCTGTGTTTAATTCTCAACTCTTATTTGAGGAATTCTGACACTATAAATTTCTGAGGGTAAAATATAGCCTTGCTGGAAAGGTAGCATATGGAGAAAGAATGTTGATTATAATTTTTTCAAATATGAAAGTGCTTTAGCAGCAACATCTTGGACTCTTGAAAATTTGGTTGATTCTTGTAATGTCATGAAAAAGGAAACTGCAACAGATGAAGCAAGTTAAGTTTTAGCCTTGCCTGAAGACTTAAAGATCAAGATATTCTAAAAAGGAATGTAGGCTGATTTCAAAAATGAGAGAGAGAAAGAGAGAGAGAGAGAGAGAGAGAGAGAGAGAGAGAGAGAACGAGGGTCTTCTGGTGTAATCAATTTTAAAGTGTATTTAGGACTTATGTGTCTATAAATGTGTTCCTGGCTGTGTCTGTGTTTTGTTCTTGTTCTTGTTGTTTTAGGGTTTTAAGAACTCTTAGCTGTTCTGATTATTGCTCTGAAGTTACAAAGGCATTTTCAATTGACATCACTCTAGGAAGGGGTTGGCATGTGTATTGGTCAGCTTTTTGTGACTGTGACCAAAATACCTGACAACTTGAAGGAGGAAAATTTTTTTGGCTCATGGTTCAAAGGTCTCAGTCCATGGTCAGCAGACTCCTTTGTTCCAGGCCCAAGTGAGGCAAAACGTCATGGTAGCAGAGGAAGCAGAAAGAGAGAGCAGGAAGCCAGAGGGACAGGATAGAATCATCAAGGGCACACCCCCAGTGATTTTTTTGGTCCAACCACACCCTCCCAGTATTTTATTCCAATTATTTATCCATCAAATGGATTAATCCACGGATCAGATAACAGCTTTCATAATCTAATCTTTTAACACCAGACTGAGTACTGCTTCCATCTTTCATGCATTGTCTATTACATGAACTTGCTGGGAGGTACCTCATATCCAAGCCATAGCAGTATGGATAGGGAAGAGTAGAGGTAGGAGTGTGATAGGAAGTCTAGGGAAAGTGTAAGAGAAAAACCACAACAGTTCCTGACCTGCTTTGGGTCCACCTCAAAAAGTAAAGACATACTAAGGAAACAAATGTTTCACTGAAGGAAAATAAGCACATGTGTTTCATTTGCTATCTACATTCTCCCATTTTGAGCACAGGATGTAATCATTTATTCTCTTACACAATACCTACTCTCAGGACGGTTGCATACTGGCATGAAACATCAAGATAAAAGACAAATCCAACACAGTATGATGATGAGGAGGAGAAGGATAAGAGTAGAGCTACCTATAAGTTACCTTGGAGCACAGGGAGGGATGTTCAACCTTACCTTGGAAAGGCAGGAAAGATAAATTCAAAGACCAGTGTCATTTGAGTTGCGTTTAGAAAGAAGAATGGGCATTTTCCAGTTTAGCAGGGTGATGAGAGGGTCATTTCAGGCAAAAGGAGGCTTAGGATGTACAGAGAATTATACATTCTTCTACAGGTAAAGAGATGGTGCAGCCCAGATTATGAAAATAATGTGACAAGGTTTAAGTTCTTTCTTACGGTGATGTGATGGGAAGATATGGGAAGTTTCAGGAGGAGAATGACATGTCCAAATCTGCAGCTTTAGAATATTTTTTAGCAATAATTTTGTCAAAGCCAATAGTTCTCAATTAGTTGAAGACCAGTTAATTGAACAGGAATTCTCAGTAGCTTTTTTTTTCTGACCTTCAACATGTCCAATGTTTTAAGCTTTTCTTGGAAGTTTTTGAATGCAACTCAGTAACTTCCTGACCTCTTATTCCTGCCTTCTAGAAAATGTCTAGCTCTGCTCTCTTGAGGTAAGTAAATGTAAATAGACATTAATCTCCAGAAGAACTGAAAATTAACCATTGGAAAGATATATTTATTTACTTTTCTTACCTGCTGGTAAAGAAGGACACTCCTGGGATTTTTCATTTTCCAATTGCATTGTCAGGAGTACTCATGATGTCAATTCCTTAGTTACAGGATATCTAGCCAAGGTCTCACTAAATGAAAAGGAGGGAAGAAACGTACCTAATTGTTGTCAAGCATAATTCGTCTTTATAAAAATCATTGTACTGGCAGTCTCTGGAATGTATTGTTGTTGCATGAAATTGCCATAACTGGGCAAAGAAGGTTAATTTAAGAATGTCAGCTATTTTTAAACTAGGTTTCCAGGTCACTGAGATTCCCAGGATCAAGAATAGTATTCATGAAACCGTGAGAAGTTCCTCAGTGTTGCTCTGTGTTTCTCCGGCGTAAGTTATGTCATGAGGCCATAGCTACCTGGCTCAGGACTTTTAAAGAGTGGAAGGCAAAGTGATTTGAGGATTACAAAAGAAAGCCACTCTCCTCATGAGAAGACAAAATCAAGTGTGTCAGCCAGATACAAGTATTCTTAGAAATAGGCTCATATGATTTGTGTAGATGTTATGAAGAGCTGTTAGTGAAGTCTAGTGTTTTTCAATCTCTCTGGGTTAAATGTAAAAACTTCCTCATCTCTGAGATAAGTGAAAGTCTTCCTATATTACATCCAAGTTAATTTGGGAATTGTGCATCATCTTCTCTCAGAGAGATGTAAGATTCTCTTTATCTTTACAGTCTTAATAGCTCTTGAGATTTAGAGTTAGATCCAAAGTGGCAAAGTGAAAAAAAAATCATCAGTCTAGGGATCAAAAAACCAATTCCAGTCCTGGTTATGCCACACACAAGTGGTCTTGTGGAGCCATTGGGTCTCAATTGAAACTCAGGGTTTTGATTTTAAAATTCGGACATTCCTCCCCACTTCTGTTAGATTGCTTCTGCTAGATGATACTGTGTGGATCCAGGACAATGTGAAAGCATCAACCTAATGTTTTAATAGATTATATAAATATAAGTGTCAGTACTAGTGATGGCCAAAGAGAGCCCTGTTAAGATGACATCTGTTTAGCAGAGGAAATGAGGTTGTGAAGTCAATATTAATGATCTTTAAGGGCCTGGGTGAATGGCAGAAGGGATGAGACTTTGGGAGATTTGAAATTCCTCTTAAGAACTGAGATTTTGGCAGGAGACATCTGTCAGACTTTCCAACTTAATGAAAGTATAACTTTGATGTGGTAATAGAAGCTATTTTATATACTGAAATTGAATTTTAATGATTCACAAAAGATTAAAGATACTTCAGTTAAGAGTCTAGAGTCTGAAAACCCACATCAGACTGAGTATTGTTCCCGTCTTTCTGATGACCAGCATCCATTTGGCCTGGACAACAGAAATCATAACTGTTGCCTAATATCTAGAGCCAGAACATCAGTATGATGACATTAGACTGGGTAACAAGGTCCATGTAGGTGTTTGGGGACAGAAACCACACAGTTTAAGATGCACTGAATTTGTCATATATAAATTCAAAAGTATTATCCCATGGTCAATACAAGTTCTCTCTCCTGACTCCTTCTAGGTACATAATTGTGGAATTACCTCTGACTTTCAAATCTCCTTTTCTTGTTCCATCGACCAGTTGTTTAAACCTAGATATTTTTGCTGCATATTCTTTCAGTGTTTATCCCCCAAAAGAGAAAGGACCCCAAAGATTCCAAGGAATAAACAATACTATCACAGTGAACAAGACAGCATCTGCAAGCCTAGCTTCTGTTGACTGATATGGAGTTTTAACAAACCAGTGAGCTAAATTTAGACTATGCCCAAATTTTTACTTCTGTTGAGAATGCTTTCTTATCATCCCAGTTATCACTGCTTACAACTACTTTCTCAGCACCTCTCCTACCTCACAAGAAAATGCTCTTCTGTCTATGTCAACTCACTACCTGCCTCTTGACTAAAAGAAGAGCTCAGACTCTCCACCAACAGAAGAAATCCTTTCATTTCTGTCTATTGAGTTTCCCCCAAGAGCTGTAGCAGTTTTGCCCACAGAAGTGGCTCTGTCTATAATTCCTACTAGTCACACTTGCTTCTAAGGCCTGGTACAGATCAGCTGAATTGTTCTCTACACCCACTTTGGAGTGCTTAGCCTCACTCTAGTTTCCTAGCCTCCTCCTCCTTGTCTGTCCTTGACCCATCATCAGATACCATGCCTCATTCCTCTGTAGGAAAATTTGGGATAGGATAAAGGAAAATATTATGTTTTCTCAGCATTTGAAGCATTAAAAATTCAAAGGTATTTTGTTCCTAACTGCAAAAACAATGGCAACTAAATTTAGACCAAATTACTAGCTCAGAATTCTACCACTGTGTTCAGAATAGGTTCTTGGTCCTTCCTCAAGTTCCTTCTGTTCTGGGAAAGATTTGGGAGATTCCGTGTCCTCTCCTGGGCATCTGCCCTCACTGTTCCCTTCGACTCTATAGGCAGAACATCCACATTTTGTGGCCCTGCCCTGTGGCCACCTGGACTATGATATCCACGTTACATCTACTGTGTGCCCAGGACACTCCCAACCCAGTACTTCTATCCCTGTTGGTGCTGCTGCACTAGCTCCCCACATGTTGGAGGCCATTCTCTAGAAAGAAGTTGGAGATCAAGTCTTGAGGTAATCAAAGCCAAGTTAGAGGCTCAGGCCACAGTCCAAATGCTGGCTCCCCTGGTACCCATGGTAGTCTTCCAATTTGTACAGTAAGCAAAACCAATTCCATGTTATAGGGTTGTTAAGAAGATATAATAAGATAATGTATGAAAAGACCTCAACACAGATCATGGTGCCTAGTAGTACTTCCATCAGTAACATGAGTTACTGACATGTCATTAGAGGACACAATAGTAAGTAGTGTTTATGAACAGACTTCAGAGCCGACTTCAGACTTGAACCCTAGCTCTGAAACTTTCTAGCTGTATAATCTTGGGCAAGTTAAACAACCTTTTTGCGATCTCTTTTCTCATCTGAAAAGTGGGGATGATGATGATGATGATGATGATGATGATGATAGAACTCATCTCATTGGACTGGTATGGAAATTAAGTCCTTACAAAAGAATATGGGGCTAGGGTTGTAGCTCGGTGGTAGAGCACTTGCCTAGCATGTGTGAGGGAGGCACTGGGTTTCTCAGCACCACATGAAAATAAATCAAGGTCCATCGACAACTAAAAATATTTTTTAAAAAAAGAACCTGACATATACATTTTAAGTTGTATATATGTGCTAACTTTTATTGATATTGCTATCAGCAGTAGGCTCAGATACTGCTCTCACCAAGATTGTGAACGTATGTTGTGCCCTGAATCAGATTTTCTCCATTCTGTATTTCTTTATCCCATTCTCCTAACCCTCTGCACCATCACTGCCTTCCATCATCACTAGATAATAATTTAGGAAGCCTGAAGTCATGCCTATTTCCCCTTAAAAGTGCAACACCCAAGGGCTAGGACTGATAACCTAACTCACTCCTGTCCTAACTCAACCCCAAACACAGGCCCTTCACTCCTTGAGCACTAAAGTGGAAAATTATACAGAGTTAAAATTTCTTCGGTACCAGTGACCCCCGATACTCAGAGAGGAGAGTCCTTTTATCCCATAGTTTTCTTCTTTTTCCTCCCAGTGAGGTGACAGAAGCTCCTGTCCTTTCTAATCAGCTGTTTCTTTTCTATCTATGAACACAGGAAAACAAAGAGCAAGGCTTAAACTCCTCATAAAAATACTAATGTGAAGTTTTGCAAATTTCTCATTTTTG